>JARHVA010003987.1:660000-1260000 GCA_037957365.1 Torreya grandis | reverse complement strand
AATCCTAATTTTCATCCAAAACTTTCCAACCAAGCTTCTTTCCATCCAAGTAAAAACCCCAAGCAATGTCTCCTCAAGTGTAGAAATAGTAGAATTGTTAGCTGTAATAATTCAAAAATGAGTGTTCCTCTCTATTGTACTTAAGTGAAGGGGTTAGTTATTGTAAATTGGGAATCCAAAGTAAGTTATATCATCTATTAGTTAAGTGAAACCCAAATAAGCATAAATAACACAACTCATTAAGCCAACTCCTTCATGTGGTTTTTGCAAATGAAAATTAAGAGATTTTGAAAGAAGGAATACAACATAAAACCTTCCTAAATGGGTCCTTCCTCTAATTTCACATAAAAAATGTGTTTTTCCCCTAATTTGGTGCTCCAAGTCTTTGTCAATGATGTGTGGCTTGTTCCTTCATCATATCTCAATGCACTAATGAACTAAGATTATGAAATTGATCAAATGTATGCCAATAGGTGAAGCTATCCTATTAAAAATTAAGCATAATAACACCACAAAAAATATCTTTTGAAGATAATTCTGCATAATAATTTTACACTAAGGAAGTTTGAAAAGATGAGTGAGGACCCTTGTATTTATAGGTTTTTGGAAATGATCAGAATCAACCATGATCATCCATCTTGAGATCAAGATGTGTGGAAATGAATAAATTAAATTTTAGAGGCTCAATCCATAAATACCCCCATAATATTTAGAATAAAGGGGCATTAATGATGCATGGGAGGGGTTAGACCTAATATTTGTTCCATTTATGGCTTATGGATGCCACCCCACATATGATCTCACCTGATGATGTAGATATTAGAAATGTATTTCCAATTAAAAATCTTTAACAACTTCCATGGATTTTCCACTTAAGTTCTTAATTTGGTTTAATTTTTTTAATTCAGGTTAATTAAAATTTAAGCAATTATTTAGAAATTGGTTGCTCATTTAATCAAACTAGTCAAAATGTCAATTTACTGGGTCATAATTTGACTGGAGTATAATTAGAAGAAGGTGCCAATTGCATATGGAATAATATCCCATTTAGGACATTGTTGACATGAAATAACACATTCTTGTGTCATGTGGTTTTAAATTAGAAGAATTCAATGGTTTAGGGCATCAAATTACATTTTCATCATTTTGATGCAAAATGATTTGAGAAAAGTTAATAATCACATAAAATGCATTGCCCCATTTAGGGATATATCAGCATAAATTGACACCATATATAAAAAAGATCCAACTATTTAGCACATTAAGGTGATTTTGGACAAAATTGTGCACTATCAAAATTTTTTGAGTAAGATTGACAAATTCAGTACAATGATTTTAGGAATTGGATGTCTAAATTTTGCCTTGATTTGAGAAGGTATGGAGAGACATTTGGTCATAGAAAAATCTTTTAAAAAAAGAGTTGTCATGAAGAAGTTGGAAGGAAATGAACCATGATTCCTCCTCGAGAGGACGTACGAGGATGAAAGATAGGGATGGACTCTTAAAAAGAGAGAAAAAGATTAAATTTTCCCATTGTTGAGATTAAAGCCATATGAGCTAATGCTTGCATGTGTTGATTCTCAATGATCAAATTATAATATAATATAATATAATAGGCCCCAAAGTGGGGGGATGTGGGAAGAATGCAATCCCAAAACATAAGCGACATACTTTGATACACCCATAAGAAGGTGAAAGCTACACACTTAAGGAATGATCGATCCTGAGACAAGTTGCATACTTTAAAACTACAAAAATGAGGGAAAAAGACATAGAGCTTAGAATTAGAATAAAAATAAAAGCATTTCCCTATAGAAAGGAAATAATAATACACCCCCGTATAGTGGATTTGATCGGTTGATACATTGATTTTTCCCCAATAGGGTTGATTTTGATCACTGATAATTAATTTTTCTTGAGTAGGGCTTATTAGATCAATGATTGGTCTAAATGTTGTGCCCTAGTAGGGAAAAGTGGTAATCATAGCTCAAGGATATAACCTAATGTATAGGTTAAATATGAATGGGCACAAATGCAGATGTGAAGGTCTAATGACTTTGAAAAAGCCACAACAAACTTGGAATATGAGGATGCACAAAGTGATGAAAGATATGATTAGAAGAATGAGTGTGGTCATGTTGACCTGAGATAAGTCATGTATCCAAGCGTTTCCTACATAGTCTAAATAGACCTCAATCTAATGTAGTTTTCCCATAAGTAGGATAAAATGGAATGATGAAAGAATAATAGAATAAATATAGACCAATGTTTAACTGGACTCACAGTGTATGCAAAGATATGCACATCTTACATAGCATTAGGTGTTTAGTTCCTTGGTTCATTCAGAGATGATTTTCGAAGCTTCATTAACTTTTGGACTTGGAATCCAAATCACTTAGTGCTTACTATATCAAAATTGAAATTATGAATCATAAGTATGAGTAACTTATATAACATTATATTTCAATTTCAACGAGTTGGTTCAAATGTCAATATTTATAACTAAAGATAATGATAAAAACTACCAATACCATAGTTAAAACTATTTACATTTAGACAAAAAGAAACAAAAACAAAGATAAAAAAACATAAATTTAACATAAATTAAAATCAAGAGATGAATAAAAAGGATTCAATTAGGAACAAGAATGTATAAAATCAAAGCAAGAACATCCTAATAAACAACATGAAAGCAATATATGAATAATCAAGCTCCATGTGTATTATCAAGAAGTACTTGGGAAAAAAAACAAACAAAGAAGTTAAAGACAACTAAAAACAAATCAAGCCTGATTTAAAACCATACCAAAAGTGGTTATAGAATGTACTTGAACTCAAAGCAATGAAGTAATGCAATACAAGACAAAACAATAACATAAAATATGAAAAACACCAAACACCAAGAATAAATTTAAAAAACAAATAAAAATAATCAAACTATGAACAAAATAAATGGAGAGACAATAAAGCACAACAAAATGAAAATAGTGTTGGTTGAATATTTTGTCTATCAGCGTACTGATAAACAAAATAGGTCTTATCAGCCAAAGTAAGAAGATTAGTCATCCTAATGTGTAAGTTTATCACATCAGAAGGAGACTTCTCTCTCCTCTCATCAAGGGGAGGTTCCCTATGGATATGTTATGTATATATATAAATAGAAAATAATAATACTCAAGGGTAGGACCATACATCCATCTCTCTTTATTCAGAGATGATGTATGAAAAACAAAGGAAAAACTCAAGGGAATGATAGACAGCTCTCCTCTTCTTTCAAGAAAAACTATTCAGTCAGCCACAAGAATACTCCTGGAAATTAGAGTGTAACTGGGAGTATGATAACTAGCAAATCGAAATAGAACACAAAGTCTCTATCTGAAATGCTCAAGAGTAATATACGAAGGGCAATGAAAGCTCAAAGTCTTTTCAAAGTCCTTTACATAACAATAAAAAAAGCAAACACACTGAAGGCAGCTATGGGGGCACAAAGTCTCTCCATAGTTGATTCTTTAGGACACCTTCTTGACTAATCTACTAATCCTGCTTATTAAATTAATGAAACAGAAAAGATATCACAGCACAAAGTATAAAAAAGTCCCTTGTTTTCATTAACAGAATATGATCAATAGACTGAGCACAAAGTCTTAATGATGCATCTCAATTTTGGTAGAGTTTCGTTTAGATTGTCAAAAAGAAGATGATTTTACAATGAAAGAAAGTCCCTTATATAGCCACTTCAAGAAGGACTCAGGAATAGTAATACATCATGATGCATTGGGAAATGTTAGGAAGATGAGTTGGAACTTTGGGGAATTTTACCCATTTTATCTTCTCAATGTAGATAAACAAGTCATGTAATTGAAAGATTACAACTTTCAATGTCCACCTAGAGATCTGATCTTGTCTTCATTGTTCCTCCTTTCCAGATTAATTAAATTGAGCCCTGTATTCATCTATTGTTTTGCCTTTCCTTGCTTTCAACTGGTTTTTGTCTTGAATTCTAGAAATGCATTCGGATCTGTAAATCAAAGGCTATTTTACTGTCTTTAAATTTGACGTTTACATGCCCGTCAATATGCTTCTAATGGCTACTCGGCTATGCTGAATTTGACGTCTTTGTGGGCATCACCTCTTGGTCTTCTTTCAGCTTTTGGCTTTCTTCTTAGAATTTTTTTAAATTAGACATACCCATTTGGGCCTTGAGAAATGATCCTTGTTGAGCCCTTTATTTTGGCCACCAAGAGTCCCCCGCAAGGGCACTTGTCCTTCAGGGTCCTTCGACAGCCCTTTGTTTTAGCAGTCACCATGAGAAAATGTTTCCCCAGGCTTTATTCTATGGACAAATCCCTGAGTAAAATTCTTGGGTGTTTGATTTGAAAGCTCCCCATAGGTAATTCCATGGACATTTGTCTCACAGAAAATTCTTGTGGACAAAAAGTCTGGGTAAAATTCCCGTAGACAAAAAGTTTGCAGAAATTGGTTTCGTCAAGTATTTGAATAAGTCTTTGGATTTCTTTTGAAAATATGAAAGGTGTTTTGGTTGATGAAGTGTCCTCTGCAAGGGCACTTGTCCTTCAAAAAATTTCCTTTCAGCATTGAACCGTCCCTTTGAACTTGGCCGATGAACCATTAGTTGAACTGGTTCAAAGGTTCAATGAAGTGCGCCAAGTCCCTTTAAATAAAAGAGCAATGAACCATTAGATGAACTTTGACATTGAACCAATACATTAAACCAATCAGTTGAACCAAGGCTTTAAACCAAAATGGTTCAAGCTGATGGTTCAATGAATAAAATAGGCCGATAAACTAAGCATTGAACCAAATATTTGAACTTGCCTTTGAATCAACAATTGAACCATTTGATTGAACCTATCCATTGAACCAATTCAATAGTTTAATGAAGCATGCCAAGCACCTTTGAAACAAAGCTGATGAACCATTCAATGATCCAAATGGTTGAACCAAGTAAACAAACCTACTGTTGAACCTTTCTGTTGAACCTAGACATTGAACCAAGTTTTAGTTCAATGGTTCAAACAAGGCTTTGAACCGACTAATGAACCAAATGGTCAAACCAAAAGATGCTGAAAAAAAGGGAATGAATCATCTGAGTGAAACCAAGCATTGAACTTCTTGGTTGAACCGAGCCATTAAACTATTCCTTTGGTTGAACCTATCGTTGAACCTTTGAACCAAAGTGGTTCAATGGTTCAACGGTTCAAGTCACCTTGATTTGGCCAAATGTTTGGAAGCCAATGAACCAATTGAAGTGATTAAACTTTGAACCTTGATGAAGCACTTAACTCTTGCCAAAGACATTGAACTTTCTGCTAGTTTTTGCCGATGGAGATTTCTGTTTGAACTAAGGCATTGAAACAATCCTAAAAAATGACTAAGTGTTTGAAAACTGATTCCTTTTGACTGAAACCACCTGCAAATAATCTTTGAATTTGTATAAATGAACCTGCCTATAGAATCTGAAGATACAAAGTCTGTAGATTTTCAACATGTAAAATCCATTGAACTTGATTTGCAAAGTCTGTAGATTTTCTGAGAAGCTTTGAAAATGAGAAATTTGAATATCTAAGACAAATTTTGAAAATGGAAGATATAATTTTGGTCTGTAAGACCAAAATATTTCAAATGTTGTCCTAAAAATGAAAGCTATTTTTAAGGGACAACAACTGGCTCCAGTTGGGGAACTTCTATCAATTGCAAAATGAATTGAAAGGAGTAGAATCTAGAATCTCCAGTGTCTTCAAGTGTACCATTGGGCTTCGGAGTCATGCTTTCAAAAAATGAAAGGCATCAAAAACAAAAACAAATAAAATAAAATAGAAATTAAAACTATACAAATATACATATATATAGAGGCAATGATCTGATACTTCAAGAATTGAAGTGTTTCAGATGCTACCCATTATGGGGCAGAGAAAAGAGCGTGCCATCTTGGTATTTCAACAAAAAGCTATTTTCACCCATGTGCTGATGAATTATGAATGGGCCTCTCCAAAGGGAGTCAAAATTTCTATTCGTCCCTTTTGGCTCTCTTCTTTTGTCCCACAATAGAACTTTATCTCCAATCTGGAAATCATGATTTCTAGCCTTCTGATCAAAAAGTTTCTTTATCAAATTTTGATGAACAACAATTCTATCCACCACCATGGTTCTTTGTTCTTCCAGTTAGTTCATGCACATGATTCTTTTGTCAAGATAGCTCTCATATGTTAGATCTTCAATGGCCTTCACCAATTTTAATGCTGGTAACTCTAAAGTGATTGGTATCTCAACATTAATCCCATAGAGAAGTTGAAAAGGAGACATACCAATTGCCCTTTTTGGCGTGATCATGTCAGCCCACAGAGCATCCACCAATGCTTTATGCCATGTCCTTTGATTATCATCTACAAGTTTCTTGATAATAGTTACCAAATTTTTATTGCTGGACTCAGCTTGTCCATTCCCTTGCAAAAAATAATTAGAAGAATGAGAGAGCATAATTCCATAATAAAAATAGAATTGCGTGATTTCTTGAGAAGTGAAACAAGCTGCATTATTAGTAACAATTTTGAGTGGGACTCCAAATCTAGAAATGATATTCTCTTTCAGAAAGTTGCATACAATTTCTGAAGTAGCATGCTTTGTCAGGATTGCTTCTACCCACTTAGTGAAATAATCAGTCATTGTAAGGACATAATCATGTCTAGCACTTGAAGATGGATTTATTGTCCCAATAAAATTGAGTCCCCACTACTGGAAAGGTTCCTCTATGATTACTGGCTTGAGAGGCAGAGAAGCCAACTTGGGTTTTCCAACAAATTGCTGGCAAAGTTCACATTTCCTCACCCATTATGTGCATCTTGGAAAAGAGTCAGCCAATAATATCTGACTCACAGAATTTTGTGAGTAGTCACAGGGGCAAAAAAATGTCCTCCACATGCTAGATTATGGAAAGATTTCAAGAGCTGAGTCTGTTGTTCTTTATCTACACAGCGAAGGAAAACTCCATCTATGCTTCTTTTATACAAGCCATTGTCCTAAAGGACAAAATTGGTAGCTTTTAATCTGATAATTCTCCTCTCTTTGTAAGACAAATGATCAAGACATTCTCCATAAGTCAGAAAAGAGGTAATATCTGAGTACCATTCATTGGTAGTAGAAACAAAAAGGACTATTGGCATATTGTCTATTTCAACTTCTTCACATTGTGTATCTTCTGGCTTATTGTCAACCATTAATTGACAAAGGCCTTTACCTCTGACCAGCTTTGTTGGCTTGATATCCACATCAAATTCTTAGATCTTTGCAATCTAATTACCTCTCTTTGTGCCAAACTCTTGTTGAGTTAATATAGACTTGAATTTACTATAAGGAACTAAGGCGGTAGTATGTGAATTCAAAATATAGAAGCGAAAGTGTTTGACTACTTTTACCAAGGCATAGGCATGCTTCTTTATATTTGAATACTTCATTTCATGAGTTTTCAAAGGGCAGCTCATGAAAGAGATGGGGGATTCCATACCTTTTTTGTCTTGTTGGACAAGAATTGCTGAAAGAGTATGCTCAGATGCATAGCTATATATAATGAAATCTCTGTGGTAATCTGGGCAGACCAAGGTAGGGGCGTGAGCAATAGCGACCTTGATATCTTGAAATGCTACTTTGCCTTCTTTGGTCTAGCTGAAGGTAGTCTTTCCTTTATCATGTTTACAATGTGTCTTGTCTTCTCAACAAATTTGGGGATGAATCTCTATAAGAAATTCACTTTTCCAAAGAAAGAGTGTGCAACATTCTTACTTGCAGGCAAATTCAATTCTTGGATAGACTTGACTCTATCTGAGTCAGTCTTTATGCCTTCTTTGGACACAATGTGTCCAAGGAGTTTCCCTTCTGTCACTCCAAAAATAGACTTTTTAGGATTCAAAGAAATACCATTCTACCGATAGTGCTCCAACACTTATTGCAAATGGTGTACATGATCAGATTGACGCTTTGAAAAGACAGTTAAATCATCAAGATATACAACTATGAATTTGCCAATTTCATCTTTAAAATCCATGTCCATAGCTCTCTAGAAGGTAGCACCAGCATTTATTAATACAAAAGGCATTCTTTTTTATGCAAATGTACCCCAAGGTGTGATGAATGCAGTCTTGTGTTGGTCAATTTCAGCAACTTCAACTTGGTTATAGCTTGAGAAGCCATCCAACATTGATAACATTTCTGATCATGTCACTGTTTGGAGCACTTGGTCCATGATTGGCAAAGGGTAATTTTCTTTCAGAGATGATTGATTCAGATTTTAGAAATTTACACAAATACGGATTTCACCATTTTTCTTCCTTACAGGAACTATATTCACAATCCACGTAGAATGATGGATTGGAAAAATAATTCTAGCATTTAACATTTTTTGAATCTCAGACATAATTATACCTAAAATTTTTGGATTGTATTGTCTAGATTTATGCTTGTAAGGCATTGAATTAGCCTTGAGAGGAATATGATGGTGAATTTCATCAGGTCTGAGAGACTTTAGATCTTTGTATGAATATGCCAAGACATCAATGTATTGACGGAGCAAAGAAGTAAATTTGAATTTTTCTTCAGGTGTACAACACTTACCAATGTTGACCATTTTTGGATTTTCTTTGTTGGTTAGATTCACTTGGTCAAATCCTTGAGAGAAATTTGAATCTGTCTGTTGTTGCTTGATGAATCTATCATGCTTCTTGAACAGCTTCTCAAGAGAGACTAGGCCTTTAGGAATTTTGTTTCCTTTTAGCTATATAAACTCTTCATTTACATCTGAATTGGATTCAGAAATTAATTTAGACTTCTGAGATTCACTGCCTTTAAAATATAGCTATTCAAAAATGTCTTTTCATTCCAAGAAAGCAATGATCTGATTATCATCATTGAAAATTTGCCAATTATCAACATTGTCAGGAACACTTAGCCTATAGACCAGCTCAATGGTACATTTGGCTTCTTTAAAATTAGAATGAGGAACTAAAAGAGTTCCTGAAATAGTAAGTGCATCAGCTCTATCATTAGATTCTCTTGGAATGGAAGAAATGTTGAAAGCATCAAAGCTTTCAATTTGGTCCCAAACAAGATTATGGTAATGGCCCAGCCTCTCATTCTTGGTTTGATATGAATTTCTCACTTGGTAGACTACTAATTCAGCGTCCCCTTTAGCATGAAGAAACTTGATGCCTCTTTCTTGAGTAGCCTTCATGCCCAGCAACAATGATTCATATTCAGCTGTATTATTTGTGTTGTTGAATTATAACTTATAGGATGAAGGGAACATATCTCCTTGAGGAGATATCAAGACAATTCTGGCTCTAGAACCAGTAGAGGAACAACTACCATCAAATTCTAGAGTCTAAATCTCATCAGACACTATCTTTACTTCAGACTTTACCTCATCAGAGATGAAGGGTCTTTCTTCATGATTTGTATATAAAAAGTAATTACCCATACTTGTGGATTCAAAAAGAATTTGAGCTTCAAGAGTTGACGTCTTGGTAACTACATACTTTGCTTCCTTTTTAGGAAGTAATCTTTTCATCACGCCTTGGACAAGGATCCTTGCCTCAGATAGATCCATGTTTAGTTCTCCTCCCCCGTCCTTACAAAAATTCTATCTGAGCAAAATGCCATAAGATGTTGGGACGTTAGCCACTAATATAGTCATTTTAATCCTCTTGTCCGAAAAGGCTACGAATGCAAATTGGGCATCTTTGATTTTCCTCAACAATGGCATTTGCTTGTTCTCCATGGAGAAACATCTACCAAACGTCTTGGTCAATGTGAGACCAAGAGACTCAGCAAATTTGTCAGGCATAACATTGTCAAATGTGCTTGAGTCTATTATATAGTTACTTAGCTTGTGACCATTGATTAACAGGGAAACATAAAAGGGTTCTATTTTTATAGGAGCAGCTGGAGGATTAATAATCAAATTATTTAGAATAGGCATATTCATTGAAGAATCAAGAGTTAGTTTTTTGGCCTTTTTTCCTACAGGGATGGCCTGATTTTTAACATATTGGACTAGCTTGTTCAATTGATCTAGATTAGACTGCAAGTATTCAAATTCAGACATCTGTATTTTTATCTTTTTGACATGTTCAATTATGTCAAATGGCTAAATCGAGCTAGGTACAGGGAAAGGTAATTCAACTTTCTAAATTTTAGAAGGGATGGGAGATGGGCTAGTTTGTGAATTAGAATAGAAGGGGAAGGTATAACAGATGTATTTACCTTTTGAGTAATGACTAGATATTTTGATTGAAAAGGCAGAGCTGTCCCACGCTTGACAATTGTGACTACTAGTTGTGGTTGTTCTTCTATCTTTTCTTTATCAGCATATTGGGATGATTGATTCTTAGACATGGTAAACACTGCATATGATCCATTTGAAGCTTCTCCTTTGCTTTTGGGTTCATCCTGATAATTTAGGAAACCAATGTGGGAGTCACTAGCTTATTCTTCTTGACTATCTTCAACGATATCAACATCATTTTCTTGATTTAATTCAGGCTAATAAGAGAATTCTGATTCTATTTCAAGGTATTCCATTGCTGAATTAGTTGGAGGAGCTTCCAAGGCAAGTTTTCCTTATGGAGGAGGAAGGTGATTTTGTTGTCCTTGGTTTTTGGCAACATTGCCCTGATATGACTAGTTTAGGAATGCCCTTCTATATGTAGCAGCAGAAGACATTCCTTGAGCCATTTGCTTTTTGAGGGCAAGGAGTTCATTTGCTAATTTATACACCATTGGATCTGTGGTGATTGTAGATGCAAATTCAGAAGATGATGAAGTTCTATTTCTATTGGGATCTCTTCTTATTTTCCTTACTAAGATGAGATCATCTTCTACTTCAGTGGCCAAAATTTGAGCTATAGCGAGATCTATTTGGCTAGCACATCTCAAGAGGAAACTAACTTCAAGTAGCTGAGAATTAATGAAAAAACATTTGAGATTCTCAGCTGTAGGTCTGGCAATCATAGGAATTTTGTTTCTCAACTTGTCAAATTTAGCTATAAAGTCTCTAATAGGCTCATGCGACTCTTTTTTCGTTTGTGTAAGTTGAGCTAGAAGTGTATGTGCATCTTCTGCAGGTTTGAATCTAGCTTCAAACTTAGCTTTCAAAGTATTCCAATCAGTCACAGATCAAGCCTATAAATGATAAAACCAATCTGCAGTAGGCCTTGTAGTGTTTCAACAAAAAGCCTAATTGCTACATCTTCAAACTCTACTCCGATTACTCCATAAGCTATACTGAATGCTACAATGTGTTCATCAGGATGAACTTTGCCATCACCATAGAATTTAGGGAAATTATTCCTAGAACTGCGTGGAAGCTCATGCAGAGGAGGAGTAAGATTGAAAGGACCAAAAGCATTACCCCAGGGGCCTTGAACTGCCATTATAAGATTCTAAAAATGAGGGATAACAAATCTCAAAGGGGTAATTATAGGCACAAATCTATCAACAATAGAGGTATCTACTTTGTTTGGTAAAGGAGATCTAGCTTTAGTAGGAGGGAAGCTCTTGGTTCGTTGCAGACAAGATGGTGAAGGAAATAGATCAAAATCACTTTGTTGTACCAGCTCAAACATAGGGTCAACAACACCTTTAGCCCTTTGGCTTCGTGTATACCTTGAATTTGCCAGATTATAAAACAAAAATGGAAAAGATTTGACTTTGCTTCAGTTAAAACTTGAGGATTTAAACTGTGCATTCTTTTCCTATGTTGTGGAGGTGAATGGAATGGATAGACAATAAATGGATAATGGGTAATTCCCCAACAGAGTCACCTAAAATTATTGGTTGAATATTTTGTCTATCAGCATACTGATAAACAAAATAGGTCTTATCAACCAAAGCAAGAAGATTAGTTGTCCTAATGTGTAAGTTTATCACATCAGAAGGAGACTTCTCTCTCCTCTCATCAAGAGGAGGTTCCCTATGGATATGCTATGCATATGTATAAATAGAAAATAATAATACTCAGGGGTAGGACTAGACATCCATCTCTCTTTCTTCAGAGATGATGTATGCAAAACAAAGTAAAAATTCAAGGGAATGACAGACAACTCTCCTCTTCTTTCAAGAAAAACTATTCAGTCAGCCACAAGAATACTCCTAGAAATTAAAGTAGAGCGAAACTGGGAGTATGATAACTAGCAAATTGAAATAGAACACAAAGTCTCTATCTGAAATGCTCAAGAGTAATATACAAAGGGCATTGAAAGCTAAAAGTCTTTTCAAAGTCCTTTACATAGAAATAAAAAAAGAAAACACACTAAAGGCAGCTATGGGGGTACAAAGTCTCTCCATAATTGATTCTTCAGGACACCTTCTTGACTAATTTACTAATCCTGCTTATTAAATTAATGAAACAAAAAAGATATCACAGCACAAAGTCTGAAAAAGTCCCTTGTTTTCATTAACAAAATATGATCAACAGACTGAGCACAAAGTCTCAATGATGCCTCTCAATTTTGGTAGAGTTTCATTCAGATTGTTAAAAACAAGATGATTTTACAATGAAAGAAAGTCCCTTATATAGCCACTTTAAGAAGGACTCAGGAACATTAATACATCATGATGCGTTGGGAAATGTTAGGAAGACAAGCTAGAACTTTGGGGCATTTTACCCATTTGATCTTCTCAATGTAGATAAAGAAGTCATGTAATTGAAAGATTACAACTTTCAATGTCCACCTAGTGATCTGATCTTGTCTTCATCATTCCTCCTTTCAAAATTAATTGAATCGAGCCTTGTATTCATCTATTGTTCTACCTTTCCTCACTTTCAACTAGTTTTTCTCTTGAATTCTAGAAATGCATTCGGGTCTATAAATCAAAGGCCATTTTACTATCTTTAAAATTGGCATTTACATGCCCATCAATATGCTTCCAACGGCTAGTTGGCTATGCTAAATTTGACATCTTTGTGGGCATCACCTCTTGGTCTTCTTTTAGCTTTTGGCTTTCTGCTTAACACTTTTATAAATTAGACACACCCATTTGGGCCTTGAGAAATGATCCTTGTCGAGCCCTTTATTTTTGCCACCGAGAGTCACCCGCAAGGGCACTTGTCCTTCGGGGTCCTTCGACAGTGCTTTGTTTTAGCAGTCCCCATGAACCAATGTTTCCCCAGGCTTTATTCTATGGACAAATCCTCGGGGAAAATTCTCAGGTGTTTGATTTGAAAGCTCCCCATGGGTAATTTTGTGACATTTATCCCACAAAAAATTCTCGTGGACAAAATGTCCAGGTAAAATTCTTGCGGACAAAAAGTCCATAGAAATTGGTTATGTCAAGTATTTGAACAAGTCTTTGGATTTCACTTGAAAATCCAAAGGGTGTTTTGGTCGATGAAGTGTCCTTCACAAGGGCACTTGTCCTTCAAATAAGTTCCTTTTAGCATTGAACCATCCCTTTGAACTTGGCCGATGAACCATTAGTTGAACCAGTTCAAAGGTTTAATGAAGTGTGCCAAGTCCCTTTGAATCAAAAAGCAATGAACCATTGGATGAACTTTGACATTGAACCAATACATTGAACCAATTGGTTGAACCAAGGCTTTGAACCAAAATGGTTCAAGCCAATGGTTTAAGCTGATGGTTCAACGAATAAAATAGGCCAATAAACTAAGCATTGAACCAAATATTTGAACTTGCCTTTGAACCAACAGTTGAACCATTTGATTGAACCTATCCATTGAACCGGTTCAATGGTTCAAAAAATCATGCCAATGCCTTTGAAACAAAGCTAATGAACCATTCAATGAGCCAAATGTTTGAACCAAGTGAATGAACCTGCTGTTGAACGTTTCTGTTGAACCAAGTTTTAGTTCAATGGTTCAAACAAGGCTTTGAACCGACTGACGAACCAAATGGTCAAACCAAAAGATGTTAAAACAAAGGGAATGAACCATCTGAGTGAAACCAAGCATTGAATTGCTTGGTTGAATTGAGCCATTAAACTTTTCCTTTGGTTAAACCTACCGTTGAACCTTGAACTCGTTGAACCTTTGAACCAAAGTGGTTCAATGGTTCAATGGTTCAAGTCACCTTGATTTGGCCAAATGTTTAGAAGCCGATGAACCAATTGAAGCGATTGAAATTTGAACCTTGATGAAGTGCTTAACTCTTGCCAAAGACATTGAACTTGCTGTTGGTTTTTGCCGATGGAGATTTTTGTTCAAACCAAGGCATTAAAACAATCTTGAAAAATGACTAAGTGTTTGAAAACTGATTCCTTTTGACTGAAATTTCCTGCAAATAATCTTTGAATCTATATAAATGAACCTGCCTGTAGAATATGAAGATACAAAGTCTGTATATTTTCAACATGTAAAATCCATTGAACTTGATTTGCAAAATTTGTAGATTTTCTGAGATGCTTTGAAAATGAGAAATTTGAATATCTAAGACAAATTTTGAAAATGGAAGATATAATTTTGGTCTGTAAGACCAAAATATTTCAAATTTTGTCCTAAAAATGAAAGCTATTTTTAGGGGACAACAAATAGAAATCAAATAAACACACACAAACAAAATTTAGTTATAATGTTAGTGCAAGTATAAAATAATTGTTTGCACACCTGTAATAGAGACATTACTCTTTGTGATATGGTGATCCTTAATCTAAGAAATAATGAGAATATAAGAACAAAACAAGAACAAAGAAATTTTCCCTAAATTGATAAAGAAACAAGACAAAAATAAATAGGGGAAAAAGAAGAAAAGGAAGGGGGTGGCCGAGATGACTCTATATGTAAGAGACAAGTGGATGCTACCTACATAATTCCATGGATGTGAGATATAACATGAACTTCAAGCCAAATGTAGTTTTCCCAAGAAATTGGATATAAAAAAGTGATGATAAGAAAACCTAATTGATGTTTTATATGAATAAGTAATGGGCTATCAAAATGGTGAGAGCATTCAAATGAGTACTTGAAAAATGACAAGAGTGTGGGATAAGAATAAATAAAAGTATAGGATAATGTTTTTGTGTGTTTTTTGATTAGTTTCTAATGTTTTTGTGTTTTGGGAATAAGAAATAGAAATTAAATATTAAAAAAATGTCTAAGGAACTACCTAACTGAGGAGATGCACTTTCATAGCTAAGAGCTCAAATAACAAATAAATTGACTATAATGAGGATCGTGAATATAAACAATGGCATAGGGAACCAACTAATCAAGGAGATGCATATACAAGAGTAGAAGTTCCAATAATAGATAAAGCTAGATGCAACAACCCTTGCTCATAAAATGGTGAGATCATGATCTTGATAAGGCAATAATGCCTACCAAACAACAACAAAATAAGAATAAAATAGTATGCAATGTGAGATAAATTTGAAGTGCTATTCAATAAGAAAATACCATGTGTTTTTATATTTGTGTTCACTTATTTATAATAGGAAGATATAAAATAGTGATCATGTTGAATTGCTTTGTAGAACTAGCATTGAATGTGTCTAAAATGCCTATGAGCCATAGTCAAGATCATAATTGGTCAAGGGATAAAATGGTCAATGTTATAATGAGCTAGGGTATGAAAAGAATGTGATTCTAAGGAGAATGGTCCTAGATAAAATGAGACAAAATGAATAGTGTCTAAGATAGGATGGTCATAGATGGGATAAAAAGAGTCAAGTTAGACTATAAATGATCTAGAGTGTCAAATGTCTAAAGTTTCAACTATCTAGAGTTGTAAAATAAAATGGTTTTTATGAGAAAGGTCTAGGATAGGTTAAAACAAAATGAATATAGTTCCATCTAGGATGATCTAGGATATAATAGTGGGATAAAATGACTTCAACACAAGTTTCCCCAAAGTAAGGGGTCTTATAGATAATGCTTCAAATGGATATCAAGCATAGAACTGCTTGAGATGTATAATGTTCATGGGATCTAGGAGTTCTTCACCACCTAGGGTAGGTAGTCGGTATGCCACTGATCCATAGTTTGTTGTGATTACATATGGGCTAATTCAATTGGGTTAGAACTTACCCTTCTTATTGAATTCAAAATTTGTTTTCTTCTAATTCTCTTTCAAGAACAAATCACCAATTTTGAATTCATAATGGAGATTACACTTGTTATAGCTTCAAAACAATCTATTCTGATAGGCTTGTAAGTTGTCTAGGGTAGCCAAATGCTTGCCACCAAGGAATTATAGTTCTTGAAACATAAAAACTCTATACTCTTCATCATCATTAATATTCTCCAAAGATACTCGCAAGGAAGGCAAATCGATCTTAATTGGGATAATATCTTATGTTCCATAATCAAGGGAGTATGGAGTGGATCCTATGGGGGTTTGATGAGTAGTGTGATAAGCCCAAAGGGTAGGACAAATTTGTATGTACCAATTATGACCAACATCATTGATAATCTTCTTGAGTATGGCAATAATGGTTTTGTTTGATGCCTCAGCTTATTCATTGCCTTATAAGTTATATGGTGTGGATTTCTTGTGTTTGATTTTGAATTTTTCACAGAGCTTTAACATCTTGGTTTACAAATGATCCAGCATTATCAGATATAATACAAGTTGGGATACCATATTGATAGATGATATGGTAGTATATAAACTTGGAAATCTACTTCCTGATGATGTAAGTGAGAGGAATGTCCTCAATCCACTTAGTAAAATACTTGGTATTAATGAGAATATGTTTATGGATGCCAGCAGATGTTGAGTTTATTTTCTTAATGAGATTAAGGCCCTATGTAGAAAATTACCATGATGTAGTAATCGGTTGTAGTGGTGAGGAATGTGCATGTAATAAATTACCATGTTGACAAGCAACACACTTCATTACATAATTAAAAGCATCTATCTCCATTTTGGGACAATAGTAACCTATTATAAGGATCTTTTTGGCCAATAATACATCATTAATGTGGCCCCCACACATTACTTCATGAACCTCCTGAAGCATTAACTTGGATTCTCCTAAAGATAAATAAAGAAGTAGCATTCCATCATAGCCTTTATGATAAAGTGTGTTTCTAAGGAGGGTATAATGGGCTATGCAATGAAGGAAACATTTTTTAGGATTATTAGAAAGGTCAAGTGGAAAAATATGGTCTTGAAAATACTTATAAATGTCTTGAAACCAAGGTAGATAAGGTAGGTAATTAAAACTAGTAATGGTGCATACCCTTTCCAAATCTAGAAAGACATGAGTAGGCTATAAGAGATTTTCAATCAAAAACTGATACTCTTTACCACTACTATCAATATATATCATGGAACCAATTATTTCCATTGCATTGGTAGATATGTTATTGTCCTATGGTACTTTTTTTAAACTATAAGTATTTGAAATGAATCTTGAGATTATCCACAATATGCTTGCAGGATACAAGTTTGTCATCTCTAGCCTGATATTGATTCATGGTTTGATTAATAATCAATTAGGAATATCCATAGACCAGGATATCACACTGTACTATAAGATACAGTATTATAATAAGTGCTTCATATTCATCCATATTGTTGGTACAATGAAAATTGATACGAAATGCTTTGGGAATCAGATCCCCTTATAATGTAATCAACAAAATGTTAGATCCAAATCCATGAGAAGTGAAGGAACCATCAAAGTATAGCTTCCATTATTTAGGTTCATGCTGCACTTATTATATTGTCATAATAAAATCATCTAGAAAGTTAAATCTGAGTGGTTGAGTGTCTATAATAGGGAATTTTTTAAGTTGATCAATAATAACCTAACCCTTGATAACTTTCTGATTCTAATACTCAACATTAAACTCACTTAAGATCATGACCCATTTGGACATGCATCCTGTAAGAGCTTCTTGGGATAATAAATACTTTAGTGGATCTACCTTAGAAATAATAATAGTTTTGTTGTTCAACATATAATGTCACAACTTTTGGGAGGATAAAACCATAACTAAACATGCCTTCTCAATATGCATATAATCATGCTCATAATATACAAGTGTGTGGCTTAAATAATAAATTGCATGTTATTTACCTGATTATCATGTTGGGTTGAGAGTGCCCATAGTGCATGCTTAGTTGTTGAAATATTAAGAAGCAATGGTTATCTAGGTGTTGGTGGTCTCAAGTTTGGTGGGTTGGCCAAATACATCATGATATTCAAAAATTATAATTGTCACTCATGATCCCATTGAAATATGACCCCTTTCTTCAAGAGATATGTAAATGGGTGGTACTTATCTACAAGTTGGGAAATGAACCTATGAATAGACTAAATATTTATTTACAAGCTGAATAGCTATTTGATATTAGAAGGTGGGGGTATTTCAACAATGGCCTTGACCTTTGTAGGGTATAATTCAATCCCCAATTGTGATACAATAAACCTTAAAAATTTTCCTGAAGTGACTCTAAAGTCACACTTCTTGGGATTCAGAGGAACCTTTTACTCATGAAGTCTCAAATATTTCTCATAAAACATAAAGATGTATGTCACATGTTCTTGATTTAGCTAGGATGTCATCAATATAGTCTTCAACAATATCATGCATCATGTCATGGAAGATGACAGTCATAGCATGTTGATAAGTGAATCCAATGTTCTTCAAGCTAAATGGCATGAATTATAATAAAATGTTCCCCACGATGTGGTGAGTGTAGTTTTATTCTATTCTTCTTGAGTTATCTTGATTTGATTGTATCTAAAAAATCCATCCATAAAGGACAACATCTCATACACAATAATAGAGTCAACAATCATGTCGATGTTGGGTAGAGCAAAATCATCTTTGGGACACACCTTTTTGATATCTCTAAAATTAGTAAAAATATGCATACCCTATGGCTTTTTGATGATTAGAACTATGTTTGATATCAATTTGGAATAGTCCAATAGTCTGATGAATCTTGCTCTTAATAATTTCTCCAATTTTGATTTTACCAAAAGAGTGATGCATAAATGCATCTTCCTTAATTTTTGTTTGACTAGCTTGGAATCTAGATGGACAAAAAGGTGATGCAAAACCAAGTCAGGGTCTAATCTTGGCATGTTAGAGTAATTCCATGCAAATATATCAATAAAATCTCTTAAAATAGATATAAAGTGATCTCACTCCTCATCATTGAGGGAAGCTCTAAGATAAACAATTTTGGGATCATCACATGTTCCTAGGTTTATTTCAGTAGTGTTTTCTACAAGGAGTGCATAACCATCATCTAGAATAATAGGTAACATTTGATCTTGAGTGTCTACTTCTTTTAATTTTTTGATTAATCTTCCCAAAGCTTTGGATAATGTGATGAATCTAAATCTGCCAGTTCAAACAATGGACAACTAGAAAATATCTCAGGAAATTCAAGAGAAAGATGCTCAAAGACTTGTTTTTGTTTTGATGTGATGATGGTACTGGCTATGGAACTAGGACTTGATGGACCTTGTGCGTCTTTTTAGGATGAGAAAAATTTCCCATCTAAGCATGTAGGAAATAGGTTTTCACTCAAGGGCTTGTATTTTTCTTTATTATTTCCCTGACCATTGAGTTCCTCAAATAGGTTTTCACCCAAGTATCTCGATGTTTTACCTTTTTCATGACTAATAAAGTTTGCCTTATCTCCAAAGTAGGGAGAAAGATCCAAAGAAAAATCAAATAATTTCTTATGATTACCAATTGGCAATAGGTCTTTTAGACTCATGTACTCTATAATAGATTCTTTATTCTAGAATTCATCAAGGTATATGACTAAATTTTGTTGGTCCCAATCAATGAGTTTGGGATGGTAAAGGAAAAGGGAATAATGGGATGTGATAGTCATAATGGAGTTTGAATAAAATAAGTCCATATTACCAAGTTCATTTTAAATATTATAGTGGGATGCTACATCACTACTAGGAATCTCATTGTTAGTCTATTCAGAAGAATCACTATCAAAAGTCATGAGGTTAGCCTAAGGTGGTATAAATTTGAGTCATTGATTCATGTTAGTTTTTATTGATTATAAGTGTTATAAGATTTTGTGCTCTTGTATCCCAAGAAATTTTATTATATAATTAAAATTATCCATAATTTGATTAGGGATGACATATTTTAGATTCTAAAAATAATCAACCATATCGCTAGAATATAACTAGTCTCCTTCAATAAAAGCTTTGCAATCTTGATTTGGTGAAGTATCAAGTATAAATACCATCAGTGGGTTATGTTTATATTTATTTTTTTCCAAATCATGTTGGGTATGCAAGGGATTTTATAATTTTTGGGTTTTTTAAAATATTTAGGAAACATGGGCAACTCAGAAATATGGAAAGCATCTTTAAGATGGTAGGTAGAAATGCTTGTGTCTTTTATAATGACCCATTTTTTAAGAGTTATGGGAAATGGATCAGCCAAAGTGGAAGAAAGGTCACTTAGGTTGATATATATAGATTTTGGTGGATGCAAAACTATTTCCTTATTCTTCTTTGCATTGAATTTAAAATTACGACAATAGTTATAATTATAAAACTCATCCTCTAGGTGTTTACACTATTGGTAAGGCTAGAGATCGATAGGAATGGTAACTTCAATCCCATCATGGGGGAACTTGAGGCACTAATGAAAAGTGGATGGGATATATTATACTTCATGGATCCAAGGACAACCAAAACGTATGTTATAAAGAAATTCAATATCCATAATATGTAACATGGTATGATGGGACACAAACCAAACAATGATTGGCAAACATATAGTATCAAAATATTCCCTTTCATCATTGTCGTATGCCTTAATTGTAATTGTATTTGGCTGAATGTCCTTTACCATATAACCCAATCACTTTACTAACTTAAGAGACACTATTTTTAGCCTTGAACCATTGTCTATAAGAACTCACTTGATTTTATGGTTTTCAATGATAACCTCAGTATACAAGGGGTTGTTATGGATAGGATCAAGAGTGGACATGTATCTTACATCAAATGTGACCTATTGAAATGAAGATAAATGTGCTAAAAGTGTTTTAAATTATTTAGGATTAATGTCTCGAGGAATAATAGATTATTGAAGGAGGTCATTCAAAATAGTTTTATTGACTTCAAACATATGCAAAAGATCTAAAATAGAAAATTTCATAGAGATTTTACTTAGTTGGTATGATATACTATAGGCTTCTCAATAATATCATGAGATGGTTTAGCCTTAGCTAGCACAATGTTTAGCTTTAGATTTGAAGGCATAATGTTCACATTGGGTTTAGTGTTGGAAGAGGGCAAAGGGCCTTGAAGGGTAATTCACGAGTGTTTAGTTGTGACTGCATAATCTAGAGGTGGCAAATATCCATTATAATTAGAAGACAAAGGCAAAGGGATTTGGAGGGTGACTCGTAGGCATTCAGTTGTGTTTACATAATTTAGAGTCGATGAGGAGCCATTGTAATTAGAAAAAGAAGGTTTAGAAATAGTAACCTATGGAAACCAAGGTGCAATAAAATTACTTGTACTTGATGTAGTGTTGGTTGAAGGAGAGGGTGTTGACCCTATAATGATGGGTCTCATACTTCAAGAAGCACATGATGGTTCATGGGATTTGACAGTATCAATGGAAATATGGTTTGTAGAAATACACCCTATGGTATTATTATAATCATAAGCCATATTGTTGTAATCGAAGTTATTAGTATGGGTATTATGATCCTAGTTATGATCATTCTGATTACAATTTTAACCTTGGGCTTGTTGCCACTGATTTTTTCCTTGGTTCTAATTGTTTCTTTCCAATTATTAATTATGTCTAGGAAATGGATCTTTATAGATGCCCATATCTTGATTAGTGTTTTGTGAGGCATGTTTGATTTCATCTTCACCACTTTCAATAAAATCATCAATGAGCTGTCATAATTGAACACATTGATAATCACCATGACCAAAAACATGATGGAAATTACAAAATTCATCTACCTGATACTAGTCAGGCTTGGGTTGATCTTTAACAAATGGCCTTGGTATAGGCCACACAATCAAATTAGTTGTTATGAGCTATTGGAACACAACCTCTATAGGCTCTCCTAGTTTCATAAATACTTTATATCTATTGGTTAATTCCTTTCATGGAGGGATTCTTTCCAAAGTAGTCAGTGGATTTGGTGGAACTAATTGCACATTCAGAGCTAGTAGAGCCTAAGCCTACACAATTTATACACATCTTGATTCAATCAATGTATTCCCTACCATGTTCTTATTCTTGTTAAATACTTTGGGTTTATCTATTTAAATATTTTTAATATGTTATTGGGTATGATTTGATGTTTGAACTTATGACTAATATTGACAAGGCGTTTAGTGATAAGTTCCTTATAAATATGCACACCCTTGTCTATAATTTATTCAAATGTGTTTGTGAAAGTGAGTTGTAGATTATGTGCCACATCAAGGTGTAGGTTCTATGTAAAGATATCAACCAATTATTTGTTTAGCAAGTTATTTTGAAAGCATCTAGCTAAAGATCTCCACTACTTTAGATATGTTGTGAATCTTTCTCCATCTCATTTCTTGGCTTTGCATAAGTTGACCATAATCAACTCATGTTTAATATTGTAAGAGAAGTGGTTGAATTTTTTTTTAGATAGATCATTCCATTCTACCACTGATCCATTAGGTAACTTAAGGAGCCAATCTAAAGTTTATCCAATTAAACTTTAGGGAATCAAGTGAACCAAATAAACACTACTATATGCTACCTCTTGGCATAATATAAAAAATACTTGAATATGTTCATGAAGGTCATCCTTTCCTTTGTATTTCTCAAATTTAGGTGCCTCAAAATGAGGTGGAAAGGATACTTGGAGAATACTCTAATCGAATGGATATGGACATATCTCATCAAATTTGTTTTTCTTGACTCGATTTCCCATCTCCAATCATGAAATAATTTATTTCATCTAATTCCACTCTTACATGTTCAATGAATTGGTAGGTGAAATATAATTCTATTGGGGTGGTATATGCCCCTTTTGTGTTAATTTGTGAGGGATATACACCTTATGATTTGCAACTTTTTCTGGTTCACTCCTTCAGTTGAGTATGTGAGTGACTAATTTTTGGGTTGTTAACCATTCCCTAAAAACTACCACCTTAAATTGTAAGTGTTTTGTTGATTTTGGGGAGTTTGTGGTCGATTCACCAAAGTACACATTGGTTGAGAATAAATTACCAAAGTGTTTTGAATAATTTAGTCAATACGTACCTCATGTTTCATTCTTTGATTTTGTGAAGGCACAAGAGGCTCTTGATGATTGATAAATATATGATCCATGTTTGGTAAATCATTTTGTAGAACCTTTTGAGAATTGATTTGTTCAATTGAGATACCATGATCCATCATAGATGTGATCTCAAGTAAAGTATGTTTCATTTTTTCTACCACATTCTCTTATTCCTTAGAAGCATTATTGTGTATTGAAGTGGCAATTCAAGATTCAGTCAAGTCTACGATAAGCTGTTATGCATATCCTTGACTTATCTTCTTGATCTTGGTAGAAATATCTTGATCATTAGGTGTTGAATCTATGAGTGCTTCCTTTCCTTTTCTATAAGAATCAATGTTTGATTTTACAATATTAGTGAGGGATTGTTCTTTTTGTTGTTGTTCTAACCAAAACAAGGTATGCAATTATTCCATAGGAAAGTCTGATGGCAATCTAACACCTAATTAAATTAACCTTAATAGGGCTTCATCCTTGTCTTCCAAGGGTTTATTTTAAAAATACTCTTCTTTAATTCCTATAGTCATTGGAATGTCTTAAAAATACCATGAGATTATCTTATCCATCATAAAAATGCTCTTCCTCATAACTAGGTCTGTAAGAGACTCCACTATGAGTATACCTTTGCATCATGTTTAGATGATTCTTCTCTACATTTGCTAAGATTTGGAATGTGTTTTAAAAATGTTAAAAGGTGTGTTTTTATTTATTTAAACAAATGACAAGGTTAAAATAGACTATAATAAAGGAATTGTCATAGTACCACATAGTTAAAATAAATGTTCATGAATTTAATCAACTTTGGTGGGTTGAAATCATCAAATTGGAATAGGATATGATAACATTACAACCTAAAGTTAAAACTAGCATAACAAAATTAGGTGAAAGATAAGTCAATACCATAAAATCTAGATACAAATTTGATGAGTTGTGAGTAGAAAATTAGAAGAATTTCCTTCCAATTAAAAGGTAAAAATTAGAAATAAGAAGCTCAAGATGTGAAAACATACAAAAACTACTAAGTATAAAGCTAAAACCAAATGGGAAACACAACACCACCAAATGGTAATAGGAAGTATAATTGTCCTATAGCTTAGATCATGAGAGAAGGCAAGATAACCTAGGTCCACAATGATAAAATAGGATGATGAGTCTATATAATGGACTTCAACCCAAATGGGAAATCATACCCAATTTATCTCAAACCAAGTGCAAACAACAAATTGATTAACATCTTGGACTAGAACTTAGAAAGGTGAGATTCTAAATTTGAATTAAAAATGAAGGACTTGAATATTTTTTCAAAAATAGTCTAGACTCAAATGTACAACATAATAATGCTAATTTTAGTAAAGATAAACACAATGTTTCTAATGATGATTTGAACAAGGCAGAAAGAGGTTTTGATTTGGTCAATGTAACACCTCCTTTTTCAAATAAAATGGTAGATAAAAATGTGTTTGGTTGATGTGTTTTGGTTTTTTTAAAAGTTTTTGACTCAATAACACCAAGTAAGTTAAGGATAAAAATATAAAATACAACTAAGTATAATGTCCAAAGTCCTAAAACTAATAAGGTTGCATCATACCATTGGATTTCATATATATGTGTGTGTGTGTGTGTGTGTGTGTGTGTGTGTGTGTGTGTGTGTGTGTGTGTGTGTGTGTGTGTGTGCGCGCGCGCGCGCTCTTGGGAGGATTTTAAGTGTTAATCCAAAAATAAAAGTGAATGAATAAGTAGGGTTTTTACACCTACTTTATCCCAATATATTTTATAGTGACATGGAACTTCAGGCTACTCACCTTGCATTAAAACAATATGTCTGTGATAAGTGGAGTTGTTCTAAAACTAAATTTTTGTATGTATCTAGAAGATCCCTATTATGGCTAACACTAGAGATGCCTCACATAAATTGGATCCATGTCAATTATCCTATTGTGAGAAGGTCTTATCCTTTTCATAATGACTATATTTGTCACTTTCTTAGTGTAGTATGATGTCTGAATTACCCCTATGGTCTGAGTTGGTGTACCACTAATAGAGTTTGCTTAACCGCTCAAGAAAACATCCCAGTGGATCACCCTCAATGGTTAGAACCCATTGTGGAGTGGGGTTAAAATGATGATGGGATATGAATTCCTAGTTTAACTCTTCCCTAAAGAACTCATGAGGAGGGTATGAACTCCCATTCACAAGCCAAGTTATATTAAAAAAAGGATAAAGTGAAAAGACTTTAAGGTTGTATTTAGATCACCCAAACCATATATATTTTAGGAGAGACTTAATGATTTTATTTTCATTCCTTTAGATAAGGTATAAAATGCAAATAAACGGTTCTTTTGGTCACCTGAGTTCCCTAAAGGGGATGTAAGAGAGCATACACACATCCATCATTTTGCAAAAAAATAAACAATTTTAAAAGATCTAGGATAAAACAAACAATTATGAATGTTTATTTTAATGCACCAAAGTGAAGTGTTTATGAAATTTAGACCCTTGGCCTTAGTTGAAAGACTTTTTAAAATAAACTTTCAAAACAACTAAGCATAAACTATCTAAATTCCATTTAAGCACCAAATGAGAAATTCAAGACTTAAATAATTTCATATTTATGCCTTTTTCCAAATTGTATCTTGCAATTTTTAGAAGGTTTATGTTTTCCTTGAAGCCCAAATGTAAATGAGAAAAAAAGATTTGAAAACTTGATGTTGGGTCTCTATTTTCTTGACACAAAGACTAATGTTGATTTATATAGGGACTGATATTAGTTAGAATAAATTGATGACAGTCGATTCATAGAGAATCAACATTGATCAACTTGGAATCAATGTCAGTTTCCTATAAAAATGCAAGCAAAACATAATGATTTCATAAAAAAATTGTTAGTAAAACAAACATAAAAAAAACTCTCTGGATTATGCAAGGAACTAACCAGATAAAGACTACACAAGTTTTAAATATGCATCATAACCACTAAAACCCTCAAGAAAAACCCAAAAATTTGCCTTCTAATATGTTCTACCCTTCACATGAGGATTGATTATAGTTAGGATAAGATTGAAGTTGGTTAGAGTAAATCGATGCTAGTCATCATTTAATCTGTATGTCTTCAAAAATTAAAAAAACATGTGAAAAATGAACACAAAATTTGATTTTTAAAGAATTTTAAGCATGTTTTAGAAGATCTAAGAGTGGAAAATCAGTCTCTTTGCTTTTATGGGATGTGTGGCCCTACAAGGTGTGCCAAGATATAGAGTAGGAATCCAAAGTGAGATAGATCATACGTTATTCAAGTAACACCCAAATAAGCATAAAGAAAATAAATTATTAATCTAAATCCCTCATGGGGATTTTTCAAATGAAAATTAAGAGATTTTGAAATAAGGAATACAACATGAAACCTTCCCAATAGCGTTCCTCCTTTAAATGTAGCTCAAAAATGTGATTTTCCCCTAATTTGGTGCTCTAAGTCTTTATAAATGATGACTAGCTTGCTCCTCCATCATATTTTAATTCACTAATGAACTAGGATTATGAATTTGACCAAATTTATGCCAATAGTTGAAGCTATCCTATTTCAAATTAATCATAATAACACTACACAAAATATCTTGTGAAGATAATTTTGCATAATAAGTTTACACCAAAGAAGCTTGAAAAGATGAGCAAGGACCCTTATATTTATAGGTTTTTGGAAATGATAAGAATCAATCATGACCTTCCATCTTGAGATCAATATGTGTGGCCATGAATCAATTAAATTTTGAAAGCTCAATCCATAAATATCACCATTAATATTTAGAAGAATGGACATTAATGAGGCATAGGAGGAGTTAAAATTGATATTCATTCTACTTATAGATTATGGATGTCACCCCATATATGATATCACCTAATGATGTAGATATTAGAAATGAATTTCCAATTAATAAATATTCAATAAATTCTATGTATTTTCCACTTAAGCTCTTAGTTTGGTTTAATTTCCTTACATCAAATTAATTAAATTTTAAGCAAATTATTTGGAAATTGGCTGCTCATTTAATCAAACTAGTCAAAATGTCAATTTACTAGGCCATAATTTGACTAGAGTATATTAGAAGAAGCTGTTAGTTTCATATAGACCAATACCCCATTTACGACATTGTTGACATGAGATAACACATGCATGTGCCATGTGCTTCCAAATTAGAAGAATTCAGTTATTTAGAGTATAAAATTTCATTTTCATCATTTTGACTCAAAATGATTTGAGAAAAGTTAATAATCACAAAAAATACGTTGCCCCATTTAGCGATACATTAACCTAAATCAGAACTTGTATGAATCATCTAGATCATTTAGGTGATTTTTGCCCAAATTGTGCATTGTCATAGAAGTTTGAGTAAGATTGATAATTTTGACACAATGGTGTTAGGACTTGGATGCCAACATTTATAACCAAGGATTGACCCTAAACCTCTCAAAAATTTAACTAATAATATCAATTGACTTGATCTTGTTAGGAAGGAAATATAGTTGTTAGGTGTCAAATTTGGTCAGTTGGGCTGATGTAGTTTTCTAACATGCACTCAATCCTAAACAAGATCGACATGGCTGACATAGTAGGAAAATGAAGAAAATGTTTTTATGCTTAGTCCAGATCCATTTTGGAAGGTGAATTGATTAGAGGAGTGCATAAATTGGTTCTACTTACTTAGAGAGTTGGATAAAAGTAATTTGTATTGGTTTTAGGTAATGGTATAAGGACCAAAAATATTACACAGCACCAAAGTTATTCCCACCCCTTTTTTAGTGCACTCTTTAAGGAATGCACTTAAAGATATTAAAACTTGACAATTTCATACGAGAGAGGAAGTGTTAGTAAATGATAAAGTTTAAAAATATTATGTGTATATATATGCCACACTTGAATCTCATCATGTGTCATGTAGTTGTAACATGGGATGGTGCTTCAAGAAAGAACATAGCAATGTGAAATGTTGAGATAATAAATTGTAGTAAAAAACATAAAATAAATGAAATATCTAAAAAATACATTTATATACTTACCTTGTTGCTTTGGAATAGAGGCTACATGAGAAGCAAGTAAAAGAGATGTCCAATGTATGGGACATTAGGCAAACTTGAAAAGTAGAATAAAAATCATTTTTCTTACAAAAATATGGGTAAATATAGATAAATTATCTACATTATTAGGAATCAAGAACTTATTATGGTTTGTAAAAAGATTTTTTATATCATAGTTATCAACAATTTTTTTTTGGATAAATAGTTATTAGCTAAAGAACATATAAACTTTAAATATAAATATAATTTTAACTATTAATTTATAAATTTATTATTTTGAGAAACTAGAGATCTATGTGACCTAGAGGAGTGATGAAAGTGACGATGACATGTATGTGATGAGTATGAGGTGTGAGGGTCATTGTGGCTTATGAGAACATGATATAGGTATGGAAAGTATTAAATTCAAATTCTTATCAATTTTAATTATAAAATGAGGTAAATTTGGAAAACTAGGTGTTAGGGAAAATTTGTGTAGTAGAATTTATCCTAAATTTTTTTGGGGTAGAGTATAGTTAAGGTTGAAAATTGATTAAGTGTCAAGGAGGGTCATTAATTCATAAGGAATTAATGATAAATGTGGTAAAAACACCATAGTAAATAAATGGGATCAGCTAGGTAGACATAGTTTTAAATTAGTAGGTTAATGTTAATGGTTGATTGTATATTATCTGGATGATTTATTTTGTCATTTAATGGTTGACAACATGTATACAAGATGATCTAATGTATTAGTGTATATGTGGCAAAATATTACATCCTAGCCAGTTTAGTTAAGTATTGAGGTGACTGACTACATTGGTTTAGTGGCCAACTTTGTATGAAGTAGCTGACATAGTAGGGTTATCTAGTCGACTATGTATCTAGTGGATGATGTAGCTATAGTAAATGGTTGACTTTGTATGGAGTGGTTATTAATGTATGTTTTTATTCCATTTAATGGTTTTTATCTACACATGTTTAGGTTCTTTAGGTATATTTTTGTGTCATTTTTAAAGCTAATCACAAATTCATGAGGATATGAGGACATGTTTATCTTTTACTGACATAATGTACCTATTGTTGGGCCCAAAATATGTGCATCTAAAGGCACTGATGAGATTGAGTGTTATGAAGGGAAAAGTGTGAGAAAATTAATGGGATAAGGATATCCCCTCATTAATTTTAGGAATAATACTAGTTCAGTCTAAGGATCAAGTATTTTATCCTTGTTCTACTCAGAGAGCAATATTTGTTACCACCATAAGTCCAATGCATATGTGATTGCATTTATAATTAATTAACAATAGAAGAAACCCTTATTTATTATTTTCTCCTGAGTCAAGATTTACTAATTTTTAAATTACGGGTGAGGCTTTTAATTACAAAATAAACATAAAAAGGGGGGAGTAGGTTAATTTATAAAAGGGGTGTTTCTAACTTAGAGAATGCTAGTGCTTGAGAACTGAAACATTCCTAGTCACAATAATACCAATATGTGCCTAGTTCAATATATGCACAAACTTTAGCCACTCAGTGGGAAATATTATAAAGGGACACTAATATGAATATCTTACTCGAAGGTCCTTTAAAAAAATTAAACATTCAAAATATTTACAATAATTTACACACAAATCTTTTGAAACACCTTATAACTTAAAGTACACAAAGCATAAATTACTCACAAAAGATTGAAAAGAACATAAAAGGAGTTATAGAAGAAAACACATAATTTAACTACCATATTCATATTTATAACATAATCACATAACTAACTCTCTTACATAAACATTCATTTAGAATTGAGAAATAATGGACCACATTCCATGAGTAGAGAATCAGGTTAAAATAAATAAGTGTTCTATTATATTTTTAATAGAGTTTATTTACATAAATTGTCAACCATTAAAATACAAATTAGTTTAAAATATATATAATAATGGGGCTAATCTCTAAGTATCACTAGATTCTCATCCTTGACCATGATAGAAAATACAGGTTATTACAACTACCAAGATTTAAAACCAATACAAGATGTCACATTCTCTGAAAAAGATGTCCTAGGGCCCACTTAGTTGATACATGGATGAGTTGGATAAGAATGACCTCCTAACATCTTGGGTTGTGCCTCTTTGACTACCAGTGTAATTTCCACCAAGTCGAACTCTCTATCTAAATTTCCTAGGTTTATAGGTGGCTCCCAAAATATAACCTTTGATTAGGCCAGTAGTCTTTGATATTCTTAGAATGGGGCATCTAGGGCCACTTTTACTTCTGATACCAAGATAATTCTTACCATGGATTGATTTGAGATTTCAAGTACTACTCTATCTCCAAATTTTTCGGATTTCATAACTTTCCTCCTCATGACCATATTAAAGTGGCCTAAGTGAACTCTAAACTCACCTCTATCTAGTAAGGCACTATCTAGGTGGAACAACATAGTGATGTTGAATTCCTTGAAGTAGGTCAACATCTTTACCCTACTTTATTATAGATGTCCCACAACCATCTATGCCAAGTCTATCCGTTCTTTAATTTAATCCCTCATACTCTAAACATAGGTTTGATAGAGGCTCATGTTTGAGGTAAGAACATTCCCTTATTGATAACCATGGTGAGATTTCTACACTTAATTTTCATGATAGCAATCCCATATAAGTATGTGTGATCCCTCTAGAGATGTGTCCTACATTTGGTTAATGTTTAAACCACCTCACCAAGAGATAATAATATCTATATGAAGGCCTATTTGAGCCATCTAATCAACTAATAGGGAAGGTGATCTTCACCTATGCTTCAAGTATCTAGACATGTTCCTACATGTCTTCTATGAGATTTTTTGACATGTCATGCATGTCTTATAGCACAGAGATTGGGTCCTAAGCCATTTTATATTTTCTTATAAATGTTCTCACTTTTTAAGGGAGAATAGGTATTATTGAATCTACCAGACTACAAGGTTTCTTTATTGAATGAATTTTTGGGTAAGGATCCTCCTCATGTTCCTTGAGGTTTGATCAAAATCCCATTATACTTATAGATCACCATGCACAATCATCTTAGGTGCCTATAACACTATGGATACTTATAGGGTAGAAGGAGGTGGAGACTTGGGTGGAGGAGGAATAGATGAAGTGAAGGGGATGAAGGAAGAAAGTAATGGAGGAGTGGGCATGAGACCATAAGGAGGTATGATAAAATAAAAATCCTAAGGGAATAATTGGGCCTAAAATAAGCTCTAGGTCAAGTTTACCTATGGGGAAATGACACTAGGGAGTGTGGCATTTAGTAATAATGAAGAAATTGGTTGGTCAAAACCAATTCCCTGGGCACCTAGGATAATGGAAAAGGGAGGCCTAAGAGTGACATGGGGAGTAATAGGGGGTTAATTAAAAGGTAAACGATGAGTTTCCATTTGCTTCTTCTTGTCAAGACTTTTAACCAAATCAACTTTAGATGATTTAGTGAAAGGATTAGTAGTGCCATAGGCAATAGGGGAAAATTGAATTATTTATTAAATTATTGTAGGCATCACTAACATGGCTCGATCTGACTAAATTGTGCACATATTATTGGGGATGTAATATAAATCATTAGAGAATGAGAAAATAAAGGTAGTTTTACTTATGAGAGAAATAATATAGGTGATTTGGAGGCCCATGTGGATGGAATGGGTTGAGTGAAGGGAAATTGGGATGTTGGGATGTTTTGCATAGCCTAAGCTATAAGTACTTGGGTAAACTATGGAGGGGTTGAGATATGAAAATGGGGATGCACAACTTGGGTAGGCTATTAAGGGAAAGGGAAACCAAGTGGTGACCTAATATGATATAAATGGAAGGTGGGAAGAGGGATAGGTATCCTTACATATGATTTTTGATGGTCATACTTGTGGCTCATCTCTGAGCTACTATTGATATCAAACTACAACACCTACATAGCCACTAGTTAAGCAACTGAAACCATGAGAGGTGGTAGAGATATAATAGAGGTATGAAGAGGTGAATATCATAGAGGATAAGGGGTTGGGACTCCTTATAATATATTAATTGAAATTTGAGGAGTCCCATAAACATCCTTCCAGGCTATAGTTGAGGTAAAAGAAGTAACGATCCTTTGAATGGATAGATCAGGTTAAATCCATTTTCCCTTCTTATTCTTCTTCTTGAAATTAATTCATGTGAGTATCTCCTTGTAATATATAGGTTTTAGGTGGAGATATTCATCTTCTCTATGCTCATGGCCATAATTGATGTTTATCTAGGACTAAAACTTCACCACCTAGGATTTGATGATGTTGTGGGGGTCCCATTCTCTATTTTTAGCCCTAGATAGGGAATATGAATACCTTTTTACAACCACTTTTTGAAAAGAGGGTAGACTCTAATAAACATGATGTATGATGGTTATGTTTAAGGTTGGGCAAGCCTTCTATTGGTGGTTGATATAGTGACTGAAGATACCTTAAACTAGTTGATAGGAAATATTTTGATTTGCTAACTAGTCTAGGACTTGATAAGGTAGATAAAGGGGATATTTTAGGTTTCCTACCATTCAAATAATGGTGTCATCCTTGTAGTACCAATAGCTACTAATGGAGGTGAGATACTTCTTATTTTTTGAGAGATGAGGCATGACTACCTCATTGATGGCCATATAGATGACTGAATAAAAGGACTCAAAAATTTCTTGGATGTGATTTTATTAATGATGGACATATAGTTTATCAAAAACTACATGTACCACTACACCTTTGATAACCCATGGTGTAAAGGAAGAGTTATTAAATATTATGGTGGAATAAACAACATTCAAAATGTAACTCATCATATAGAAATTACCTCTACCTTGAGTATCTGATACTACTTTGACAAGCTTAAATTTGATCATGCCCCTAAGGTCTAATACCTAATTACCTTTGAGGATTATATGAAGTAGGGGCACCCATAATAGATTTATGTGTACATATTTGGTATATCAAACAAATTGATATAATATGATCATCCACATACAAATCTCCTCATTGAACATGCAAATGATGTAGGAATCAATGTTTACTTTATTAACCCATTTAGCATCTAGGTTTTCTACCCAATCTTGAAAGACATCATATATCTAGTAAGTGTTGGTCGAGGCATTCACTATGGCTAAATCATAAGAGACTATGTATTCTATGAGGTTGTATTAGGCCTTGAATGCACTCCTTGAAATGTTTGTGATCCTATATCGGGATCCCATAGAATACATAATGTCATAAATGTGTTCTTTCACTCTCTTTGAGGTGAGAACAATTTTACTTAAGAGGTCATCACAAGGGAAGACTTATGGATTGGCTACAAATCTAAGATAATCTAAATTTCTCATATGCTCAGAGGGCATATAGGAACTCAACCTCATCCCTATCATCACTAAAGATAGACTTAGGCACCATTCTAATTGATTTGAAATTGTCATTATAATGCTTGATGAGAGTTGAGCTATCCAAGAAGGTGGTGTCTCTATATTCAAGGTTGGTTTTGGGGTTAGAAGATTAATTAGCCATGGTATAAAGGGATAGATATCTCTTATAGTGAATTTTGAGTAGGGAGAACATGGGCGAAAAAGAATGAACTAAAGGTGAGGAGGAAAATTAAAGGATAATGGGAATAATAAAGGTAAATTATTATGCCTCTAGATACTTATAGGGATATATAAGGATATTTTATATTGATGATGTTTGGTGACTCACCCAACACAAATTTAAATTTGAGTTAGTGGTTCAATCTTCTCATTTATTTCCCAATATGGAATTAATTTAGAGATTTAAAAAATATGCCAATTGCTAGATTTAGAGACTATCAAGGGATGTTTTAAATTATCTAATTATGGCTTAGATTCTTGTTTGGTTAATGTTAGAAGTGTGGTAGGTACAAAACTATATTTCCCCATTGAAATCCCAAATAGTGTTTACTTTATGCCACATGTCCATCACTAATTGGTCCTAACTATAATGAGTACTACCTAGGTGCAAAATGGTATTTCATATTTACATGGTTGAGAGTAGGAGTTTCTAGTTGGAGGAGTCTGATGATGCATGACATACTTTAATTATCATTTTAAATCTAATTATACTTCACTATGATCACCTAAGGTTTTCTTAGGCTTATTCTACCAATCTATATGGAAGTAACACATTGCATGATATAGTAGGTTAAGATCTCCCAAGATATAACATCTCTAATAGGGCCAGGGGATTGACACATCTAATAATGAGGTAACCTGATTGGCTAGGTTATGGCATATCTAAAAACTAGGCCACATGGCACTTTTTGAATTATCTAGTCTCTCTCAGGCTCTGGCATCTTTGTTAGGTCTAAGAGACTAACCAATTTGACAATTGGACCATGTGGTGCTATTTTATTTGGTTGGGTTCCTCAAAGTGTTTACATATTTGAAAAGTATAATATATTGACACCTCTAACATGTATGAGATATTGGAACCTCTAACAAGTCTAGGATATTGACACATCTAATAATGGGGTAATTTGACTGGTTAAGCTATAACATTTATGATAATTAGGGCCACACAAAACTTTCTTATTTAGTTACTCCTATATAAGTTCATGAAAAAATATGAAGTAAAAAGGAAACCATGTAATCAATTAAGACACTTACCTACTTGCTAATGGGGCTTTTATGAGTCACCACATAGGACTCTAGGAGACTAAGACTCTAAGAGCACCAATACAAGTCCAAATATATAGAAAAATAGTTAGCACACATAAAAATTCTAAGTATGAAAGCACTTTATGTTTTTATAATGTAACAAGAACTTGACTATGTATAAATAATAAGGTTATAGGGTCTTTACTAGAGACAAAATCATTACTATAAACACATTAGATGTAGGATAAAATGAGGGAAAAATATAGGTTTGAGGACTTTCACAAAAAGTTACAAATAAAAAAGGGATTGAAAATATGGAACTCTAAATTTGAACATTTAAAGATCCCCCCCCCCCACCCCCCCCCCCCACTTCTCTGAATAATCTAGTGTGTTGGACAAAATAAATGGACAATTCATAGGAGAAACATTGTCCCAACATTTAGAACCCAAATTGAGATCATCTAATATTAAACATAGAGATAATTAAGCCAATATCTATCTAATACACTTTGAGTAGGAAAAGTGCTCAAGTATATTTGAACAAGTAACATACTAGGATCTAATCTCTTATAATTCCATTTTGTGTGTTAGTGATGGGATTAATTACTTTAGTAAGCCCAGGTATGTATGGGACCTTGAAATATTTTTGAAGGGGTATGCATTTTATAAACAATTGGTTGGGTAGGGGAAAGATTGAGCATTTAACTACTTCCATCTAGATATATATAGCCTTGATAAATATGCTTTTGGTCTCACTTATGGCCTTATTCTATTACCAATCAATCTAGAAAACCTATGCTAGAGGTTACCAAAATCAACATTTCTAAGGGAGAAACTTTGCATATACATTTTCAAACACAAACTTTTTTGATGTAATATTTTATGTTTGATCCATGAGGGTTGGAGACCACCATAGCCAAGGTGCATGGGAACTTCAGTAGGCTTCTAATATCTAGATGACCTTTTGCTTATTCAAAATTTTATAGTATTGTTATTTTCCATTGTAGTTCTTGTGATGACTCTAGTTAGAGTAGAAATTTTATCAATTTATTTTCTTAGTACTGGATTAGTGGATTTTGATTCTCTTAGGGATTCTTGGATATTTTTTTTCTTATCACTGCATTCAATATTGGAGGTTTGCCTTATGTTTCACAATCTTGGTACCAGTTTTCATTATTCAATCATCCATTGGAGTAGTCACTACTTTATCTAAGATCGACCCCTATTTATGAGTTTTGTTCATAGGCATTATTTTATGGGAGGGGATACTTGGGATCACAAAACTACTATAAGTTCAATAAAACAAACACAATGTAAAAACACACAAAGCAAAGAATAGAAATAAAATAGTACAAGCAAACACATGACAAAGGGAAACACATAAAAGAAGTAATATAAACTAAGCTTTCTCAAATATGTACCTTACCACCTTTTCATACATTACTCTAAAATTACTCTATAAGGGACAACCAAGAATTAATGCTTTAGGAATTGCCCATTCACAGGTAGTGGGAGATCATTGCCTAAGATGCCTTTGAGGTGGAAATCATTCTGCCTAAGTAGCTCAACTATATGGTATGGGCTGATCCAAAGTGGATTGAACTTTGAAATTTGACCCTTATTTTCATGATCTTTATCCCATAATATCACCATATTAGAAATCATAAATGATTTGACATTGGAATTCTTGTTGAACCATCACTTGATAGTGCTTTGTTGTTTGTTGAAGTTTAGCAAGGCTTCATCCTGAGATTTTTCTAATTGAACAATGTAAAAGATCTTAGATTTTGCTTTATCATTATGCTCCATGTCCTACTACATAAAAATATATGTAGGAATCTTGAGTTTAACTAGTAGAACTATCTTTAGTCCATATAATAGTATAAATAGTGAGTTTTTGAGTGCGTATTTATGCCTAGTACGGTCAGTGCATAGAGAAAATTTAATTAATGGATTAAATTATTGAGGATCCTTCTCTATAGACTTCTTGATGGAATTGATCAAGTTTTTATTAGTTTATTATATTAATCCATTTCCTTTTAGGTATTAATTGGATGAGAATATCAAGGTGATCCCATTGTCATACACCCATTTAGTGAATTCACTCCACAGATTGAAACTTGAGCCTTTTTCACATACCAATGAGATAAAGGTCCCAAACTGGGTAGTCACACTATTTTTAAATAATATAATGACTTCATTTTAAGTGATTTTATTTATTATTATTTCCTCAATCCATATTGTACATTGGTTTGTAGTTGAAAGAAAAAAATTATGGCCTACTGAGGATATGGGGTTAATGACGCCCATAAAATCTATCCCCCATTGGGTAAATGGTGTCATTTCTATAAATGGTTAAAATGACATTACAATATGGGTTTCCCTTTTGGAAAAAGTTTGATATTAATGGCATGTCTATACATGTGTAAGGACATCTTTGAATATTAATGGCCAATAATATCTTACCCATAATATTTTTTATGCCATTGCATTTGTTGTAGGATGACTAATTCCCAATTTCATGTGGAAGTTCACCATTACTTCCTTGGATTTAGCTTCTGATAAGAATCTAAGATAGATTCCTTCATTATTTTCCTAATGATGACTACTTTTTCTATCATATATCATGTTGAATCTAGTTTGAGGTGTCTTTTCTATGCTTTATTGAGTCTAGGAGGTGTGTTCCCATAGTAGGTAATGTACGATTAGGGTATGCTGATCGTATTTCAGTACTATCTCCTGGTCTAACTAGTGCATAATGATTTTTGGATCAATTTTAGTTATGAACTAAGTAAGAACTTACCCCTAACCAGTTTGGAAGGTTTTATTTCCAAGTCATTATCCTATAGCTTTGTCATCCATCTTCATTTACATTTTTCAAGTTTATTTTGATCCTACATTTTATTGATAGCCATGTCTAGTACAATTTCATACACTTTATTCATAAGAATGTAGTGCCTAAACTTATTTATAGCCTTAACCAGTGCATAGGTGTGCTTATACAAAGTGTAATATCTTAATTTAATATCTTTAAGATTGGTACTCACAAAATCAATAGGGTGTTCTCCTCCATCCAATCTTTGTGTGAGACTGGCAATGATGTTGTGTTCAAAGGTGAAAGGATAATGTATAAATATTTAAAAGATTCTAGACTAACCATCATGGGTGATTGCATGATGGAATATTTTATTTATTGAAATTATTTATTTAATTCATCATGTCATTCCATCTTAGCATCCTATTTCAACATAGCGTTAAGGGGATTTACAATTTCAAAAAATCCAAAAATGAATTTGAAGACAAAATTGATTTGGCCAAACAAATATTTTATCTCTTCTTTACTATTAGATTGAGATAGCTTAAAAATTACATTAACTCTTTCAAGATTAATAGTGATACCTTACTTAGTGATGATATAATCAAGAATAATACCTTTAGTGACACTCAACACACTCTTTTTAGGGTTTAAAGATATGCCATACCTTCTACACCTTTAAAAGACCTTTTTTCAAATGGCATCTATGACCTGATCTATATTTTGAAAAAATATTTAAATCATCCATGAAGGTTAATATGCATTTACCAATTAGACCTTAAAACATAAAATTCATCACCCTTTGAAAGTTTAGTCCAACATTGATCAATCCAAATGACATTCATTTGTAGTAAAAAGTGCCCCACTTCATGGTGAATGCAGTTCTAGTTCAGTCATAAGAATTCATTAAAACCTTATTATACCTTGAGAATCTATCAAAAAGGGACATCATCTAAGATCTTTTAACTATTTGGATCACTTCATAAAGGGATGACAATGGTTAATTTTCCTTATTTGAATCTCTTTTTAGGTTGCATAAGTCTATACATAGCCTAATTTTACCATTATTATTCTAGACATGCACTATGTTTTCCAACTAAGTGGAATGGAAAACTAGGAGGATTATTTTAGTAGATAGGAACTTGTGAACTTATCTGTGTATCAAATGTTCAAGGATTGGGTTCACAGGCCTTTACTTCTAATAAAATGATTTTGGATCTAGTTTGCGGGTGATGGTGTGAATGATCACTCTTGGATCAAATACTTTGCGGTCCTAATAGGCCAAAGTAATTATGACCTTATACCTCAACAATAAATTTTGAAGTTGTTTCATCTCCCCATCTATCTAGTTAGGACCTACATTGATAATTTGTGGGTTTTCCAAGGACTCTAGGTTAATGTTATGACACTTCTAACTTGTAAATTTGGGTTTCTAAATTGGAAGTGTATGGAAGAATGTGGTGAATAATTTGCGTAGATAAATCATTCCCTTTAGGATTAAATTTCCTTGGATATTAAGGATTATGTCATTATCGACTCTAGCCTCAGAAATATCTATTTATTTTTCATATACTATTTGGGATTCAAATGCCCCAACACTATTAAGTAATTGGACTGTGTTGTTCATCTTAAAGGACCTGAAAACTGATGATGTTATTAGGAATGTATGGGTAAAGAACCAATTTAATAGTGAATTCTTGCATCATAGTGTCATCTAGGGGAGTCACGCTCATAGTTAAGGATGATAATGAGTCAAAAAATAGATTTTATTCCTTATGGATATGAATGACATTAAATGCATCAAAAATTTCTATTAGGTCCCATGGCATATGTTTTTACTTCTTGAGGTATGATAGTTTATACTTAAACCTACTCTTAACTTTGTTTATAACCAACTTAGAGTCACTAAATACTCTTAGTTACCTAGACTTTTGATTCAATGAAAACTATAGCCTAAAGATTAATGCCTCATATTATACTAGGTTATTCGTGTAGGGTAAATGTAACTTATATGAAGTTAGGTATATATTTATTTATGTGTTTATTAGTATAACATATGCTCTACTTCATTTTTTAGAACATGCATAGTCAATGTATAGGGTTCACAATCTTGGCAATGTAGGTTCATTGCTAACTATATTTTTATTAGGTTTCATGCTCAACATATAAATTCTTAAGTCAGAGGACAGTAGGTTCACTTTCTCATTGACTAAATTATACTCATTTATCATGTAATTCATATGGGGTTCCCTATCCAATATAATCTAATTGGGTACTATTGTCACCAAATCTTGTACCCTAGAAGAGGGTGTTCAATCCCAGTCCACATTTGGGCAAAATGGGAATACTTTTAGGGATGTGGGTGTACCTATAGTGGAAGTGAGCATCTAGATTTTAAGGGCTAGCTCCCTGAATGTATATTGAAGTAATTTCACCTATTCTAATACTTGATTATGGGAAAAGAGTTATAATTTGCATGAAATAAACTTAATATAAGGGGGTGATACACCAAGATGTATTCCATATGACCGTCATACTTTACTTCACTAAGAAATAAAACACACAAACTAATTTCTAAGTCCTGTGGATTATAACATGAGTATTTCAATATGAAGGTGAGATGCATGAGAGTTATTCAAGGTGAGTGAACCATAGGCTAGTTGAAAACACTAAGGTTCATTCCACACTTGAAAGATAGGCTCATACACTTTATAATAGATACACCTCACTAGGTCAACCACATATGGAATAAATTTGTATCCATGTATCCATTTAAGGATTTTAACCAATCCTGATTAAGGAGCATCCTATAAGATTTAGGGATATATAAAACCTAAATGTCAATGAAGTATTGGATCCTAGGTTATAACTCTAGCTACATATGCACATTGATAATCTCCCTAACTACCTTAACCTCAGACTTGTCGATTTAGACTATGACCTTGTTTGACTTAATAAGGACTAAACCCAATTTTTCATAAATGACTATAGGTATCAAAATGGGTGAAGTTCCCAAATTTACCAGATAATTATGGATATTATTACCAAATAGTCTAATAGTTATAATAAAGGGATGAACCTCAGTATTATTCTTATGAATATGAAGAGTAGTGTGATCATTATTTTGCTTCTTTTGGGTTGGCTTAGTTGGATTTTTAGTTAATGAGTTTAGTAGAAGATACCATTGCTGAGTGATTTGAGAAAGCTCATGAAGAGTGATATTCACTTTAATATTATTTATGTCCTTCACTATATTTTAGCCTACCTTATTTTGAATTAGTTAAGCCTCCACCAGGGCCTTTGGTTCATGGAATTTTAGAGGCAGTGGATCATTCCTAGCATTATGGTCACGTGGGGTTGCACCATTTTTTATAGGGGTTAAGGTGGTGAGTGGCTATTTTAATGTCATATTCTCTAGGGTATAATTACTCCTTTGGAATTACTAGAGTGTGTGAACCTCACTCTTAATATCATACATTTCATTCTTTTCTTATCTAGGAAAATCCAAGGTTTTCAACACCATGGTTTTGCTAAGTAACCTACCAGCATTAGATGGTTTAGGCTGGTTTGGTATCACCTCATATTCATCCATTTACCTTTGGAAAAATTCAAAGTCACTACATAATCTAGTATAATCAAGATCATCATGTTGGGTTGTGTTATTCATACAACACCAATTTGGAAGAGTTATCTCATAGATATTGGTCCCAGGTAGCTTGTTTGGGGAAGGCTCTATCTACTCTTAGAGATGGTTGTAATTTATACTTTGCCTCTAGTAAGTGATTTTTTTTCCTAAACTCTCAACACCAAAGGTACCCATTTTCATTTACAAACCAAGGAATTTAGTTATAAATATTTGTAACATTTTTTTGATGGAATCCAACTCATTTTAGGTAGACTTCTGGGGTATACCTTGGGTAGTATTAGTAGCTACCATCATCACTTGGTGTTGTAACTAGGTGGCTATTTCATTATTCACTAAGATAATAAAACCCAAATGTTAATTTAGAATGGCATGTATCAAGAGGATATGGTTAGTTATGGGTAGTAGTTTAGGAGGCAAGTTCTGATTTACAATAGGTAGAAGGCTTAATGGTAGCATATGTGGCAACACATTAGGAATGGGATCCATCATTTAGACTTGAGGGTTATAATACCTGTTAACCTTTACATCCTTGACATTAGTAAGGGGTAGGTCTATTATGAGTGTGTTTCACCTTAGGAGCACATTCATACATGGGTCTAAAGAATTATTGTATATTTCAATTGTTATTTGGGTGTTTCATTGGTAAATCATGAAGAACTGAATATACATTTACTAAAACCTAGCATTAAAATTTTTGATGGGTTCATTTTTTCCTCTTGATATAGGAAAACTATTGGCAAAGGATGTTAGGGTCAATAAATTTCCCAAGCTAGGACAAAAAGGTGTTTCTAAATGGTTCCCATCTTGTGATGGAATTTTTGGGAAGGTTAAGGAACCATTCATAGGCTACTTACATCAGATCAAATGGAAATAAAATACAATCAACATCTTCATGCTCCAATTTTAGAAGCCTTAGTGTATTTTTATAAGAATTTACATGTTCTTTATAAATTCACCCCCACTAGTTATGAAACATGGGAGATATCTTTCTAGGTTCCTCGAGAGCTTATGGATGACTCCAGGAACATTGATAGCTGACCCAACTAACCAGGCCATGGGGTGAGCCATAATGGATGGTATGTTTTGGGGAGACTGAGAGGATGAGCTAGTGTAAATGGCTATATGTTAGGGTCTATTTATGACAAATATGGCTCTCCTATGAAATTATAAGGGTGAAATAATAAGTCTACTATGACAAAACCTAGATCTGGTAATTAGCATAAAAGGCTCCATATTATTAGAGGGTAAAGTATTTCAGTATAATAAAATAGAGAAAATGTTAGTGGATTCCAAATGTATAAATTATTATTATCCAACTTTCACAAACTCTCAATAATTGATAACTACTATAGTTCTTAATCAAATATTACTTCAACCAAGGCTCTTATTCTAGTGCCAACTATTATTGACCCCAAAATCCTTATATCTGAAGGCATTCATGAGATTGAGTGTTCCAAAGGAGAAAGTGGGAGATAATTCATGTGATATTTATATACCCTCACTAATTTTAATATTGATGTTGGTTCAATCTAAGGACTGATTAATTTAACCTTGTTTTACTCAAAGAGTAGTATTTATTACTACTAGAGGTTCAATGTAAGTGCGGTTTCATTTAGAATTCATTACCAATGAAAGAAACCCTTATGAATTATTTTCTACTAAGTTAATATTTTCTAATTTATAAAATAGGGGGAGTGTTTTACTTCCAAAATAAACATAAAAATTATAGAGTAGGGTAAGGTAGAAAAGGGGTGTTTCTAACTTAGAGAGTGCTAGTTCCTGAGAACTAAAACATGCCAAGCCATAGTTATACCATTGTATGACTAGTTAAACATTTGTACAAAATTTAACCACTAAATGGGAAAGATTATAAAGGCACACCAATATAAATGTATTACTTATAGATCTTCCATAAAATGTAAACACATAAAATATTTACAACACTTTACACACAAAGCTTTTGAAACACTTTATAATCACAAGTACATAAAACATAGATTATTCAAAAAATATTTAAAATAATATACAAGGGGTAAAACTAGCAAATGCATAATCTAACTACCATATTCATCTTTATAACATAATCAAATAATCACTTTATTTACATAAATATTCATTTATAAATTAGAAATAATGGACCACATTCCATGAGTAGAGAACTATGTTAAAACAAATAAAATTATTATATTAGAGTTTTAATAGAGTTTATTTACATAAACTATTAACCATTATAAGATAATTTTTTTACAATATATAGAAGGATGGGGCTCATCTCCAAGTAATAAGAGATTCACATCCTTAGACATAATATCCACTCAAGGTTTTTATAATTTCCAAGATTCAAAACCAATAGAAGATGTACCGTTCTCCTAAAAATATGCCCTAGGGCCCACTCAATTGATACGTGGATGAGATAGAGAAGAAATGCCTCTAAAATACTTAGGTTGTGACTCTTTGGATGCCAATGTAATCACTAATAGGTCAAACTCTCTGTCTAACTTACCTAGGTTCATAAGTGGTTCCCAAAAGATCACCTCTGATTGGGCTAGTAGTCTTTGATAGACTTGTAATGGGGCCTCCAAGGCCAATTTTACTTTTGAGACCTAGCTGATGTTTGCATTGGATTGAGTTGGGAATTCTAATACTGATATGGATCTATTTCTATTTGATTTAACCACTTTCCTCTTTATGACCTAGTCAAATGAGCTAGGTGAACTCCAAACTCACCTCTATCTAACAAGGTGCCATCTAGGTAGAACAAAATAGAGATGTCAACTTTATTGAAGTAGGTCAAAATATTTTCTTGAGTTTCTTCTAGAGGTCCCACAACCATCCATGTCAAGGCCAACCATTCTTCAATTGAATCCCTCATGCTCCTAGCATGGTTTAAAAGAGGCTCAGGTCTAAGGTAGGTATGATTTTTAGCTTTGGTAACATGACCTTATTGATAACCATTGTGAGATTTCTACACTTAATTTCCATGATAATAATCCTCTCTAAGTATGCTTGTACCCTATCGAGATGTGTCCAAATTTTAGTCAATGTTTTAACCACCTCACTAAGAGATAGAAGAGATATAAGAAAGTATCCTTAACCCATCTAATCAAATGTACAAGTAAGGTTCTCTTCATATATGCCTCAAGTACCCATATTTTCTTCTAAATCTCTTCCATGAGATTTCATGATATGTTATGCTTGGCTTGGATCATAGACACTAGGTCCTCAAAAACTTTATCTTCTCCTATATATGTTCTCACCTTAGTAAGGGAGATTAGATAATATTGAGTCTATTAGACTATAGGGTCTCCTTATTGATTGAATTTATGGGTAAATATCCTCCTCACATTCTCTGATCTCTAAACAAACTCCCATTTAACTTTAGGATCACCCTACACACTCATAATAGGTGCCTATGACACTGTGGATAATTCTAGGGTATAAGGGGGTATTATTGGGGTGATAGAGATGGATTTGATAGGTGGAGGCCTATCTAGAGGAGAAAAATATAAAGTAAAGTAGATGGAAGAATAAAATAATAAAGGAGGAGGAGGCATGGGGGCATAAGGAGGTAAGATAAAAAGGAAATCCCAGCAGAACATTTGGGCCTACAATTGACTCTATGTCATGTTGATCTATGGGGAAATGACACTAGGTAGAGTGGAATTTATTAGGAAGGATGAAATTGGCTAGTTTAAGCCAAGTCTATGGGTATGATTATGCCTATTTTTCATACGCCTTCATTTTTCTAAAGTTTATAGTCCTATCTACTATAATGATGACTTAGTCATAAAATCTAAAACTGCAATCAGGGACCTAAGTCAATTAGTAGTATTATGAATACACATGTTTTGAAATAAATGATTTGATAATGATTTGTTTATGAGTTCATATTTATATGACATTGGTTTTGAAAATAATTAATGAATAAAATTAACAATATATATATATATATATATATATATATATATATATATATATATATATATATCGAATGTTTGTTTTCATTCATGAGATTTTGATGGACAGAGTTGATTAGATTTCATTTAATTGAAGTAATTATTATAGTATTTTCAGTTTGGAAATGATAACATTCTATCTAAATTGAAAGACATTATATGGATTTGTTATAAACGGTTTTTAGTTAGTTTCATTTGAAATTCAATTGCAAGTATAAATGATGTTGTGCTATAAATTGAATTTGTTTTAAATATTTAAACCTAAGTTATTATAATCTAAGGATTATTAAATAATCTTAAGTGGTCCTATATTTTAATCTAAACACTATCATATGGTAAGTATTCAATGTAAGGTGGTGGATCTAATGAATATTTTAAAATGGTCATGAGGTGATTATTTTATTTTGAGGGCCAATTGGAAATTAAGATATATTTGTATTGATTAATTACAAATATCATGTCATTAATGTTAGAATAGAGGAAAGTTGGAAAGTTGACAGTCTAATTGAAAACTTGATTTAATGCTAAGAGTGATGGATGTTTTGATATCTATAGAAAATCAAAAGGCGGTTTAAGATTTTAATACATTCATACATACCTTGATCTACATGAGTTAGTTGGTGTTTTAGTGATAATTTTGGTCATTAATAAGATTAAAATTCCTACTAAAAAAATTAGCATTTGGATAAATGGCAAACCTATAATTAAGAAAACAATCAAGTGAACGCACATAAGCAGAGGTAGTTAAGGCACATGTTATGGTATAACAATATGTTGGTTTTCATTTTGATATTCATTTGGAGAAAATCATGTGGTAGAATCCATACTCTACCTAGATAAATTTGGAAGTTTTAGACAAGGCATTAACATGTATGCCATTAATTGGAAAAGAAAACAATTACTAAAGAGATAATTATAGTTTATCACAAGAAATAATTTGCATGGAAAGAAGATTGTGGTTTCAAGTTTGCATGAGATTTTTTGATAAATTATTGCAAATTATTTGTTTTGATTCTTTTTCATGGTTGAATATTTGAATGGTTGGTGATAAGGTTAGTTGGAAAGATATCTGGGTTCTATCATATTTTTAATATGACATTTAGATGACTGAAAATGTTTTTCATTTATAAATATGTTCATCTCTAGTTTTGGAGTTAAATTTGGTGAATAAATGAGGATTATCATTTATGATTCACTAATAAGATTCAAAATGTATTATAAGATGGTTATGGGGATTATCTTGCAAATATGCAATATTTTAGTTTTGGATTTTTAGTTGGTTGATAGTTTGTTACAGTGATAATTTTGGTCATATTAGTTTAGATTTTGAAGTTATGGTTTCACAAATGCATGAATTTTGGTATAAAAATAATCTCAAAATTTCTATTTTCATATAAATCTTTATTATTCGAAAGTAGTTTTGTAATGAAAATTTTGGTATAGTGTTATGAAGTTATTTTTAATATTTTTGATATACAGAATTTGATGGCATGTAATATATATGATTATCCAAAACTTTGAGGTTCTATTTTAAAGATATCAAAATGCATTTTTTGGGGTTTTATTTTTGAAGTCATGATTTGAAGAGCAGTGAGAAAATGGTTAACAGTTTTGGAAAAATATGATATAAGTTATGATTTTATTTCTGTGGTTATAGATTTATTATTAGTTTGTTAAAAATATGTGTAGTTTGTAATTTATGATAATATATATTTTATATATTGAGATGACATTTGTGCAGTGAAAATAGAATGGAATAAGGTATGGTAGAATAGTTGAAATAAAATTATGAAGAATATAATTTTATTATTATGATTTCAATTTTGAACATTATATGATACATGACATAGTCAAAATTGGAATCATATTAAGGAAGTTCATTTTAAAATAATGATAGTTGAATCCTTGATTTGTTAATTTTTTATTGATATAACTAGAAATTTCATAAAGTGGATGAAAACTAGAATATATAAGTATAGTTTTGATTATTGATTTTATAGTTGATATATATTCATTTTTGAATTCAGTAAAATGATGATGATAAGATTTTGAATATATTTTCAATTGTATTTAGAATGTAAGGTTGGGATCAACCAGATTCAAACAAGAATAATGCCAATAGTAGTTGGTAAAAGAATCATAACTATGGTAGCATAAATCAAAATGCAACTAATAGACAAATGCATAGAGGAGGTTTTAGGGATAAAAGGTTTGATCCTAGATATGCAAGTATAGGAGCCTAAATGTCTAATTCATTTTGATGCCACTGATCTAGAATTTTGGAATGTGTTGAGTAGTTTGTCATTTAATCCTATTAATAAAAGGAGAAATAGAGTTTTTATGGTCATATATTTAGATATAGATCCAATTCTCATAGTATGTCTTCCTATTAGTTACAAACTAGTCCTAATCATTTGCCTATTCAAAAACCTAGTTAGGAAGGAGTTAATGCTATTAATGAACCACCACAGTAATTCTAAGAGCCAATCCATACAAATAATTTTGTAAATCTTACTTTTCCATCTTCTTCTATTGAGCCTACACCCCTCAAAGGATGCCTATTATAGAATGTAGGAGACTCAGTTTGGAAAAACCTCTTGTTGTCATATATCCATCCACTTCAAGGAAATGTACAAATAGTCAAGATAAATATGAAGCTCCAACAAAAAGTAGAATAGTGAAGTGAATCAAATTGGAGATAGATGATGATGAGAGTGGTTCAAGTACAAAATTGGTTTAGTTTCCTATAGTTAAGATGGAATATAATGAATACTTGAATGAAATTGGTAAACTAGTATTAGAAGTTTTATCTGATTCTGATGACTCTTGATTATCAAAATGATAGATTTTATTCTAGAATTGAACTTTAAGTTGATAAGACTTAATACATTCCATAATTTTGATACTTTAATGATATTTTAGAATGCAAATAAAATTTAATTTTGATATATATAATTATTCCTAAGTAATTTAGATTATATGTGAAATGGAATTAATGTGGATAAATATTTCATTATTATTATTATTATTATTATTATTATTATTATTATTATTTGACTAGAGGGTCCCCACCCATTAGGAAATACCTAGTCTAATTTCAAATAATTGATTTCTTAAGAATTTAAAAGTCAACTATTTAAAGTTAACAAGTAACTAACTAAAGTAGTTCAACCTCCTTTTTCAACCAACTTGGAAGTATAAAATAAGATCAATGATTTATTTTAAAGAATGAACAACACAGGTATTGAAGACTATTACATTTTAAAAGTTAATCATTTATCTCTCTCTTCTATACAATTTATTTGAGATAGTATGACTTTTATAGATAGATTAATGATTCTTTCTCTGATGGTTAAGTATATTTCTTAGATAATGTGGGTATATCTAGTTTTATATTATTATTTATAATAGATTATATGAAATTATCAAGTTTAACATCTTTTGATGATTGCTTCTTATAATATTATGTGTAAAATCTAGGTATTCAACCCAAATAATGATGAAAACTTCACTATTTGCAACCTATTGTTGATATGATTGATTATAAAATTTATCTTTTAAGGATATTTTTTAAGAATAATGTTTGTTTCTCAAATAAAATTATTTGTTTTGATAAGATAACTCTCTTTTGTTGAGACTTGCATATTTTCTCTCTATTGTATTTTATTTGAATTTAACTTCTAATGTAGTTTAGATCTGATTTAAGTTTAGTTTTTATTTGATCTAATTTATTTTCTATTTATTGTATTTTTAGTTTAATTAGTTGTATTAATTTTACTACTTATTTTTTAATTTTTTTATTAGATTAAGTTTCTTAGGTTAGTTTAGTGTTAAGTTTAGTTAGTATTAGATCAGTTTTATTTTAATTTTAGATTAGTTTATTTTAGGTTTTATTGATTAGTTTATTATTTATACTTAACTTTTTGATGTTATTGTTTGCTTCTTCTCTTTTGATTGTTGAGTTATGTTTATGTTACTTGATTAATGAAGATATGCATATAAACTAATTTATTTTCTTATCTTCATTTTATCTTTGTGATTATTTATTTATTGTCTTAAGTTATAACAACAAAGCAAGATATTATTATCAGAACAAATTATATTACTGAACTAGATTTATTTAGTTCAAGAGATTGTCTTGTTCATAGGATTTTCTCTATCAAATAGGATTGATTACATATTTATATCTAAACTAATTCATTGTTTGATAGTAGATTTCTAAATCATAATAGAATATATTATATCTAATATCCTATTTATTATTTCCAAAAATATTTTAAAAACCCCTCACATATTTAGGATTATATTCAAACCTTTAGAACCTTACTATTAGACAAGTATGATTCTAACTTAACCTTCACAATAGGTGAAAGGGTTGATTAGTTGATGGAATATTTTTCATCATCAATAAATTTGATTACTCTATTAAAGATAGATTTCAAAAATCTTATTTATTTAAACCTTTATTTTCTTCCTTCTGATGGTACTTGGAGGACAACCTCCTATTATTTAACCTAGAATTGATATTGTTGATGATTAAGCTGATGTTGATTTTAATTTAAATATTTATATGTCATATAATTAGCCTCATAATATTAAACATATCATACAGGTGATAAATGAAGAAGAAGAAATTGTGAAATTTGAGGTAGATCGGTATGCCAATCTTAATTTATGAAACTTAAAAACAAGTTTTAGATATAAATAAGGTCAAGAAGATAGAGGTAGAGTTTTAGCTACTAATCGTAGACTAATAACTCATTTTATTTCTAATTCTTATCTGTTTGATGATTATAAATAAGGTCAAGAAGATAGAGGTAGAGTTTTAGCTACTAATCGTAGACTAATAACTCATTTTATTTCTAATTCTTATCTGTTTGATGATTTAGTTATGCCATTTGAACCTATTAATACAAATTTGTAATTAAATCAATCTAATCATATTCAATAAAATCAACCAATTCAAGTAGAAGAGAATATTTAAACTTGTAATGGAAGATCAATAAAATTTGAGACTACAAGATATGATTTGAGGTATAAAAAATAATAGGGATAAGGATGATGTCATTGAAGATAAATTTGGTTCTAAATCTCAAGAAGAACAACAAATAACATTAAATCCACGGATTTTAGAAATCTATTTAATATTAGAAATCATCTAGGTAAGTTACCTTTCCTTAGAGGATTAAATATACCAAAATTTTATAGAGCTTCTAGGGAATCTTGGTAAGATCATTTAGACACATTTAAGTTAGTTTGTGTTGTTCTAGATATAACAAGTGAAAAGATTTGATTAATAATTTTTTATCATACACTTGAAGGGAAAGCTTATCAAGCTTTTCTTAGCTTACCTTCTAAAGATATCAGCACTTGAAAAAATATCAAAGATTGTGTAGAATTATCTTTTGGAAAAGATAAGGAAGATTTAGATCTAGTCAATGATCTTGTAATTTTTTTTCTCTTGATCCAGGTGAAACCATATATCATTTCATTACTAGATTTACTAAATTGCATCAAAAGCTTCCTCATGATCTTAGGCATTCCAAGAAATTATATAGACTTTACTTTTATAGTGCTTTACCTTTGAAGTATAAAATGGCCTTATAGGATAAAGATATTATAGAATATGATGAAACTATAATATTTTGCATTGAATATGAAAAGAAAATTAAATGTATTGGGTTTAAAGATATGCATTTTACAATTTTAAATTTGAATAATGTAAATTTTTTAAAATCTATTCAAAGTCTAGCAAATGAAATGGTCATTGTTAAAAGAAAATTAAATGATAAACCTTCTTCATCTAATATAAGCATTATTTTAAATGAAAGTAAAAATAAAGAAGTTTCTCATTACTGCAATGTGTGTGAATTAGATCATGATCTGAATTCATGTATTTCTATTCAAAAATTTAAAAAGTTTATTCAAGGGAAATATAATATATCTATTGATCTAGTAGACAACATAAAAATGTGTGCTCTTGATGACCCATCAGAGAATGAAGGTAATTATTTTGTTAATACTCGAAACAAATATTACAATTCTTCTCAAAATAATAATGTAACAAATAATAATTCTTCTTCTAAAGATAAAGGTAGAGGAACTTAGAAAAATTCTATAAATAATTCATTTGATAATTCTTTTAATAAGTTTCCTTTATCAATTGGTTATAATAATACTCAATATCACCCTTATAAGCCTAAAAATTATACTAAAATTTGACAATCTGATGTTGAAGATTATAATATAATTGATGATTTATCTACAATTAAAATTAGATTTTCATTTTTACAAGTAACTGGCTTTCGAGGACAACTTGATAAAATTAATGAGTCTATTAAGAATCCAAATTCTAAAAATGATGTAGGCTTAGTAAAAGAAGATAATAATGAATAAACATTTGTTTTTGCTCAAAATTATGATCTTTCTAAATATTATAAACCTTATTTTTATGTTTCAATCAAAATTACTAATAAGGTAATTCATAATTGTATTCTAGATACAAGAGCTTTAAATAATATAATCTCTAAATTTATTGCAGATTAATTAGGCATCTCTTATGAAACTGATAATATGAAGCTTACTAAATTTGATTCAAGATAAACTAAAAGTTATGGTAAGTTTTGAGATATAATCATTAAAATTGATCAAGATGAAATAATTAGATGTATGACTAATTTTCAAATCTTAGACATTCCAAGTAATTATGATATGTTATTAGGAAGAGATTGGTCAAAAGCAACAAGTGCTTTTTTCAGAAAAAAGACTACATGGGTTCCAATAAGTAATGAGATTACCTTTATAAAAAGAGAGGATTGGTTAAGTACATATATTTAATCATCTAATCCTTCCACTATTGCCTATTTTGAAATAAGTATTGGAACTTATGAGCTGATGAACTAAAATTAACCAAAAAATCAGCAAGAATAATGCTATGATAAAAATATTATATGGTTAGTATATTTTGATGGAACCTGTTCTCAACTAAGAAATAGTGTTGGAATTTGTTTAATATCTACTGTCGGTAAGACATTATATTATACTTAAAAATTATAATTTCATAACACTAATAATATTGTTGAATTTGAATAACTATGTTTAGGTTTGGAAAAAAATGATTGAGCTTAATATCAAACATTTAGAAATATTTGAAGATTCTGAATTAATTGTCAGGCAAGTTGAGAAAGTTTACAAAACTAACCAAACTCATATACATTTTTATACTCAAAAATTTTGGTATTTTCTTGGACATTTTAAATATTTTAATATCACTCACATACTTAGAGAATATAACAATAGAGATGATAACCTTTCTATCTTTGCTTCATGTCCAACTCTAAGTGAGAATGAACCAATCACATATTTATTTTTTTTGAAATTTTCCAACCTAAAATTATAGATTTGAATGATAGTTGGTCTATTTTTATCTGTGATGAACACAAAAATTAATTTATTAATGTCAACTATTTTAATCATGATTATTATGTATTAAATTGTGTAGATTATCTACAATTGAGTACCAATAAATTGCCTGCTAGTTTAGTGAGTTTTGAATCTATGTTTACACCTAACGATCAGGTAAAAATTTCTAAAATAGAAGAACCATCTAAGATAATTATAGGTGAAATTATTCCTATAAATTTAGGCACGAAAGAGGATCTTAAATATGTGTATTTAGGAATTCAATGTATTTCTAGTGAAAAGGTAAAATTTATTAAATTATTCAAAGAGTTCATTGATGTGTTCGCTTGGTCATATAAAGATCTTAAATGTTATAATACTGATATTATTAAACATGATATATGAGTAAAACCTAGAATTAAACTTGTAAGATATAAAATATGAATAATTAACCCTTTGTTAGAGGACACCATTAACAAAGAGTTAGATAAAATGATTGATGATGGTGTCATTTTTCTTGTAAAGTATTCTGAATGGGTAGATAATTTGGTACCAATTAAAAAGAAAAATGTTGATATCAAATTATGATTTTATTTTAGGGATTTTAAAAATGATAGTGTTAAATATAATTTTTTCATACCAAGTATAGATTAGATTTTGCAACAAGTTGTAGGATTTAAAATGATGTCATTATTAGATGGATTTTCTTGTTATAATCAAATTTTCATAAATCCTAAATATAGACATAAAATAGCTTTTAATACTTTTAGAAGAGATTTTTCTTACAATAGAATGCCATTTGGATTAATGAATATAGGAGATAATTTTCAAAGAACTATGTATGTTGAATTTGATGAATTAATTGACATTGTTATTTAGGTCTATTAGGATGATCTCACCATTCAATCAAAAATATGTAAAAGCATTTAGATCATCTTCAAGAAGTTTTCATAAGGTGTAGAAGATACAGTATTTCTTTAAATCTAAAGAAGTCATCTTTTGGTGTTACTGAAGGTAAATTATTAGGACATATCATTTTTAAAGATGATATTTATATAGATCCTAAATGTATTAAAGACATATCATTTTTAAAGATGATATTTACATAGATCCTAAATGTATTAAATCTATTAAATAATTACCTCCTCCTAAAGATCATTCTAGTTCACGATCTTTTTTGGTAAAATTAATTTTGTTAAGAAATTTATATCAGATTTTGTTGATAGGTCTAATCCTCTACAATTATTACTTAAGAAAGATAAATCTTATACTTGGGATGAAGGTGTTGATTTAACATTTAATAACATTAAATATGACATTGTAAGTGCTTTAGTACTTTCTAAAATATATTTAAATAAATAATTCATTTTTTATGTTAATGTCATTGAAAAATCAATTGGAATTTTTATTACACAAGAATTTGAAAATAATGATGAAAAATCAACTGGTTATATGAGTTCAATATTAAAAGATGCCAAAACTAAGTACCCTCTTATTGAGAAATTTGTTTTCTCATTAGTTTATTCTTTAATCAAATTTTGTTGTTTATTGATGGGAAACAAAGTTATAGTGCAATCTAATGTACCTATATTATCTTATCTTTTGAAACAGTCAACTATTCAAGGAAGGCTTACAAAATGGATACTACAAATTCAATAATTTGATCTTGAATTCAAAATTTCAAAGATAATTAAAGGTAATGATTTGGAAAAACATTTAGTTGAACATACTTCTTTAAGTATTAATATTTTGGTCTTGTCAGTTGATGATAATTTGAATGCAAAGTCTCATTTAAAGACCATGAAAATATCTTCTTTTTTTCTTTTTTTTTTTAAATTTTTAAATTTGGTCTTGAAATGAACGAATGAGATTATATGCTTTTTGAAGATGATTGGTATAATTAATTAATCTTCTATTTTCAAAATCAAGCTTGTCTTGATAATTTTGATAAGAAACAAAGATATTCTTTATGCTTAAAAGCTTTAAATTTTTGTTTATTAAAAAAATTCTTATTTTATCAAAATAGAGATGGTGTTTTATTAAGGTGTTTTACATATGATCAAACCCAAAAAAAAATTAGAATTTTTTCTAAAGTAAATTGTGGTGGACATTATGCTATAGAAACCACTACTTAAAAGATTTTATGAGTAGGTTATTATTGGCCTACACTATTTCAAGATGCTTATAAGTTAGTTCATTCTTGTATGCCATATCAATTATTTGTTGGTAGAGATAAGTTACCTGCAATGTATTTGAATCTTATGATACCTAAAAAATCATTCATGAAATAGGGTATTGATTTTATTTTAAATATATATCCTCTTTCATTATCTAGTAATAAATATATCTTAACAGTAATCGATTATTTCATTAAATGGCCTAAGTCTAAAGCCCTTAAAATTTCTATAACAAGTAAAGTAGTTTCATTTCTAAAAAATCAAATTTTCTCTAGATTTTGAGTTCTTTATGAAATTATATTTAATAGTCATTCTCAATTTATTTCAAATGAATTTCTAATTTTTTTGAGAAATATTCTATTATATCTAGTCATTTATCTAAATATTATCCTCAAGATAATGGTCAAGCTGAGTCAATAAATAAAAATCTGATTTCAATCATGAAAAAGTTAGTTTGTGAAAATAAATGAGATTGATATCTTAAATTATACAAAGCCTTATAGAATGATATAACTATTGTCAAGGTGGAAATCGATTATTCACCCTTCATGTTGGCATATGGATTTGAATCCACTTTACCAATAGAACTTCAACTTTATTTAGTAAGAACTACTTTACAATTTTTTTTTGAAGTAACTAATTTGATTAAGCAAATAATACATGATTTAATAGCTCTTGATGAATCAAAATAAAAAACATTACAAAAATTATAAAGGGCTTAACAAAAATTGAAAAAGTTATTTGATAATAAATTTTTTAATAAAAAATTCAAAGTTGATTAAGTTTTATACTGGAACAAAGCTCATGAAGATCCTAGTAAGAATCATAAATTTGATTTATTATGCCTTGGTCTTTATCATATTGCAAATGTACTTTAAAAAAATGCTTTTCACTTGAAAGATATTGATGGAAACTGGTTAAGTTATTCAATTAATAGCCATCATTTAAAGTTGTTTCACAATTATTATTTTTTAGGTTTTTTTTGGTTTTGTTCTTTCTTTTCTTTTACGTTTGTTTTTTTTTTTTTTTTTTTTTTTTTTGTGGTTTGTTTGTTTTTTTTGCTTCTTATTATTGTGTGGATTTTTACATTTAAAAGATCAATAATTTTTTCAAGTGGATGAAGTATTCATGTTATGGACGAAGAATACAAAGATGATGCAAGTTCAGTTATTTTGAGATATTATTATAAATAAACTCAATTTTCTTTATACATGAATAATATATACTGAGTTATAACTAGTTGTTGAAGTAATACTTTATTTTTAGAAATTGTTAGAGGTTTTTGCATTTGTTTATATATCCAGCCCAAACTTTCTTGTTATATTATTATATTTTTTTGTGCCATGTTATTTGAACATATCATCTTTTATTGAAAATCCTTATAAAAGTGGTTTGTGCATAGATGCTTAACCTGGATCACACTCTCAAGATTATTTTTCTTATAATAGGTAATTTGATTGCTACTCAATTTCATATTAAAAATTGACTATCGAAGTCACTAGTGTTATACCTATTTTTTATACCCCTTTATTTTTATGAAACTTATACTCCTGTCTATGATAGTGATGACTTAGTCATAAAATTTAAAATTACAGTAGAGAACCTAAGTCAATTAGTAGTATTATGAATACACATGTTTTTAATTAAATTATTTGATAATGATTTGTTTATGAATTCATATTTATGTTATAGTAGTTTTGAAAAGAATTAATGATTGAATGAATACAATTAGCAAATATATATATATAGTCATGACATTTTGATGGATAGAGTTGATCAAATTTTATTTAATTGAAGAAATTAATGTAATATTTTCATTTTGGAAATGATAATATTGTATCAGAATTGAAAGTCATTATATGGATTTATTATAAACAATTTTTTGTTAGTTTCATTTGAAATTCAATTATAAGCATGAATGATGTTATGACATAAATGGAATATGGTTTAAATATTTAAACCTAAGATCTTATAATCTAAGAGTTATCAAATAAAACTAAGCAGTCCTAGATTCTAATATAAACACTATCTTATGGTAAGTATTCAATGTAAGGTGGTAGATCTAATGAAAATTTTAAAATGGTCATGGGGTGATTATTTTATTTTGAAGGTCATTTTCAAATTAAGATATCTTTATATTGATAAATTACAAAGCTCACATCATTAATGTTTGATTAAAGAAAGGTTGTTAAGTTGATAAGTCTTATTGACAAGTTGATTTAATGCTAAGTGTGATGAATGTTTTGAGATCCAACAAAAATTAAAAGGTGATTTATAATTTTAATGCATTTTTACATAGCTTGATCCACATGAGTTAGTTGGTGTTTTAGTTAGAATTTTAGTCATTACTACGTTTAAAAGTCTTGTTAAACAAATTAGTATTCGACTAAATGCCATACCTTAAATTATGAAACCAATTAGGTGAAGGCACATAACCAGAGATAGTTAAGGTGTGGGTTATGGTATACAAATAGGTTGGTTTTCATTTTGATAATAATTTGGAGCAAAAAACCACAATGGAATCCATACTCTACCTGGATAAGTTTTGAATTTGTAGACAAAGTACTAACATGCATGCCATTAATTATAAGAGAGAATAATTATTAAAAAGATATAATTGTAGTTTATCATAGCAAATAGTTTGCATGGAAAGAAGATTATGGTTTTGAGTTTGCATCAGATTTTTTGATAAATTATTACAAATAAATTATTTTAATTCTTTTGTATGCTTAAATCTTTAAATGGTTGGTGATAAGGTTAGTTGGAAAGATATTTGGGTTTTATCATATTTTCAGTATGACATTTAGATTATTGAAAGTGTTTTTCATTTATAAATTTGTTCATCTCTAGTTTTGAAGTTAAATATGGTAAATAAATGAGGATTATCATTTAGGACACACTAGGACGATTTGAACTGTATTTTGAGATGATTATGGAGATTATCTTGTGAATATGCAATATCTAGCTTTGGATTTTTAGTTAGTTGATAATTTGTTACAATGGTGATTTTGGTCATATCAGTTTAGATTTTAAACTTATAGTTTCACAAATGCATGAAGTTTGGTATAAAAATAAGCTCAAAATTGTTGTTTTCATAAAAATCTTTATGATTCAAAACTATTTTTGTTATGAAAATTTGGGTATAGTGTCAATAAATTATCTTCAAGATTTTTGAAATACAAAATTTGATGGCATGCATTATATATGATTTTCCAAAATTTTGAGGTTCTATTTCAAATATATCATACTAAATTTTTTTAGGTTTTATTTTTGAAGTCATGATTTGAATAGTAGTGACAAAATGGTTAACATTTTTGGAAAATTGTGATATAAGTTATGATTTTATTTCAGTGGTTATGGATTTATTATTAGTTTGTGAAAAATATGTGTAGTTTGTAATTTATGATAATATATATACTATATATATTTAGACAACATTTGTGTAGTGAGAATAGAGTGTAATAAGGTATGATAGAATAGTTGAAATAAAATTATGAAGAATATAATATTATTATTATGATTTCAAGTTTGAACATTATATGATACATGACACAATCATAATTGAAATCATATTAAGAAAGTTCATTTTCAAATAATGATAGTTGAATCCTTGATTTGTTCATTTTTTATTGATATAATTGAAAATTTCATAAAGTGGATGAAATATGGAAATATAGAAGTACAATTTTGATTATTGATTTTATAGTTGATATATAATATTATATAGTTGTAATTTATGATAATATATATACTATATATATTTAGACAACATTTGTGTAGTGAGAATAGAGTGTAATAAGGTATGATAGAATAGTTGAAATAAAATTATGAAGAATATAATATTATTATTATGATTTCAATTTTGAACATTATATGATACATGACACAATCATAATTGAAATCATATTAAGAAAGTTCATTTTCAAATAATGATAGTTGAATCCTTGATTTGTTCATTTTTTATTGATATAATTGAAAATTTCATAAAGTGGATGAAATATGGAAATATAGAAGTACAATTTTGATTATTGATTTTATAGTTGATATATATTCAGTTCTAAGTTTAGTCAAATTATGATGATAAGATTTTGAATATATTTTGAACTGTATTTAAAATGTCAAGTTGGGATAAACCAGATTCAAAAAATAATAATGATAATAGTAGTTGATCAAAGAATCATAATTCTAGTAGTATGAATCAAAATGGACCTAATAGGCAAATTGATAGAGGAGGTTTTAGGGATAGAAGATTTGGTCCTAGATATGCAAGTAGATGAACCTAAATGTCTAGTCATTTTGATGTCATTGATCCAAAATTTTAGAATGTGTTGAGTAGTTTGTCATTTAATCTTGCTAATGATATAGGCAATAGGAGTTTTTATGGTCATATATTTGGAGCTAGATCCCATTCTTATAGTATCTCTTCCCATCAATTGAAAACCAATCCTAAACATTTTTCTATTCATATAACCCATTATGAATGCTATTAATTAACCACCACATCAAGTCTGCGAGCCATTCTATATAAATAATTTTTTAAATCTTACTTTTCCATCTTATTTTAGTTAGCTTAAACCACCTCAAAAGGATGCCTATTATATAATGTAGGAGACTTAATTTGTAAAAACCTCTTGCTATCATAAATCCATCCACTTTAATGAAATATGCATATAGTCAAGCTGAATCTAAAGCTCTAATAGAAACCAAAATAGTGAAGTGAGTCAAATTGGAGATAGATGATAATGAGAGTGATTTGGGTGAAAAATTAGTTTAGTTTCCTATAGTTCAAATGGAATATAATTAATTTTTAAATAAAATTAGTGAATGAGTGATAGAATTTTTATTTGATTCTGATGACTCTTGATTATCGAAAGATAAATTTTATTCCATAATTAAACTTTAAGTTGATAAGACTTAATACATTTCATAATTTTGATACTTTAATGATATTTGGAGTCCAAACAAATATATATATATATATACATATATATATATATATATATATATATATATATATATATATATATATATATATATATATATGCTTAAGTAATTTGGGTTATATGCCAAATAGAATTAATGTGGATAAGAATTTCATTTAACTATGAATTATCTTATTATTTATTTAAATAATGTTGTTCTTATTATTAGTTGACTATAGGGTCCCCACCTATAAGAAAATGCATGATATAATTTCAAATAATTGATCTCTTAAGACTTTAAAAGTGTTAAACAAATCTCAATTTGTAACTATAAATATTAATTGCCTTTTAAAAGTCAATTATTTAAAGTTAACAAGTAACTAACTAAAGTTAGTTACAACTTCCTTTTTCAACCAACTTGGAAGTATAAAATGAGATCAAAGATTAATTTGAAGGTAGGAACAACATAGGTATTGAAGACTATTACATTCTAAAAGGAAATTATTTATCTCTCTTTTATGCAATTTTTATGAGATAACATGGCTTTTGTAGATAGACCAATGGTACTTTCTCTAATAGTTGCATATATTGCTTAGGCAATGCAAATATATCTAGTTTAATATTAACATTTATAAGAGATTATCTAAATTTGTCAAGTTTAACATATTTTGATGATTGATTCTTGTAGTCATATGTGTAGAATCTAAGTATTCAACCCGAATAATGATGAAAACTTTATTATTTATGACAGATTATTGATCTGATTGATTTTAAAAGTTATATTTTAAATATATAATATAAGAAGAATGTTTATCAAATAAAATGATCTATTTTTTTAAGACAACTCTTTTTTATTGAGAATCGTATATTTTATCTATATTGTATTTTATTTTACTTTGACTTCTAATTTAATTTAAATCTACTTTTAGTTTAGTTTCTAATTGATCAATTTTTTTTTGTTTATTGTAGTTTTAGTATAATTAGTTGTATCAATGTTTTTTACTTATTTTTTATTTATTTTATTAGATTAAGTTTATTAGGTTAGTTTAGTGTTATGTTTAGTTAGTATTATAATAGTTTTGTTTTAGTTATAGATTAGATTCTTTTAGGTTTTCTTAATTAGTTTATTGTCTATACTTAACTTTTTGATGTTATTGTTCACTTATTTTCTTTTGATTATTGAGTTATGTTTATGTTACTTGATTATTGAAGATATGCCTATAAACTAATTTATTTTCATATCTTCATTTTATCTTTGTGCTTCTTTGTTTATTTTCTTAAGTTATAACAATAAAAAAAAAATATTACTCTTGAAATAAATTATATTACTGAATCAAATTTATTTATTTCAAGAGATTGTCTTATTCATAGGCTTCTCTATCTGATAGGATTGATTACATATTTATATATGAACTAATTAATTATTTGATAGTAGATTTTTAAATTATAATAAAATATGTTATATCCAATAGCCTATTAATTATTTCTCAAAACATTTAAAAAACCTCTCACATCTTTAAGATCATATTCAAATCTTTAGAACCTTACCATTAGACTGGTATGATTCTAACCTAACCTTCACAATAGGTGAAAGGGTTGATTAGTTGACATAACATTTTTGACCATCAATAGATACCTAATACAATAGAAAATGGAGTCATGGGAGTGATATAGATAGCAACAGGGGGTTGAGTATAAGGTTGATGATGATTTTACTTTTTCTTTTTCTTTGGTATTTTTCCTAAATCAACTTGAGCTATTACAACAGAAGGATAATTAGTGTCATAGGTAGTATGTGCTAACTAAATTATTTATTGAGAAATTATAGGCATAATTGATGTGGATCAGGATAACTAAATTATGTATAAAATTTCACTTATTATTGGGAATGTATCTAAACTCATTATAAAATGAGAACCTAAAGGTAGAAAAACCTATGAGAGAACCAAGAGAGGCACTATGGAGATCTGTGTAGATAGAATGGGTTGAGTAGAGGAAAATTTATATGTTGGGATGTTATACATAGCTAAACCCATAAGAACTTGGGTAAACTATGGATGGTGTGAGATATGAAAGAGAGGAGGCAAAACCTAAGTAGGTTGTTAAGGGAAAGGGAAACCATGTGGTGACCCATTGAGCTATGAAGGAAAGGTGAGGGGAGGAGAGTGATCCCTAAAGACACCTATATTTTTTCATACATTGGGATCATCCTTGGGCTATTATTACTATCAAACTACAACACCTATCTAACCACTAGGTGAGTAAATAGAACCATAGGAGGTAGTGGAACTAGACCATAAGGTAAAGGAGGAGAAGCTCATGGAGGAGAATGGGTTTGGAATCCTTATAATATCTTCCTTTAAATTAGAGTAGGAGTTACCAAAATGTAATCTTAGGCTCCATCTAAGGTAAAGGAAGTAGGGCCCCTCTAAATGAATGGTTAAAGCTAAACCTACTTTTCCTTCTTTTTATTGGCCTCGAGTTAGGTGATCACCTCCTTGTCATCTATGGGGTTGATGTGGAGATCATATTCCTCACTAAGATCATGGACATAAATGATGTTGAGCATAGATTGATACTTCTCCACATAAGATTGGATGATGTCATGTGGGTCCCATTATCTATGTTATTCCCTAGTTAGGGTATAACAATCCCTATCTACCACCATTTTTTACTACATGGGTAAACATATAAAGATATGATTTATGATGGTGATGGGTAAGGTTTGGAAAGCCTTATATTGTCAATTGATAAACTAAACAAATATGCCTTAAAATATTTGATTAGCAATCTCTTAGTTTGCCAACTCATATGGGTCTTTATAAGGATCATAGAGGGGAGCTTTGAGGGTGATGGCCACTAAAATTATGGTGTCATCCTTGTAGTACTATTAGTCACTAATGGAGGCAAGATGTTTACTTATTTCATGTGAGATATGAGGCATGCTTGCCTCATTGATGGTCATATAGACCATTAGATAAAAGGACCCAAAAATCTTGGATGTAATTTTGGTAATAGTGGCTATATAGTTTATAAAAAACTACAAGGACCACTGCCCCTTTAGGAACCCATGGTGGAAAAAATAACATCTACCAAATATCTCATCATGTATAAATTACCTTTTCCCTAAGCATTTGATACTAATTTGACAAGGTTAACATTGATCACACCCCCAAGGTCTGAAACTTGATCACCCTTAAGGATTATACGTCACATATAATAGATTGATGTGCACACAATCATTCACCCCAAATAGTAGATTCATTAGGATTATCCCTACATGAATCCCTGAATTGAAGGTGTAAATGGTGTAGGAATTGATGTCTACTTTGTTAACCAATTTAGCATTTGGGATTTTTGCCTAGTCTTTTTAAGACATTGCATATCTAGTAAGTGTTGGCCTATGTATTCAATGTGGCCGATCATAAGAGACTATGTATTCTATGAGGTTTTAGTATCCATTGAATTAAATCACTAAAATATATATGATCCTATGTTGACGTCCCTTAGAATATGCAACATCTTGAGGACAATCTTGCACTCACTTTAGGGTGAGCAACATTTTGATGAAGAGGTTAGCATCATGGAATATTTATGGATTGGATATAATTATGTGTAATTTGTATTTCTCGTATGAACAGAGGGAATTTAGGAACTTATATTCATCCTCATCATCATTGGAGATGGACTTAGGCACCATTTCAATTATTTTGAAAATCTCATTATAATGCTTGAAATTATTCAAGCTCTTTGGGAAGTTGGTGTCTTTATATTCAGGGTAAATTTTAGGGTTAGAGGATGAAGTATGCATGTCATAAATGGATAGATATTTGAGATAATGAATTATGATTAGGTAAAGTGTGTGGACACATGAATAATCTAAAAGTAAGGAGGTTAATTTTGGGAGAATGGGAGTAATAATAGGAAATGATTTTTCCTCTAGACACTTATAAAGATCTATAATTATCTCCTTTATTGATGGTGTTTGTTGGTTCACCTAGTTTGAATTCAAATTTGAGTTGGTGGATTGATATTCTCATTTGTTTCCCAATCAGGAATTAATTCAAGGATTTTGAAAATATGTTACTTGGAATATTTAGAATCTATGAAGGCACACTTTAAATTGTCTAATCAGGTCTTAGTTTCCCATTTAATTAATTATAGAAGTGTAGTAAGTACATGGATAGATTGATCTAGTGTCATCCCATAAGATTTTAATTTGTGTCATGATTCATCACTAATTGGTCCTAACTAAAACATATATCATTCATGCATGGATTGGTACTTCATCTTTACACATTTGGGGGAAGGCATTTATAGTTGGAGTGAGATGACATGTGACATCCTTTGATTAACATTTTGAATCTAAATATACTCAACTCTAATCACCTAGGGGTATCTTTAGACTCTTCCACCAATTTATACATAGTGCCACATGTCATGATCTCATAGGTAAGCTCTCATGGGATGTGACATCTCTGATAGGGCTAGGAGACTAACACATCTAATATCAAGGAAACCTAATTAGTCAAGTTATGAAATCTTTGACAACCAGATCACATGGTACTCTCTCATTTAAACTATCTCTTTAAGGGTATGATATCTTTATCAGGTCTAGGATATTGACTAATCTAATAACTAGGCCACATGGTGCTATTTTATTTGGTTGGGATCCCCTAGGCACTGACATCTCTAGCAGGTCTAGGAGACTAACACCTTTTAAAATTTTAGGATATTGACACCTCTAATAAGTATAAGATACTGACATAACTAATAGTGGGGTAGTCTTATTAATTAGGTTCTAACATTTTTGACAACTAGGGCCATATGGTGCTTTCTTATTTAGTCACTCCTACAAAAATTCATGAAAAAAACTAAGTAAAAAGGAAACTATATAATAAATTCATATGCTCACGTACCTACCAATATATATTTTACAAGTCAGCATGTAGGACTCTAGTAGAATAATACTCCAAGAGACTTAGACTCTAGGAGCACCAATACAAGATTAATCTATAGAAAAATAGTTAATGAACAAAAAATATTCTAAGTATGGAATCACTTTGTTTTTATATAATGAAATAAGGACTTAAATGTACGTAAATATAGAAGTCTATAGGGTATTTAATAGAGACCAAATAATTAATATAAACACATTAAATATAGAAAAAACCAAGGCAAAATAGAGGTTTGAGGACTTTCACATAAAGGTGCTAATCAGAAAGGGACTAAAAACCTGAGAACTTCAAATTTCAAGATTTCAAGAGGGTTCTTCCACTTCTCCAAAGAAGGGAGTGTGTTAGCAATAATAAATGGATACTTTGCAGGGGAAAAACTATCCTAAAGTATAGAACCTAGACTAAGATCATCCACTATTATACATAGAGATAAAAATCTAAACTCTATCGGATACACTTTGAGTAGGAAAAGTGCTCATCTCTATTCCAACAAGTAACATATTGGGCTTTGATTCCTTCCAATGGCATTTTGTGTGTTAGTTATGGGATAGATTACTTTAGTAATTCATGTATTCTAGTGCCTTGAAATTTTTCTAAAGGGGTATGTATTTTACGTAATTTTGGTTGGGGGAGAAGGATTGAGCATTGCTATGCTGCTAGTCAAGTGTCTATGACCTTGATAGACATGCTTTTGGTCTCACTTTTAGAATTGGTCCATTACCAACTAGGCCATAAATCCTATTATGGAGGTTACTTAAATCACCATTTTTGGGGGAGAAAATTAACATATACACTCTTAAACTCAAAGTTCCTTTGATTTGATATTTGATGTTTGATCCATGAGGTTTGAAGACCAATATAGCCAAGGTGCATTGAAACTTTAGTATGCTTCTAATATCTAAAATACCTTTCACTTATTCATCAATTTATAGTACCCCTATTCTTTTCCATTAAAGTGCTTGTGATGCCTCTTGTTGGAGTATAACTTTTCTCAATTCTTTTGCTTAGTGTTGAATCAGTGGCTTTTAATTCTCTTAGTGCCTCTTAGAGAATTGTCTTGATTATCATTACATTCAATATTGGAGGTTATCCTTCTATTTTTGAATCCAAGTACCAATTTTTATTATTTATTAATCCATTAGAGTAGTAATTAATTTATCAAATATTGACCCTTATTTATGAATTATGTAGCATAGGGTTTTTTTTTGGGGAGGGGAAACTAAGAAGAAAAAAACTATTTAAATGTCGGTAAAAAAAATAGGGCATAGAAACACACAAAAGAAAGATTAAAAATAAAATAATAGAAGAAAACACACAACAAAAATAAACACACAAAATAATAAAGCTAAACTAAGCTTGATGTAATATGTACATTACCACCTTTGCAAATGTTACTCTAAAATTACACTAGAAGGGACAACCACAAATTAATGCTTTAGAAATTTCCCATTCACATATAGTGGGAGATCATTTCCTTCAATATCTTTGAATCAAAAATCATTATGCTCAAGTAACTTAGCTATCTATTATGGGCCGATCCAAAGTTGATTGAAATTATAATACCAACCCTTCTTTTCATGGGCTTTATCCCATAATAGCACCAGATCATAAATCCTAAAGGACTTAACCTTGGAATTCTTGTCAAATCATTACTTGACAATGCTTTGATGTTTTCTAAAGTTTAACAAGGCTTCATCTTGAGCTTCTTCTAATTAGACAATGCCAAAGAGTCTAAAGTTCACTTTATCATTATGACCCATGTATAGATGCATCAAATTGTAGGTAGGTAGGTAGTGTGTGTAATTGGTATAATTGGCTCTAGTCTATAGACTAGTAGAAATGATCTGTTGAGCACCTATTTATGCTAGGTGCCATCAACCCATAGGGAAAATTTTAGCAATGAATTCCATTCCTAGGCCTTTTTATTTATAGACTTATTGATGACATTGATCAAGTTTTTGTTAGTTGATTCTAGAAATTTATTTCCTTGTGGGTAGTAATTAGATGAGAATCTCAAAGTGATCCCATTATCACATGCCCATTTAGTAAACTTTTTAGATTGAAATTTGGGGCCATTGTCACATACTAATGAGACAAGGGTCTTGAATTAGGTGGTCAAACTATTTTTAAAGAATTTGATGACTTCATTTGTAGTTCATTTATTTTTTTTACTACCTTGGTCCATCTTATCTAGTAATTTGCAGATGTAAGAACAAACTTATGCCCTACTGAGGAGTTGGAATTAATGATCCCCACTAAATCTAGCCCCCTTTGGGTAAATGGTGTCATTTTCATATTTGGATGCAATGGAATTACAAAATGAGTTTCCATTTTATTGAAGATATGATACTAATGGCATGTCTTAACATGCACATGGATATCTCTAAATAGGGTTAGCCAATAATATCCTACCCATAGAATTAAGTGTTTCATCACATTTGTTGTAGGATGACCAACACTTAGTTCTTTATGGAAGTAGCTAAGATAGATGCCTTCATGATTTTTCCTAAAGATAACTCCTTTATTTATCATATAATATGTTGCATTTAGTCTGAGGATGCTTTTTTGTGTTTGATTGAGTCCAAGAGGTGTGTTTCTACATATCAGGTAATGTATGATTAGGCTATACCAATTCTACTATAGTAATACCTTTTGGTCTAATAGTGCACAATGATCCTTAGATCGATTATTGATATCAACTAAGTAAGACTTTCCTGCTAACCAACTTGGTAGGTTTTATTTCCAAGTCATACCCTTGTAGCTTCATCATCCATTTCCTTTTCATTTGATAAGTTTATTTTGACCAAATATTTACTTAATGGGTAGGTCTAGTATGATTACATGCACTTTATTCCTAAGAATGTAGTGCCCAAACTTTTTTAAAGCCTTGGCTAATGCATAGGTGTGATTGAATAAAGTGGAATATATCAGTTTTGGATTTTTAATATTGGTACTCATAAAATAAGTAGGGTGTTCTTATCCATCCAATTTTTACATGAGATAAGCAATGATGGTGTGATTGGAGGTGAAAGGATAAATGTAGAAATCATTGACATAGTCTAGACTCATCAACATGGGTGATTTCATGATTTCATCTTTTATGTCTTAATTTTATTTCTTTGATTCATCATACCACTCAATCTTGGTGTCTTATTTTGACATATCATTAAGGGGCTTTATAATTTCAACAAAACCATAAATTAATTTGGATAAAATTGATTTTTCCAAAGAAATATTTCATCTCTTTTTTATTATTGGGTTGAGATAATTTATAAATTACATCTGCACTTTCAATATCGATAAAAAATCCTTCCTTCTTGATGATATAACTGAGAATATTACCTTTAGTGACATCAAACACAATCTTTTTAGGGTTTAAGGATACGCCATATATTTCACACCTTTCAAAGAACTTTTATAAATGATAGTTATTATCTGATATACATTTTAGAAATACATATAAATAATCCATGTAGATTACAATGGATTTACCAATTAGACCTTCAAACATAAAATTCATGGCCCTTTGAAAGGTCACTCTAGCATTGATCAATACAAACAACATTCCTTGGTAGGCAAAAGTACCCCACTTTGTGGTGAATTTAGTTTTGATTTAGTCATCATAATTAACTAAAACCTTATTATACCTTGAGAATCCATACAAAAATGACATCATATAGGATACATTAACAATTTGGATCACTTTATCAAGGGAAAACAATCTGTATTTATCCTTATTTAAATCTCTATTTAGGTTACAGAAGTCTATGCATAACCTAATATCACCATTATTATACTATAAAGGCACTAAGTATTCTACCCAAGTAGAATAAAAATCTAGGGAGATTATTTTCATATGTAGGAGCTTATGAAATTATCTGTGTATCAAAGGTTCAAGGATCAGGTTCATAGAACTCTAGTTCTATCATATTGGTTTTGGTCTAATTTGATGGGGATCGTGTGAGTGATCACTCTTGGGTCAAAGAATTTGAGGTCCCAATAGGACCAAGAGACTATGCCCATATACCTCAACATCAAAGTTTTAAGTTGTTCCATATCCTTTTCTATCTATTTAGGACCTACATTGATAGTTTATGGGTTTTAAAATGACCTTAGGTTAATGATATTACACTTTTGACCTTTTAATTTGGGTTTCTCAATTGGAGGTGCAGGGAAGAATGTGTTAAATGCCATTTTTATACAAATAATTCCCTTATAGATTTTATTTATATGTAAATTAAATAATTCATCCTTATCAACTCTAGTGTTGGGACTATCCCTTTTTTTTCATTTACTATTTGGGCATCAAATTACCCAACACTATTGAGGAATTGGACTATATACTAGTAATATTCAAATAACTAAATTTTATTGATATTACAAAGAATGGAGGGTAAAGGGACCAATTTAATAGTGAATTCTTGCATCTCAGTGTCATCTAGAGGAGTAAAGTTTACGACTGAGAATGCTAATGAGTTGACAACTAGATTTTCTTCCCCAGGGATAAGGATGATGTTGAACACATAAAAAATTTATATTAGGTCCCATGTCATATATTCGAAATTATTGAGGTATAATATTTTAAAATGAAACCTAATGTTTAATTTAGGCATGTTCACAAACTTTTAGGTCATGTTTTTAAGTAAATTGCATGACTCAATGTGTTATGCCTTCTCAAGTTCACAAAATGAGGTATCAAAACTCGAGAAGACATTAATATGTTCATTGGAACATGTAACCTATAAATGGGAGTATATGATATTAATAAGAGATAGAGAAGGTTCATATCTAAGATCTCTATGAATTAGTCTTAGATTCAAGGGGTAATCCTTTATAAATAATCGTTAACACCAAACCTATGTTAAACCTCTCTAAAACACTAATAAACACCCAATACGAAATATATTGTTAAAAATAGATCAATATGGATTAAAATGTATAAATAAACTATATTATAATATATTTAACTCTCCAATGTGCTTTGAGGTGGTGGTGTTTAGTCAAGTGAGAGATAAAATGGACATATACAAGCTTATTTGTCAAGAAGTTATTGTATCTCTCAAAAGTTGTATTGGTCAAGAAAATAAAATAGATGGTATAATAATATAGAGAATTATTTTACATTTCCATTATGATTTATGGATATTTAATAGCCTTTATATTTTATAATTTGTTCATTCAAGTTAACCAATCACAAACAGACCTAATAGTCCAAATAGTGCAAAACCCAAGTAGATATGAAAATATAGATTTACAGGTATATGAATGATAGATTAATGCATAAAAGTTAATTAAGGGGATATTTATGAATTAAAATTAATTTTAATTATTTTAATAATTTTTTAAGGTTAGTGTATATGATGAAAAGTTGTTCATGAAATGGCATGTCTGGTTCAAATAAGACTGTGTGATATAAGGTCAAGAAATTGGTCTAAAAGACCAAAATTTTCCATTAAACCATGTTAATTTTATATAAAAGTATGTTATATATATGTAATATGATAATTTAAATTTATAAATAGTCATTAAAAGTGTCTACATAGGTGTTGGATATCTATTTTACCATGACTAGTCTTTGAGGTAAATTGGCAGTTTTGAGTGAGTGGGTTGTAGAGATGTTCTTAAGACTTTATCTCATGAGTGAAAGTGTTCAAATAATTTGGTGATGACCCTAAGTTTGTGGATAAACTATATAAATATTTCATATTTCATATTAAAATATATTAAGGGTGTTTAAGCTTCATTTTTACAAGACAAACTTTTGAGTTACACAGGCCTAACAGGGTAGTTTGTCCTAAAAGAGATTTCATGGTATGAGTGAAGGACATAATTTTATAAATAATGGAGGAGGTCATAGGATTTAAATTATTAAATTTTTTAGTGGTTTTTATTTTTTTTAAAATCCATATGGGCCCAATAAAATCAATATGTGGCATTAAGAATACAAACCTAATGCAATTAGGTCTCCTTGAGACCTAAAAGAGAAGTAAGGCCTAATTGATTTTTTTCAGACTAAAAATGGCTCAAATTTAATTTTAATCATGTCAATAATATTTTATAATACACATTATGTTGAAGGTGTGTGTCTTACCAATTGGTATGTGACCATAAAAATAATATATATACAAGGTAGTTTAAGCCTATTTTTATGAATTTAACATAAGCGAATAAAATATTTCTTGGTAGAGAAAAAGGAGGTATTTAAATGAGACCATAATATAAGATCATAAGTGTGTTTATAAAAATTCATGAGGTGGATGAGTTGGTGCTAAGACACTTAGGGATTTGGTGCTTCCTTGAAAGTAGGTGCTTGCTAAAACCTAGTCAAGTGGGTGATTGACTTCATTGGGGTTGGTGATCAACAACATTTTTTATTTTTTTTAATAGGAATATATTATATTTTCATATATCATATTGGGTTTTACTCCCCTTTATTTTTTCCTAATCATATATGTGTTTTCATATGTTATACTCATGTGAATGGTTCTTTATGCATTGTTATATCACTATATTGTTTTCAGGATTCAAGGACTATTAAATTATAATTTAAAGAAATTTTTAAAATATTGATTCACCCACATATTTAATTTAGTTTTCTTAAAATAATTGGTGTCATATCATGGTCCTTTGAATCAATCTCAACAACTTAAAGGTGATCCTCGAAACACAAGCATATCTAGTCATCTAATACAAGGAGGTTTCTCAACCAATAAAGGTCCTCTCTTCAATGGGACTAACTATGAATTTTAGATCATCATAATGAATACATATCCAATTTCATTGGGATATTACATATTTCAATCTATTATTTATGGATTCAATCCACCTTCTACACCACCAAGTGACAATGAAGTTAAGAAGGCAAGTGAGAACAACTCTAAGGCAATGGATGCCATCTTGTTTGGTCTTTTAGAAACAAAATTTGTAAAGGTCGTGCATTGTGATACAACCAAATTGATTTGGGAAAAGTTTCAAATAATATATTAAGGAGATACCAAAGTCAAGTTGGGAAAGTTTCAAACTCATCATAAGTAGTTTTAAAGCTTGAGAATGAAAGAGGATGAAAACATTGCATCTTATCTGTTAAGAGTAGATGAAGTGGTAAATGTCATCAGATGTCTAGGAGATAACTTGGAAGAAATAACTGTACTATAAAAGGTATTAATATCCATGACATCTAAGTTTTATTTAAAGGTGTTTGTTATGGAGGAGATCAAATATCTTAACATACTACAAATGGATGAGATTCATGGAATCTTGACTACCTATGAAATGAGAACAAGTGATGGAAGACCTTCAAAGAAGGAAACTACATTCAAAGATGATAAAATACAAGGTAAAAAGTCCAAGGTTTATATTGACATAGACATTGATGATGAAAAGATAGAATCCATGTTTTTCAAAAAACTAAGGAAAGGATAAGGGTAAGTTACCATTCAAGTGCTTTAACTATGGTAAGATTGGTTAATTTGAATTTAAATGTCCTAAAAAGGATAAGAATGAGCATGGTAGAGATAATTATGAACATCATGGTGATGATAAGAAGTTCTATAAGCATAACAATAAAAAAAGAGTTTAAAGAAGTATGAAGGCAAGAAAGTGTCATCCAAGAATAAGAGAAGTTTATATATAAAATAATATAGTATCTCATCTAATGTAAGTGACACAAGTAAATATGATAGTGATGATGACAATAATGATCATGATTGTAATAAAACCTTACTCATGGATATATAAATAGACAATGAGGGTTGTTCACAAGGGAAAAGTCTTATGGATGATGAAGAATCAGATTAAGAAGAGGTTGAAGTGAACCTTGTGATAGACTTGGTGAGTGATCTAGAGGAGTTGAGGTTTAAAATAAGGAATAATCAAAAACTAAGATCATTAGTTAAGAGTTATGATGAAAAAATCAATATATTTAAACAACACCCATGAACATGAGGATATCATAAAATAGTTAGAAACTTATTTTTATATTAGCACTACAAGTATTAAGACCAAGGATGAAGAATGCATCAGGTTTGGAATAGAAATGGATTCCTTAAAGGTAGAACTGAATTAGGTAACAAAAAAATTGAAGACACATCACAAAATTGAAAAGATCACTAGAGTCCTTGGTGATATATTGAATATTTAGATGTCTCCACATCACAAGATAGGTATTGGATTCATATAAGAACAACATTAAAATAGAGTCAAACCTTAAAGGACAATGGGCTATCAAGAAGTAATGGTATTAATAGAGTAAAGACCTATTTATAAACTCTCAAATTTGAGAATAAAATTGGTCATCAACAAGTCAAGAAGAATATGAATCCCTTAAGAGACAAAAAAGGTAGAGGTTAATCATTTAGCATCAAACATACAAGGTATGTGAATCTTGTAAATGGTTACTATTTCTCATGCAATCAATTTAGACATAGAGCTATGGATTGTAGACATCATACTAGAATCAATTCATCATTGAGGAATTGGGTAAATGTCCATTTCAATAGTATAAATAGAATTATATACTATAATTATCATCAAAGAGAACATATTCCAAGGAATTTCAAGATAAGGCATATGATGAAGACTAGTCAAGACAAAAGGCTATATGGTCATACCACTGAGAAGTAGATCAAGAAGTTAGACCCTGTGGACAAGGTGAAGGAGGAAAAAAATATTAAATGAGATGAATATGTGTTAGCTCATATTTCCTTTCACATTTAATATGAAGGCATGTAATGTTATATAGATAGTGGTTTCTTAAGCTACATTATAGGAGACAAGAGAAAAATCATCTCATTAAATAAGAATGATGTAGGAACAATGAGATTTGGAGATAACATAACTGTCAATATAGGTAGCAAGGGTATATTAAGTTTAGACAATGGGAAGACCAAGATAGAGAATGTGGTGTATGTGGAAGGTTTGAAACATAACCTTCTTAGTTTAAGTTAAATTTGTAACCAAGGATACATGCTAACTTTTCATGATAGAGGGTGTGATAAAAGGAGAGCTAAATTAGGAAGACTAATTGCCAATGTTAGTAGGGATGGGAAAAATATGTATGTCTTGAATGAGATTAAGAAGGAGAGATGATTTATGAGAAACATGGATGAATTTTGCATATGTCATAGAAGGTTGGGCTACCTAAACTTTGATAATTTGGTCAATATAATATCTAATAATTCTATAAAGAACATGCCTAATATCACCAAACCTAAAAACACACTTTACAAGTCAAACTGGGACCCCTATAGGTAAAAACATAATCTTTAGATGTTTTTAGGGATCTAATATTTATGTCATAGGGTTTATTATAAGTCTTTTTATTTCATTTAATATCATATTATCCTTGGTCTTAGTCATTTTAATCCTTATGTCTTTTTGAGCTATTTAAAAATCACAAAAGGAACATTTAATGACTTTTACAACACTCTTGGGAAATTTGAAGGTTTTAAAATGTGATTGCATGCCCCATGTGTCCTAATATGCCTTTATCAACCATTTTTAATTGAAAGTGGTAGGTTCTTTATAATAAAGAGTAGTTTTCTTGGAAAAATGAGGAGTTTGGAACTTGTATGAACCATAAGGGAGTGTGAAATGTGGAAAAAGGTTGTGAGATGACTCTTCAACTTCCTCATACTCATTTCTATTCTTGAAATACTTTGAAAGTGTCAAAATTGAGCTAAAATCATTTTGTTCCTTCATCTCCTTTCCAGACAGAATAGGTTTGTGCTTAGTATAAATAGATGAAGAAATTTAGGTCAAATGCCTTTGGGGGTGATATTACACTCAGAGAGATTAATTTTCATAATTTTTTCCAAATATTGCTTAATTTTTCTTTATGAATAATCTCAAATAAGTTGACTATGTTGTTTTCTCACTATTTCCTATACCCTATAAGTTTTGATCTAATTTGGATAGTTATGTACAATATATCTATTATAATTGACTCCAGAGGGCATGGAAATATTCACATAAATTTCTCCACTCTTGTATTAGTGTTTCAAAGTGTAATAGAAGACATTATTCTATGTTGAAGATAGGTTTCCACCATTTCTAATGTCTTCATATCTTGATAACAATGTTAGAGGATGGTGAAAGGTTTATATTCATGTTTACAATATCATCCTAGTCCCTTATCCATTAAAACTCAACCTCAAAATAATAACCATGGAATGGAATCTAAAAGACATACCATACAACCAATTGCTTCATGACTATCATAAACAGTCATCTGAATGAGCTATGTTAAAGCTTGAGCAATTTCATAAGAAAGTGAAAGAGAGTCCTATGATTATGGAAACATATTTATCACATGGGTGATCAAGTTACTTTCATAATATAATATTTTATTATCATGAGATCAACCTTTTCTTTCTACACACAATCTCATGCCATTAGCATACACCTATAGGTGTCTTCATAGAAATCAATCACCAAGAAGGAACATTTGAGCTAAGAAATGTTTTTGTTAGTGATTAAAGTCTATCTTAAATTTTTTTAAAGGGTTAAATCCTCATTAAAAATCATAAAACATGCATCATATTCATAAGATAATCCACTTTTTTCATGTACATCAAAATGTCCACCTACAAGTGGTGCTAGCAGAGTGTTGAGGTGACATATAGAGCATTAAAACAAGTGATAGAACCCTTTTTAAAGTCCTAGTAGGTGTTTTTGACTAATTTATACCTTTTTAAAGTTTAAAATTAAAAAAATTTAGTGTAAACCACCTTCAAAGATGTGATGACCGAGTTCAGGGACATTTTCCCTAAAAGGTGAAAATAGAGGCTTAAGCCATATTTCCAAGGTCACATAACAAGGTTTTCAATAATATTAGTTCATATAAGTGATTATGTATTGTAATATAAACATAAGATAAGGACTATAAAATTTTTTTATGGTAGATGAAAAGTGGAGTTTATATTTTGAAAGGCTCAAAGACCCCTTTGGCCACTAAATTTAGGCAAAAATATCTACAAGATTTGAATCCTTTAGTGATATTTCCTCCCAAAAAGATAATATAAGGCATATATCCATGTTAGAGTTGTATTAATAAGGTGAGGAATACATTAATTCTCCAAAATTCATCAAACATAGTTGAGAGGTAGGTTTTTGTCCTCATAGACACCTATAGGTGCCTTACCTACAGATCATTCACCTATAACCAAGGGTCAAACTCCCACACCATTTATAGAAAGGGATTAAACATGGAATCATTAATTTTGGCTGATAGGATATGAATAAAAATGGCTCATGATATCCCAATATTATTTGAAACCTATTCCAAGAAGAATCTTCACCTATAGGATCCTATTTGTCCTAACACAATTGACTGTATTTGACTATGACACATAGTGATCAAGTTTGCGGTTGTAAGTGTTTTTAGTACATAAATATGAGAAAAATGGGCCCAAAAAAGTATAAAATGATCCTAAGTGACTATAAATATTTTTATATACATTTTACTCAAGCTAAAACATGCACGATCACTTATAGGAAAGAGAACCACAATCAAGAAATTGACCTTAGTCTAGGCTAATCTTAGTAAGGCAGGAACCAAGCAGAGTTTGGAAAAGGGTCTAATGGTTTAAATAATTAAAATAGACCTAAAATATGTAATAATACATTGTTATACTCTCATGATGGGTAATAATCAAATAAAGGACCCTATTAATACAATACACAATCGAAAGTGTTAATCTTGCATATAGTCTGCCTTCCTACGAGCCTATTTTGGATTTTATAAGTGTTGGAGGGTCAAATGATATGAAAAAGGGATGATTATTTTATAATATATTTAAAAATTGGATAATATCCTCAAAAATTAATTTTTTATAGGATAATAGGGTAATTACCCTCTATTTTATCTTAGACAAAGGGCACTTCCCTTGAGCACAAACCCTATAGTTTTGAGAAAGGGAGATAAAAGGATGAGATAAGGATTAACCAAGAATTGTAAATAGGTGTGTAAATTTGAAGTGCATATAAATGAATAATTATAATCATGCACATGGGTTAAAACATTAATATGGTATCCTAAACCCTCAAAGTTACATATAGGCTTATTAGGCATGGTTAGGCCTAAAGCCCAAATGAGAGGTCATTTTCACTTCTAATTGTATGGAAAAATTCCAATAGATTATAACATATTTATAGGGTCATTTAATATGTGAAAATATTGTTTAATGTATATAATACCCTAGTAAATATAATTTTGGCTTAGATCTACATCAAAATTGTGCAAAATGTGAAAATAGGCTTTATACGGTAATTTCAGATGCTCACATCTTCTCTGAGGTTATGCATGGATATCTAAGGAGTTTGGGGAGGGTGACAAGGGTCATGAGAATAAATATTATGTAAATTTTTTTCATTTCTAAAATTACATATATATGAACAAATATTAAGATTAAAATGAGCCTAAAACCCTATCAAATCCTAAATAAAGACCTGATTGGGAAAACAAGGATGTATAGCTATCCAAATGGGATGGAATGAACATGAAAGTGGATGGATTTTGAATAATAATATTTAGGAATACCCATAATAAAATTTTAACCAACTTTAGGATAATTATTATAACTTGGGATAACCCCTCATGTCCTTTTCATGATTTATAAAAAGTTCTAAGTGTTCCTACAAGAGCTCCCATCTCAGCCAGTTAGAACTGGCATAGTGAACATGATAGTGAGAAGGGTAAGAATAATCAAGTAAGCTTATTTTAAGGTTTTATTTATGTATATAATGCCATGTATGAAATTTAAACATGTAATTCACCCCATTTTATGTATTTTCATGAGAAACTAAAGCCATTTTAGAAGCCAAGTGTGTAAGTTTTGTGAAAGAGGAGTTTCTTTTACTATAGGTAATGATGGATCATTTTTAGATCAATCAAAATTATTAATAATGCATCCAATTCATGTATAATCATTTATACAACCCCTCCCTCTTATTTCAATCATTAGACCTATCCCTAGTTAGTTTTGGGATGTTATAAAAGGGGTGGTTGATGAAGATAGTTTTCTAAGCCAATAAAAGGAATTTTGTGCCACATTTTAAGAGTTCCATGCTTTGGATTGCCACTTGTCTCTTCTAAATTTGTATGAAAAATTTAAAATTATCTCACCATGCACTTGTAACTCCTTTTATTAACTTGACACTTATCTTTGTGACCTTTGGACTTCTTTCTTATCTTCTCTCTCTCTTAAGTTCTATAAGAAATAGCCATTTTAGCTATTGTAAGCAATCTCCACATGAGTATGGTGAAACCTTGATAATTTACATACCATAGATCAATAAATACTACTAATTTTACCTTTTCTATGAATATTCATAGTGTGTTCACTTAAATTATTTAAATTGCTTAGTGATGATTATTATTTCCTTAGCATTGATGTTCCATTCTTTCACCTATTTGCATCTTGAAAGCTTCTTCTTGCAGGTAATGTAAAGTGTTCTATGAAGTTTCAAGTTTGAATGAGTTAGTATATTTAATAGTGCCATTCTATGCCTCTTGTCTAGTCTTCCTAACCTAAACATTCATCACAACCTCATAGTTAAATATTGATGTAAGAAGACTCAAATTATAGAAGTGTATGCCTAGTTAGTCTCTTGGTCTCATGTGTGACATATATCTAGTTGTTAGTTATAAATTAATTTAGTGTATTACATCCTTTAAAATAGTTTCCTTTCAATTTTCTCTCCCTTTTCCTTACAAACATAGGTGTAGTAGTGATCTAAAAGTGGTACATCAAGGGAGCTAGCCCTATCTAGAGATTCACCTCATTCTTAGGCTACCCAAAACCTAGAGGTGTTTCAATTATGCCACTTATATTAGGAGAGCTGAGACATATATTAAAGGGGTATAAATCTAAGTGATAATAGTTTTTGGCATACCCTATGGGACTCATTATCTAAGAAGTTGAAAGATTTTTGGTGTTGTATTTCAACACATCAACCTTTGGAAGCATATATCTAATCATCAATGGAGAATCCAAAGTTATATTATCTAGTCAAGAAACTTAGGTTTTCCTTTTGAATACTATTGGTAATTTTTCTTTGTGTTGTTACTTCCCAATGAAGTTCCATGGTTGGTTTTGGTGTTGAGTATTATTTTACACAATTTGATGAGATATCTCAAGCTTATGGAATTTCATATCATCCTTTGTATGATTCTTATAATCCTTTTAATGATCCTTACAAGCTCCAATATGACCCTTATCAACCTTTTCATGAATTTTAGTAGTCTTATAACCATCCTTATCAATACCTTGCTCCTCCTAGTCAACCTAGTCACTTCTCAAATCAGCCCATTTCATTTTTCAAGAAAAATATCTTGGGATATGAGAGGTACATGATGTATATTGACATACAAAGGGTACATGGTCAAGATTTTATTAGTCATCACATTAATAATGTGAGAGATGCATTAGAGCTAGTTAAAAGAGAGTGGGCACCTAATGAGAGAGCAAATTGGTAAAGGCTCACAAGTGAGATTCTAGATGTGAGTGGCCTAGTTTAATACTTAGAAGATAAGATAAGAATTCATGAAGAATAGCCTCACTAAATCTATCAGCACTCATATCCACCTCCCTAAGATTGATATCAATTCTACTTGATCCCTACTCATGAACCCAATCAAGCTTATCAAAGTCATCTTTTTCCCAATTAGTTGGAAGAGAAAGTTGGAAAGACAAACTTTATTTTTGAATCAAACATTGATAGGTAGATTGAGATATTCAATATTAATATGAATCATTCCATATCATCAAAAAATTAATTGGAATATAATCCCTCTCCCATTACATCCTTGCCTCAATAAGAGATTTATAGATATGAAATCCCAAGTTGGAGACAAGGTGGAGAATCTAATTCTAAGGAGATTCCAATTTTCTTGAACTCTTCGTCCACTCCTAAAATTGAATCACTACCTCAATGAGAGACTCACAATCTTAAAATCCTATCTTTTAATAAGGTAGTCAAATCATGGGAAAAAATGGGAAAATCCTAGATAAAGAGTATGAATTTGTGAAGGAACTTGATCCTATGCAAGACCCTCTCACCCTTCCTTAAGAGACCTCTTATTTTACACATCAGCCCTCTTGTACTACTTATTATCATGAATATTATCATCAACTTCAAGAGAGAATTTTCCAAGAGAACCTAGTGAAAAAAATTTAAGAGTTAGAATCAAGAATGAAATTATTGAGTCAAGGTGTGATGGAAGGTTTATAGCCAAAAAAAGATCTTATGCCTAAACACACCCAATTTAACCTTACTCAAGAGCATGATCAAGATAAATTAGATCTCAATGAAATGACTCTAAAATGGAAGGAATTAAATCAAGCTATTTTATCCTAAGGTTTGTCTCCCTTTCCTTAAAAACTCCCAAAGGGATCCCCTACAATTCATTCTCTATCTAATGTTGAGTTCTATGTTCCACCTCCACCAACTAGTTTATCTTGTCCTCACCCTATCATAGTTTGTATTGATGGACCTATGGTATTAAAACATAAATAGGAGAATTTGTTTGATAATAATTCATAAATATTTTTTTAAGAAAGCATAACTCCTTGGTAGGCTCATTAGGATATGTCACCTGATTACAAAATGCCTAGCATTGACATCACTAAGAAGGAGAAAGAAATTAAGGATCTTGTAGTCCTTGAGAATAAAATTTAGGTTATAACAGTTGAGATACAACTTAAGATCCCTCAAGAGGTTCTAAATGTTTAAAAAGAGGTGATTTATTGTGTTGAATCTTCTGATTGTGTTGATATTAAAGAATGTCTTCCTTGTGTCAAAGAAGAGGAAATCATCATTAGTTCTTTCATCACTATTAAAGATATCATAGATGGGTAATAAAAAGTCTCTAATAATCCTTGGGATGACTTGTTTTCAATCATTGAATTAGGTTATAATCATCTTCAAGGAGGGTATGATCTAGTAAAAAATGAAAAAGATAACCTTGACACTCAAGAAGGTATGCAAATAAGAAGAAACTTTTAAAATTTGTCTTTTCAAGAGGAATATGCATCCCATGATGATATTTTGAAATTATCAAAATCGGTTATCATCCTCTCAACTATTTTATATAAACACATAAGATTTTTGAGGATATAACAAGCTTCTATTGGCCTCAATCTTCCAAGGAACAAGAAACTACTCCTCTTGAAGCCATGCCTACCAAGAAGATACAAGTTGATCATGAGATGAAGAGTGGGAAGTAGTATGATGTTTGTGTATAAATTCAAGAGGAATATATTTACATTGGAGGCCTATTTAAGGATGATCTACTTGAGAAAAGATCAAGTGAAATGCCAAAGAATATGTATGATCTACCAGGCATCCAATCCAAGGAGCAACATGCTTGGCACTATGATTCATCTCATGAAGAAGAAGATTTAAGGAAATTTACTTTTGATATAAAAGAAGTATGCTTAATTTTTAATTGTTTGTTTTCTATTTTACCTAAGTGTTTTAAGCACATGTGTGTATCTTGTTAGTGTGTTTGCTTTACTTTGTGTGTGTCCTTTATTTTGTGTGGTTAAGGTAATTAGTTATCTTGTCTTGGTAAAATACTTGTTTTCAAATGTTAGGTCTTTGTGTTTTATTTCAGACTTTAGATGACTCCTTAATTCCATGGATAAGATAAGGCTACTGATCTTTATCATAGTAGGCATGTTACCCCTATGAGTCACCAATTATTGACCAAATTTGACCTTAGGACCCCTATTGGTAAAAAATTTATCTTTATATGTTCTTAGCAGTCTAATATTTATACCATAGGGTGTATTATAAGTCTTTTGATTTTATTTCATATCATATTATCCTTGGTCTTAGTCATTTTAATCCTTATGTCTTTTTTAGCCATTTAAAGGTCATAAAAGGAGCATTTAATGACTTGTATGGACTCCATGAATAAAGTTAAGGTGTAAAAAAGTGATTCTATGTGACATGTATCCTATTATGCCTTAATCAATTGTTTCCAATTGAAACATGGCTGATTCTTTAGAAGAAAGAGAAAGTTTTTTGGAAAAAAGAGGATTTGACACTTGTACAATCCATAAGGGAGTGTGAAATGTGGGAGAAGGTTTTGATATAAATATACATCTTCCTTAGACTCATTTTCACCCTTAACATACTTTTAAATTTCCAAATTTGAGATAAAAGTAATTTAACCCTTCATCTCCTTTCTAGACACACATAGCGAGTCAACATGTTTGTTCTTAGTATGGAAAGCTAAATAGATTAGAAGTCAAATGCCTTCGAGGGGTGATTTTAAACTTATATATATTCATTTTAATAACAATTTTTCAAATATTTGTCAATTTTGCTTTATGAATCATCTCTAACAAGTTGACTATGATTTTCTACTCACTATTTCCTATACCCTATAGGTTTTACTCTAATTTGAATAGTTAGGTGTAATAAAGCTATTGCAATTGAGTCTATATGACATGGAAATATTCAAATTATGTTATCCATGCTTGGTTTAGTGTTTTTAAGTGTTTTGATAAGTCAAGTATCTTAGGTTTCCACCATTTCTAATGTCTTCATATCTTGATAATGGTATCAGAAGATGGTGATAGGTTTATATTCATGCTTATAATCTCATCTTAGTCCCTTATACATTTAATTTTTTCCTTAAAAAAATAACCATGGATTGTCATCTAAGAGACATACCATAATACCAATTGCTTCATGATTATCATACATAGTCATTTGAATGAGTTGTGTTAAAGCTTGAACACATTCATAGGAGAGTGAAAGAGAGTACTATGGTGATTTAAACATATTTATCACATGTTTTATCAGGTTAATTTCATCAAATAATGTGTGATTATCATGAGGGAAACCTTTTCTTTCTACACATAGTCTCATGCCATTGACATACACCTATAAGTGTCTTCATGGAAACCAATCTCCAAGAAGGAAAATTTGAGCTAAGCAAAGTTTTTGATAGTGAGAAGAGTATATATAAATTTTTTGGAAAGGTTTAAATCCTCATTAAAACTCACAAACCATGCATCCTATTTATAAGATCATCAATTATTTGCCTATACATCAGAATGTCAAACTACAAGTGGTGATAACAGAGGGCTAAGGTGTTATATGAAGCATTGAAATAAGTGATGGAACCCTCCTTGAAGTCATAGTAGGTGTTTTTGATTAGGTTATACATTTTTTAAGTGTAAAATTGACAAATGGAAGTGTAAACCACCTTAAGATATGTGATTATTGAGTCTAGGGACATTTTCCACAAAAGGTGATAAAAAAGGCTTGAGCCATATTATCAAGGTCACATAACAAGTTTGTAAAGAATATTGGTACATATAAGTGATTATATTATATTATCCACATAGGATAATGACTCTAAAAACTTTGGAGGGTATATTACTAGTGTATTTTAGTTTGTGAAAGGCTCAAAGATCCCCTTTTACCACTATATTCAGGCAAAAATATCTATAGGATTTGAATCCTTAAGTGATCTTACCTCCTAAAAAGATAATGTAAAGCATAATCCATTTTGGATTGGTCCTAATATGGTGAGTAAGATATTAATTATCCAAAATTCATCAAATATAGTTGAGAAGGAGGGTTTTGTCCTCATAAACACCTATAGGTGCCTTACCTATAGACCATTCACCTATAGCCAAGGTTCAAACTCTCACACCATCCAGAGCAATGGCTTAAAATGTAATTATAAATGTTGGATGATTGGAGATGAATCCAAATGGATCATGAGATACCAATATGATGTGAAACCTATTCCAAGAATAATATTCACCTATATGATCCTGTCCTAACACAATTGACTGTATTTGACTGTGATACACAATGAGCAAGTTTGAGGTTGTAAGTGTTGTTAGTGTATAAATATGAGACAAATGGGCCAAAAAAATTATAAAATTATCCTAAGGGAATATAAATAGTTTTTTAGACATTTTCCTCAAGCTCAAACATGGAACATCACCTACAAGAAAGAGAAACACAGTCAAGAAATTAACCTCAATCTAGGCTAATCATAGTAAGGTAGGAACCAAATAGAGTTTGGAAAAGGGTCTAATGGTTTACATGATTAAAAGATCCCTAAGATAGGTAATGAAACCTTTTTATACTCTAATTATGGGTATTAATCAAATAAAGGACCCTATTAATATAATACATAGTCAAAAATGTTAACCCTGCATATAGTTAACCTTCTTAGGGCTTGTTTTAGATTTTGCAAGTGTTAGAGGGTCAAATGATATGACCAAGGGATGAATTTTTGTGTATAATATATTTAAAACTTGAATAATATCTTCCAAAATTCATTTTTTCTAGGATAATAGGGAAAGTACCCTATATTTTATCTTAGACAAAGGGCACTTCCCTTGAGCACAAACTATATAGTTTTGAGAAAGGTAGATAAGGATTAACTAGGAATTGAAAATAGGTGTGTAAATTTGAATTAAATCTAAAAAAAAGTATAGTCATGCATAAGGGTCAAAATATTAATAGGGTATCCCAAACCCTCAAAGTTGTAGATAGGTTTATTAGGCATGGTTAGGCCTAAAGCCCAAATGAGAGGTCATTTTCACTTATAATTGTAGGGGAACATTATAATGGATTATAAAATGTTTATAGGGTCATTTAAGATGTGAAAAATCTTGTGGAATTTAGATAAGACCCTAAGAAATATACTTTTTGCTTAGATCTACATCAGGCCTATGCAAAATGTGAAAACAAGCTTGATAAGGCAACTTCAAATGCTCACATATTATTTAAGGTTGTTAATGAATATATAAAGAGTTTGGGGAGGTTGACAGGGGTCTTGAGAATCACTATTGTGGAATTTGTTTATAGTTATAATGCCTCATCTCTATGAATAAAGCTTAAGAGTATAATGAGCCTAAAATCATACTAAACCCTAAATAAATCCTTGACTGGGAAATCAAGGATGGAGATTTATCCAAATGGGATGGAATGAGCATGAAAGTGGATGGATTTTTTTAAATTATATTTATAACTCCCCACATCAACATTTATACTGACCTATTTATACGGACATGATACAAAATTGGTTTTTTGGACTATTTTTTGCATTGTGTTGGTTCTAGGAACTTTCAAGAGATGAAACCAAATTTAGGAGAAGGACTAGGACTTAGGATAAAACTTCATGTCCATTTCATGATTTATAAAAAATAATAAGTGTTATTATAAGAGCTCTTATTTTAGCTAGTCTGAACTGGCATAGTGAACATGATAGTGAGAAGAGTGAAAAACTTCAAGTAAGCTAATGTTTAGGTGTGTCTGATGACTTTAAGGCCATGGATGGCCTTGAAACATTTAAATCACACCTTTTTATTTATTTTCATGATAAATTGAATCCATTTTGGAATCTAAGTCTGTAATTTGTGTGAAAGAGGAGTTTCTTTGACTGTAGGTTGTGCTGGCTCACTTTCAGAGGAATCCAAATGATTAGGAATGTAGACAATGCATGGAGAAGCATGTATACAACCCATACCTATTATTTAAATAATTAGACCTATTACTAATTATTTTTTGTATGTTTAAAAAGGGGTGATTGATGAAGACCATTTTCTAAGCCAGCAAAAAGAATTTCATGCCACATTTCAAGAGTTTCATGCCTTGGATTACCACTTGTCTCTTCTTAATTTGTATTATCAGTTTCACATTGTATTCTCATGAACATGTAACTCATTTTACTATCTTTACTCTTGTAATTGTGACCTTTTTACTTATTTATTCTTTTTTCTTTCTCAAGTTCTATAAGAACTAGCCATTTTGGCTATTATAAGCATGTTCCACCTTTGTATGGTGAAGCCCTACTCATTTACATACCATTGATCAATAAATATTACTAATTTTACCTCTTATATGACTTTTCATAGTGTGTTTAATTGACTTATTCATCTTTCTTAGTGATGAGTTTTATTTCCTTAGCATTGTTGTCTCATTTTCTCACCTATTTGTAGCTTGAAAGCTTCTTCTTTGTAGGTTATGTGAAGTGTTATATAAAGTGTCAAGGTTAAATGTGTTAGTATATTAAATAGTGCCATTTTAGGCCTCTTATATAGTCCTATTATCCTAAACATTCATCACAACCTTATAATGAAACTAATGTGAGAAGATTCATATTAGAGAAGTGTATGCCTAGTTAGTCTCTTGGTCTCATGTGTGACATGTAGCTGATTGGTAGTTATAAATTTATTTGGTGTATCAAAACATTTAGGATAGTCTAATTTTAGTTTCCTCTCCATTTTACTTGAAATCATAGGTGTATTAGTGATCTAAAAGTGTTACACCAAGGGAACTAGCCCTATATAGATATTTAACTCATTCTTATTCTACCCACAGCCTAGAGGTGTTTCAATTATGCCACTTGGATGAGGAGAGATGAGACATATCCTCAAGGGGTGAAAATCCAAGTGACAACATTAATCATAATAGAAGAAGGTTAATGTCTAAGGAGTACTCTACTACAAGACATTCAGATCTAATACACACTGATCTCTATGGGATTATAATGATCCAAATGATTTAAGGAGATAACTACTTCATGTTACTCATAGATGACTACACAAGAATGACTTGGGTATCATTCTTGAAATAAAATCTAGAAGCTCTTGATAATTTTAAGGCATTTAAGTCTCTTATTGACAATGAGAAGAATGGAAAGATCTGATAGAGGAGGAGAGTTTTGTTTTAATGAATTTCATGAATTTTGTGAAGTCTATAGGATAAGGAGACATTTCTTAGTAGCTAGGACAACTCAACAGAATGGGGTAGTGAAAAGAAAGTATATTTCAATTCAAGAGATGGAAAGAGCTATCCTAAATGATTCAAGGTTATCTTATGGATACTAGAGTGAGGTAGTGAGCATTTCATTCTACATTTTTAATAGATGATATATAAGGACCAATGGAAATAAGACTTCTTATGAAATGTGGAAAGGTAGACCTGCTAATGTGTAATACTTTAGAGTGTTTAGATGTAAATTTTTCATTAAAAGAGATGTGGAAGACTTAGTTAAGTTTTATTCTAGGCCTGATGAAGGTATATTCTTAGGATACTCATCAATGAGCTCAACTTATAGATGTTAGAATAAGAGGTTACAGAAGATAGTGAGAAACACCAATGTGATGATTGATGAAACAAGTTCTAAGAAGTAACACTCATAGTCAAAGGATACATTAGAGAATATAGACTTAAATAATGAATTAAAAATAGATATTGATGAGGTAGAAGAATAAGTTAAGTAATTAAAAGTTTCAAAAGGTCTTTTAAGATAGATTCAGAGAGACCATCTTGAATCACAAATCATTGGCAACAAGGATGCAGGTATGCAAAAAAAGAAAAGACTAGTAAGTAACCTAAATCAATATAATGTTGATATATTATCTAAGATTAAACCTAATCATATTTTATAATCAAACAAAGAAAAGTTTTGGATAGGTGTTATGAATGAGGAGTTATACCAAATAGAAAAGAATGAGACTTGGGAGCTAGTTCCTAGGCTTAAAGACAAAAATGTAATTAACACAAAATGGGTCTTTAGAAAAAATTTGAATGAAGATGGAAAAGTCACTAGGAACAAGGATATATTATTATGCAAGGGGTTATTGATAAGTTTTGTCATTAATGTAAATGATATCATGGTTGATTTCATTAATGTCAAGGTGCATTTAGTGAAGATGCATGGTGAGTGTCTTTGAGAGGTTATATCAGCTCAGGGATAGAAAGTGTAATTTTAGGATTTTTATACAACAATTGGTATTAATATGAGTGTTTTTTAGCATTTAATTATGTTGTTTATTTAATTTTAGGTCCAAATATTAGATATCAATCTGTGGAAGACCCTTTTTATTTAATGTCAAAGGGGGAAAAAGACCAAAATGGGGGAGATGAGAATGATCAAGTTGTAGTGTGTTTACCATCAATGCAAGAGGGGGAGTTATTGATAAGTATTGTTATTGATGTAAAGGTTTATTTCATTGATGTCAAGGTGCATCTGGTTAAGATGCATGGTGAGTGTCCTTGAGAAGTTACATTAACTCAGGGGGAGAAAGTGTTTTTAAGGAGTTTTCTACAATAGGGGTATGCACAAGTTGAAGGGATAGTTTTTGAGTAAACCTTTGATCCAATATCAAGATTGGAAGCTATCAGATTATAAAAGATTCAAAGGATTCAAGGTGTATTATATGGATGTCAAATCATATTTTTTGAATGGCAACTTGGAAGAGGAGGTGTACATAGAGCAACCTGAAGGCTTCTCATTATCAGGTAACAAAGACTATAGTTGTAGATTAAAGAAGGCTATTTATTGTCTAAAGAAATATCCTAGAGATTCATACACCAGATTGGATAGGTGTATATTGGACCAAGGATTTAAAAGAGGAGTTATAGATAGTAATATATGCATAAAGATAAAATATGACCATTAGTTGATAGTAGTTTTCTATGTGGATGACATCATATTTGGTAAAAAAAATGGTGAGAATATGACTAAGGATTTTTAATATATGATGAATAAAGAGTTTGAGATGTCTATTTTATAAAAATTATCATTCTTTCTTTGGATATAAATTTATATTATAAAGAGGTATATTTACCTCACAAGTTAAGTATATAAGAGAGATGTTGAAGAGCTTTGAGATGGAATATTACAAGGTATTTAGCACACCTATGATCACAAGATGTAAGTTAAGTAAGGAGGATGGATATCCAAAGGTCAATCAGACATCATATAGGTCAATGATTAGAAGTTTTCTATATACTACTACCTCTAAACTTGGCATAATGTAAGCAGTATGCCTTGTGGGAAGATTTCAAGAAGAACAAAAGGAAAATAATCTGTAAGTAGCCAAAAAGATACTTAGGTATCTCAAAAGGAATATGGAGTTTGGATTGTGGTATCCTAGGATCAAGGAATTTAACTTGATATCCTATATAAATATATATTAGGTAGGGAGTTTAGATGATAGGAAGAGCACTAGTGGAGGAGCTTTATTCTTAGGAAAATGCCTAGTATCATGGATAAGCAAGAAGTAAAAATTTTTGACATTATATTCTGAGGATGAATACATTTCAGCAATTTTATATTGCACTCCAGTCCTATAGATGAGACAAACCTTAATAGACTACAAGGTAGAGTATGATAGTCTTATCCCTATCTATTATGATAATACAAGTGCCATAAACATATCAAAGAATCTTATCATGAAATCAAGAACTAAGAACATTCCCATAAATTATAATTTATTAAGAGAGTAGGTAATTAAACATAGTGTTAAACTTGAATATGTTTCTACAAAGGATCAAATTACAAACATTTTGACAAAGCCACTTCCAAAGGCAACATTTGAACATCTAAGATAGGAACTAGGTGTAATTATTTCCCCTAATAGTCATTAAGGAATATAAGTTATTAGGGGGAGATAATTAGGTGGTTCATTATCTCCAAGATAAGGTGAGTAATGTTGAGAAGGTATGTATGGAGAAATGAGGAACATGTTTGTATGGTGCTTCATAAACTCATAATCCTATGTGTTGAGTGTTTTGGTTGCAAGAGGTGTGATCTAATAAGTTGAAAACATCTCTTTATCATTTATATCAAAGGGGGAAATTTTAAAAATTAGGGATAAATTTCCTATTGAGATAAGTTTTTTAGAGTGGTTTCCATCAATGACAAAGGGGGAGATTGTTGTGTATTGCCATTGATATCAAAGGTGCATCTTGTGAAGGTTGATTTCAAATGTGACTATGCCTATTTGGTAGTATATGATGTGATAAGGTACATTAAGAGAGTTATGTAATGAGATAAATATAAATATATAATTTTAAGTCAACCAATGTCTTATGTTTGCATGAAGGTACATGCCATTGATGTCAAAGTGCATAGGAAGTGTAGTCATGAGCCTAATCATGACATGAAGAGGTATGTGAATAAAAATGAATGAAAATATGCATGTTAAGGTTTTATGTAAATATTTTAGCATGTATATGAGGCATTTAATCATTCATGAGAGTTTCAAGATGAGCTTATAGGGGTAAGACCTTCAGACTAAGCCTACACCTAGACCTATCTTAGACCCTGCCTGACCTAATGAAGTATGGATATAGTATTTCAAGACATGTATGCCTATGTGAGCATGAAAATAGGTGAGATAATTTTTTTAGGAATTTTCATGAAGTTTTAGGTTATGGTTTTAAGTAAATTACATGAATTAGTGTTTTAGGCCTTTTTGAGTTCATAGATTGCAGTTTCAAGACATGAGAAACACTTTTAGACATTCATTAGCATGTGTAACCTTTATATGGGAATATAATATATTAAGGAGATATTTTTAATTGTCTTAGATAATATATCCAAGCATTATTTTTGGATTTAAGGGGTAATCCTTTATGAGTAATCATTAATACTAAACCCTATGTTAAACCTCTCTAAAACCCTAGTAAGGACACAATATTAAAGATATTATTCAAAATAGATAAATATTTATTTAAATTTATATATATAAACTATTGGATCATGTATTAAAATATCCCATGTGCCTCCAAGTGGTGGTGGTTAGCTAGATGAGAGAGAAAATACATAGATACATGCTTATTTGTCAAGAAGTTGTAGCTCTCAAAAGTTGTATTGGTCAAGAAAATAAAATGGATGGTATAAAAAAATAGAGAATATTTTTAAATTTAAATTATGATTTATGGATAGGTTATATCCTTTAAATATTCTAATTTGGTCATCCAAGTTAGCCAATCGTTGATAGACCTAATAGAGCAAATAGTGCAAAATCTAGACAAAGATGAAAAGATAGATTTGAGGCTTTATGCATGATATATTGATGAAAAAAATGTAATTAAGAGGATATTTATGAATTAAAATTAATTTTAATTCTTTTAATAAGTTTTTTATATTATTATATATCATGAAAAGTTACTCATAAAATGGCTTGTCTAGTTCAAATAAGATTATGTGATATAAGGTCCAGAATTGGTCTGCAAGACCAGTATTTACCATTAGACCATATGAATTTTATATCTAAGGATGTTATAAAGATATATTATGATAAATTACATGAATAAATATTAATTAAAAGTGTCTAAATATGAGTTTTATGTCTAATTCACCATGACTCATTTTTTGAGATAAATTGGCAGTTATACGTGAGTTACAAAAATGTTTTTAAGCCTTTATCTCATAAGTGAAAGTGTTCCAAGAATTTTGTGATGACCCTTAGGTTATGGATGACCTATTCAAATTTTTCATTTGTCATATTTCAATAGCTTAGGGGTGTTTAAGATTCATTTTTACTAGACAAACTTTTGATGTACACAAGCCTAATAGGGTAGTTTGTCCTAAAAATGCTTTCATGGTATGAAAAAAGGATATAAGTCTAATAAAGCATGGATGAGGTTATAATATTTCACTGATTAAGTTTTTTAATGGTTTTTAGTTGTTGGATAAATCTATCTAGGCCTAAGAAGATCGATATGTGGTGTTAAGATGATAGACCTAATGTAATTAGGTCTCCATGAGACCTAAAGGAGAAGTAAGGCCTAATTGAGTTGTTGCAGACCAAAAGGGCCTCAAAGTTAATATAAATCATGTTCATAATATGTTCTAATACCTATTTTATGGAGAACCTAATATTTTTAAAGTGTGTGGCCGACTAAGTGGTATGTGACCATGAAAATAATGTGTGTGTGTGTGTGTGTGTGTGTGTGTGGTAGTTTAGGCCTATTTGTATGAATTGAATAAAATATTGCTTGTTAAAGAAGAAGGAGGTCTTGAAATGAGACCATAATATAATATAAGAGGTGTGGTGATAAAAATTCATGAGTTGTATGAGTTGGTTTCGAGTCACTTAGGGAGTTGGTGCTTCCTCACAAGTGGGTGCTTGCTAAAACCTAGTCAAGCGGGTGCTTGAATTCATTAGGGTCAGTGTTCCAAGTTGAGCTGGTGCTCAATAGAATTTGGTCTTTTATTTTATAGGACTATAGTACATTTTTAGAGATCATAGTAGGTTCTTTTCCCCTTTAAGGTTTCACACTCATACATGTGCTTTCTTATGTTATAATCATGTGAATGGTTATTTATACATTGTTATAACATTGTATTGATTGTATGACTCAAGGTATGCTAAAGTATAATAAAAATAATAATTCAAACACTGATTCACCCCCTCTTAGTTGTTGTGCTTCCAAAAATATTTTCCTCATATTCTACCTTATTGACTTAATGTTAGGATGCATAATAATATTATGTATAACAAAGGCAATGTCTAATCCTAACATGTTGAAATAGGCCCGTGTGAATATACAAATGAAATCCCTTAAGAGGGATATAAGGACTTCACACTCTACTTTAGTGAGTAATGCACCTATTTTGATCCATTTTGGATCATCTAGTGTTCCAATGTTGACTCGGAAGTATGCTTTACAGGGAATATAGAACCATAATCTAGAAGAATTGGCAAAGAGGTGAACTAGTTTGAAATATCAAAGTCCTCTAGTCAGACTAGATCATCTAATTCCCTAATGCAAGATGAATCATAATCTCCTAATTGTGGCAAGGGCCATGCTATAAACACCTCTAGACATTGTTGGATAATTTGATTTAAATCTCCCTATTCTTTGGCACTGATTTCCAAACTAAATATGATTGTGGCATTAGTGGCACCCTATGTTATATGCAAAGAAGGGTGAACATCCCCATCTAATGTCACCTAAAATATGTTTTCACTAGGAAATTAGCCATTTTATTTACTTTTTACCTAGTCTAAAAGTTCCTCATAGAGGTTTTCACTTAGGGACCTGAATGTTTGATTTTATTTTTCTTTATATCAAGTGAAGTTAACTCACACTCCAAAGTAGGAAACATTTTCAAATATAGAAGATAATCCTTATGTATGATCCCTAGATGAAAATGGTCTCTCAAGCCCATGAATTCATAAATAGTCTCATCATTTTTAAACTCATCTAGTGATAATGTGTATTCTTTTTGGTCTTAATCTATGAGATGAGGATGATATAGGAAGAGTGAGTAGTGATGGCCAACAAGCATGATGGTGAAAATGATATATAATTCAAACAAGTCAGTACTAGTTAGGTATTTGTATATAATTTAATTAGACTCTTCTTCACTATCATCATTAGTATTTCTAGTTATCAGTGTAGAATCATGAACAAGATATTGAGGTCACCCCCATGTGGTTTAAATATAATACCATGAGCTCCTTTGTACTTAGTTGTGGAAACAAGCTCAAGATTACCTTGATGATTTGGTCCCAAGCCTTTTCCTTCATAAGTTTATTTATCCGTAATTTAATTAGGGATATGATACTTTTTCATTTGGTAATAATTGGACAAATTGTCATTGTAAATTAAGGAATCATCTTCAACAAGTAGGTATTGTTCTTGGCTAGTGTTTAGTGTAAAAATAAAAGGTTGTAGGGTATTAATATTTTCTTTCATTCACCATTCCATGTGAATGACCATAGCCTTGAGTCTTCACTAAGATTTAGGTTCTTGTGGAAGTTTGGATATATAGAATGCATTATGCATGATTTACTCTCATATACCTTTTTTAGAGATAGTAAAACTGTTAGCTATTTCAAGAGGAAGCTCTGAGAAAGTAGAGGTAAGGTTGTTATGTCTATATAATTAGACTCTGGTAATCCAAGAATTACATCTTTATCTTTTTTAGGCATAAGGTCAAGGCCAAAATGGTAATTATAACTCTCATACTCAGCCTCTAGTTGTTGATAAAATTGGTATGGATATATATCTATTGGAATAGTCACCTCCATTATAGTATGGGGGAATTTGATGCACTGATCTAACATAGAAGGTATTGCTTAAATTTCATGTATCCATGATCAACCTAAAAGTAAATTTTATGACAAATATAGGTCTAGAACATGGAAAATCATGTTGTGGTTCAAGGCTCTAATGACAACTAAAAAACATATAGTTCCCTATGATTCTCATTATTTATTATCATAAGATTTGATGGTAATGGTCTATGGTTAAAGATTGGTGGTTATATATCCAAGATGATTAATTATATATAGATACACAAAGTTGAGGAATGGTCCATTATCTAGGAGGACATGTTTAACTTTGTACTACATTATGAGAAATTAAATGTATAATGGGTTATTATGGATATGCCCCAATATCACTTTGGTTGAAGGTCAGTTATTATCCAGGTGATAGGTGTCTAACCAAGGATTGGAATTTATTTGGTACAATATCATTTAGCACTTGGGATTAACTTAGGAGTACCAAAAGGATATTCATGTGAATAGTGGATGTACACAACAAATCTACAATATAAATATGTGTCAATGTATTTTATAATTGTTCCACAATATCATACATTCTCTCATTTGGATAGGTAATTGGCTTAATTATAGCTATGAAACTAGGTTGAATAGGTTCATTATGGGCTTCAAATGGCGACCTTAGTTTTCCAAGTTGTGATTATGCAATATGGATTGGGTAAAAAATCATTATAAATAATAGAGGTGAAGAGCCTAGTATGGTAACCTTTAGGCACTAAATAACCTGGCTACTAATAGGTGTCAAAGGAGGATTACCAACATAAGGAGGTAGTTGGACCTTATTTAGTACCATTCATTGGTGATTGGCTATTTGTCTGGGATTAATGGTTAAAGTGGCAATGTGACCACCAGCAAAGTGACCTACAACCTAGTTCTAGTCATGGGGAACACCATGAAAGGTCTCCTAGCTAGTTTGGTCTTTCTAACCTTGGTTCCATCTATTATGTGCTTGGTATTTTCATTGCTACATCTGATAATATTATTTTGGTTATTTATATGGTGGTTTTTATTGTTGAGGCCTTCATGGCTATTATTTCTATTGGTTTTTTTATTATGTTGTGGAAAAGGATCTTGGTAAATACCCTTCTAGTTAGAGTTGGAAGCCCTCTTATCAAATTTAATCTCTCCATTTTCTAACATGTTCTACATGAGGTGCCTAAATTACACATAGTTCCATATAAAATGACCTATAAATCAATGGTAGTACATAACTTATGCTATTTATACCAATCAGGAAAAGGAAAATCTTTAGGGAATAGTTTTGAAATAGGCCAATTAATCATATTGACATTGGCTAATTTTCATAATACTGACTCAATGGGATCTCTAAGATCACTAAAAATTCTTTTAGTTAGTCTTCTTCTTGGAGGATACACTTGTAAATAAGGTAGTGGAGTTTTTAAATGCATGGACTCATCTACATAGGTAGATTTGGATATATAAATAGATCCAGATGGGAAGATGGTGTTTGCATTGTTTAAACATAATAGGATTTAATGAATCCATTACTGATAATATTATTTTTATAGTTATAATCTTTGGGTTTGTCAAAAGTATTGGCCTAGGATGGTGTAGGAGTCTATGTTTAATGTTATTTTGGGCTCTAGTTCTAATTGAGGCCTTGATTCTGATTTGGGGTTCAAGTTGGGCCCTATTATTGCTTTTGGTTTTGGTTAGGAGAGTAGAACTTGATCACCCTTTGTTAATAAGGGCCTTATCAATATGTAAACCTTTGTTTATGATATCATTAAATGTATGCAATTATAAATCAAGGTGATAGGATATATCACTCTAAAAATTATGCATAAAGATGTCTACCAACTATTTATCTAACAGGTGCATGGATTGATTAACAAGTGATATCCACCACTATAATTAATTTAAAAATCTCTCATGCGACTTTTGTTGTCCTTGGCCTAGATATACCATGGTAATCTTGTGCTTGAGATTATAAGTAAAGTGCTACATAATTTTTTCATAAATCATCAAATTTTAGCACATAATTCTTGGCAAGTTACAAAATACACTCCAAGGCCTATCCAGTTAAACTACATAGAAATAATAGAATTAAATATATATCACTATAAGCCACTAGCTATCAAGTAACATAAAAATCCTTTAGATATTTTTTGGGTCCTCTTTACCTTTGTATTTATTGACTTGGGTGGCTCAAAACCTAGAGGAAAGGGTATCTAAATGTATTCCATGTTAAATGTATATGAACATATCTAATGTAATTTAAACTTCCATGCTATTTTTTCTATTTGAATAGTTGTAATTGAATCCTTTATTTGTTTTAGTTCTTGAGCTATGAATGTGGATGGTACATATGATGCATCTAATTATGGTTAAGGTTTAGTGTTCTAAAATGGATTGTTTTGGTTTGGGTATAATGGAGGAATGCAATATGGAATAATGTGTATTTGATTAGTCACCCTATGAGGGATACATATTTATGGCTTAGGGGTGTATTATTTCTTAGGTGTGAAGTCACTATTCATAATCACTATTAATTGATCATTATTCACAGTCACTATTCATGATGATGTGGTATTTAAGTGATGTGGCATGTGGATGATGTGTCATACATGTGATGTGGTCAATTGGTAATGTGGCAAGGCCCATGGAGGGTCTCTCACATGTGATTAGGTCGATGTGATGGGAGTGAGGCATAACACTCTACCAAGGCACATGGATTTGTCTTTGATAGTCACATGGGGTTTGTATTATGTCCTAATTGGTCAAGGGGTAGGTATGGATCAAATTTATAAGGGAATCCATGGTTCACATGTGTGGATAAAGTCAAAAGGTGATTGTAACACATTTTGGAATTTGGTGTTCACATGGAAGAAAAAGGCAAGTCATTTACTATTGTTGTTTGTCCTCACTTGTGGAGTGGGAGACAATGTTTGGAGCCATATGGAAGTGGATTGGATCTTGTCTAAAGTGGATGGACCACTTTGTTGACCCTTCCACATGAAGATAATTTCTTTTGATGATCATTATTTATCCCACATGGAGTATGGATAATGTTTTGGGCCACCCATGATGTTACTCTCTATCTCTCTTCTCTCTCTTATTGTAATGCTATTAATAACATAAGCTTCCTCATTATAATTCATCCTGTTAGAGGATCCATGAAAGCTTGTGCTTGCATTTTTGGAGGTTGGATCCTAGAGACAGTATTATGCTTGGTTCATAACTTGAATGGTTTAGGTGTAAGTATTAAGTTCTTGATTTTAAGCACCGAAGGAGTTGCTAGAGGAGTTATTTTAGAAGAGTTTTGACATTGAGATTAATATGAAGTATAAAATTTTCCATTTTGCCCATGGTTTTTCACCTTGATTGTTTACAAGCATTTTCCTTGTAATATCTACGTAATGTGTTCTCTTTCTTGTTTATGATTTTGTATCTTGTATGCTTTAGGTGTAAGCATTGAGATGCTAGAGGATCTATTATAAATGAAGAGGTTTGATAATAAAATTAATATTAAGTTTTGAATCTACCATTTTTCCCATGCTTTTTTCTTTGATTTTGGTCTAGGGTTTTCCACATAATCTTTATGTAGTGTGTCTTTATTTTTATCTATGATTTTGTAGCTTGTTTTGTTTTGATTTAATTACTTGCAATTTAAGAGATATTTTTACTAACATATGGTATCATATATTTGGTTTTGAAGCTTTGATTTCTAAAATTTGGTATCATAACCATGGTAAAAATCTCCATGTTTGTGAATGTTTTATGTTGTTAGTAGTTTGTTCAATTGGATGTTAAGCATAGGATATATTTTTTACTTAATCAAATTCCTTTTTATTTAACCAATTAATCATACATTCAAGATATGAAATAAAATATAAATCAAAATCATGCACCACATAAAATAGAGAGAGATGCCAAATTTTTACGTGGAAACCCAAAGTGGGAAAAACCACAGAGAATAATCTCAAGTATATGAATGAGCACCAAATAAAATTACAAAGTTCACAAGCACCAAATCATAGGAGCATTAACCCATTTGCTAAGCATTAACACAAAAATTATTCATGAGCATCCACCCATAGGAGTACCAACCCCTCTTGTGGATAACACTTCTATCTCTCAATGTTGCTTTCTCAACAAATGATAACACACTATTATATCTCTTATCTTTTCTCTACTTTCCTCTGCTCTTCTTAGCTAGATAAAATCATTCACTTCCATATTTATAAATGTCTTCCCAAGCCTCCTTTTATATATTTCCAAATGACCTTTGGCATTCACCCTTTGAGATCTTTCAATTCGCATAGAAAATGGCATCAAACTTACATGACCCTTCGAATCTTTTCCTTGTCTTTACCTGGTGACTCTTCGAACTCCTCAAGGTGACTCTTCATGGGAAAATGCATCATTTACCTCTTTTGTCTTTAGTGATGACTCTTTTAATTCCTCAAGGTGACCCTTCATGTAGAAATGCATCCTTTTACTCTTTTATCTTTAGTGATGACTCTTTGACTTCCTCATGGGCCCTCTTTTGTCTTTATGCAACCAAAAATATATTCATTAATATTTAATTAATATTAACACACTTTAGCCAAGACATAAACATTAAAAATACCTTTAGACATTAAATGCTAATTTGACATCATTGATAATATTTCCAATAATCTTCCCCTTTGTCTTTGATGGCAACTTGAAATTGTCGCTAATTTTGAAAACTTGTACTACATATGCCAACCTATAACTAAGACCTATAAACTAAACCAACTTAAAATATATATTAACTCCCCCTTTACTATAGCATCTTATTTCTTGAACCTATTATTGTACTTCTCCTTGTACCTATTTTTGCACCTATTCCTTATACCTATTTCTTGTAGCTTATACTTATCTCCCCCTCAACTGATATAAAAATTAATCTATCAACTCACCTTCTTATCATACAACATAGCCAAGAACCAAAAACATTGAACATGCTTCAATTTTTCTTAAAAGTGTCTCCTTGAAGCCTAGAAGAGACACCCCACACAAAGGGTCCTAGGCCACAATCTCAGGAGATTCCCACATCTCCTCTGTTCCTTCCTTGATCATCTTGTGTCTTTCTCTTAGAATCTATTTAAGAACGTATAACTTATTTGAATTACTAACCTCAGCATTCATGATGTTGTTCATCTTCTCAACCCTTGGAACTATCTTATCTTAACAAGGCTCATACTCAAATGTAACAAGAGATTCTTCATAGTCATTCCTATCTAATTCTCTCTCCACTGTAACAAGTAATTTATTCTCACTCTTAAACTAAACCTGATCAACCTTTATTGTCTTAGGTCTCCAAACTTGAATTTGGATCTTCTCACACCTTATAGGGGCTTTGTATCCTTTGACATACCTTTAAGATATATTTACTCCATTTGGACATAATTTAGCAATATGGCCAACCTTATGACAACAAAAGTAAACAACATTTCTTATACCTTCTACTTGAATGTGACTAAGATCTCCCTTTGATTGATTGCTTCTCCTCATATAGTCTCTTTCCCTATGACCAACATGATGATAAAAAAACTAATGGCCATGAAAAGAATTTGAAAACTTGAAAGCATTGGGCTTCTTGATTGGCTTCTTCAATTTACCTTTAAAACTTGCATCCTTTTTACATTGGATTGATATTTCATGATCTTTCTCAAATTGTAATTTGAGCCTCTCATGCTTATCCTTCAAAGAACCTAACTCAACCTTCAACTGATTACACTCTTATTTTCTTGATTTCAAACTTAAATTTGTAACCTTTAGCTAATTCTTAAGATCTTGAATAAACATCTTATCTTCTTTTGCTTATATAATGAACTTAGAATTTTAGATACACACATGTTCCTTAAGATCCTTGACCATAAATTTTAACTCTTAATTCTCCTTCTTTAGCTTCTTTCCCATCTTGTGATTTCCCTGATCTAATTTCAACCTATTAAACAGTTTTTGTATGAATCTGCTCTGATACCAATTGTTAAGCATAGGATATATCTTTTACTTAATTAAATTTGTTTTGATTTAACCACTTAATCATACATTCAAGATATGCAATAAAACTAAAATCAAAATCATGCACCACATAAAAGAGAGAGAGAGAGACACCAAATTTTTACTTCAAAATCAAAAGTGGGTAAAACCATGAAAAACAATCTCAAGTATATGAATGAGCACCAACTTAGATTACAAAGTTTACAAGCACCAACTTGTAGGAACACCAAACCCTCTGCTAAGCATCAACATATCAATGATTCATGAGCACCCATCCATAAGATCACCAACCCCTCTTGTGTATAACACCACTGTCTCTCAATGTTTCTTTCTCAATAAATGATAGCACACTACTATATCTCTTTTCTTTTCTCTAATTTCCTCTAATCTTCTTAGCTAGATAAAATCATTTACTTCCATATTTATAAATGGCCTCTCAAGCCTTCTTTTATAGCTTTCCAAATTACCTTTGACATTCACCCTTTGAGACCTTTCAATCACATAGAAAATCACACCAAACTTACATGACCCTTAGAATCCTTTCTTTGTCTTTACCTGGTGACTGTTCAAATTCTTCAAGGTGACTCTTCATGGGAAAATGCATCCTTTCCCTCTTTTATCTTTAGTGATGACTCTTTGAATTCCTCAAGTTAACCCTTCATGGAGAAATGCATCCTTTTCCTCTTTTGTCTTTAGTGATGACTCTTTGACTTCCTCATGGGCCCTCATTTGTCTTTATGCAACCAACAATATATTCATTAATATTTAATTAATATTAACACACTTTATCCAAAATATAAACATTAAAAACACATTTAACCATTAAATGCTAATTTGACATCAATGATAATATTTCCAACATTGAAAGCTACTATGATAGGAGAGACCAAGTTCAAGATTAAAGAAGGGAAAAAATGTTTTGTTTTGGCATGTATCTTTTTGTGGAACAAGGTGGATTATCTCTTATAGAATATATTTTTCTCTTCATGTCATTGAGGATAAGTTCGTAGATTAGTGGGAAAAAAAGATTAAAAATCTTTACTAGACAAGTCAATTGCCTACCCAATGTTCTTGTTGTATATGAAGCAACTGTATATCTTGAGGAGTAAGCTAGTCTCCTTTGGATGAGGATGATGATAAGGCATGACCTTATTGTGGTTCTTGATAACAAATAGAAGGGGTGTATTATGTGGTATCCTATGACCACATATTGTTAGTCAAGATGTAGAATAATAAAAATCTATGCAAAGGAAGTACAGAGAAACCTAAAATTGTACTTATTTTGAAGTAGTTGAGGATGATGAATATGCAGATGTAGATGAGCAAGTGAGAAATACTATTCTTAGAAGGGGAAGGTCATGTGTTTGTATATGAAGTAGAGAAGTGATGCATTTTGGATGAATTGTTTAGGCTCAAAAACTTAGTGAGTGCATTGGTGTACCGAGTAGTGCAATAACTTATGTGGATCTATGATTGGTCCATTTGTGTCATATTTTTCATGATTGGTAGTTGAAGGATACATGAAAAAGATCAACTGAGACCTGGTGCTATCAGAAGGAGAAGGATAGTGTTGACCATATAACTCAAGGTGATGGAGTGTTGTGCATATAGTTGTGGTGTTAGCCAAGTATATTGATGCATGGACTAACACTAGAGCCATATGAGATGGTGTTTTTGAAACATTAGTTAGAGTAAGATGCATTTCAAATCTGGGATCAAAAAATTGATAGGTGTAGTGATGCACCGAGCAACACAATTACTTATGAGTAGTTTTGATTGGTCCAATGAATTTGTGTCATGTTGATAATTAGAAGACTATGTGAATAAGTCTATTTTTGACTTATATGCGATCTTCTCTCCTCACTACTATAAAGAGTTATACATGTACGTGCTATTTAAGAAGTTAGATCAACATGATTTATACATGGTTATCTCTCTTAGAGATATAAAGATATAAGAATGATGCAAAGGTATTGTTGGTTTGAATGTTGAATAAGACATTATATGGGTTGGTGCAAGTAACACACATGTAATACAAGATATTTAATACCTTGATGAAGAGCCAAAATGTTTAGCACATATTGCTTTTATGTGTTGATGACATGTTGGATATAGGTACCAACATGATCACTATTGTGATTGATCAAGTGACAAAGATGCGATGAAGGTGTTATGAGGATCAAATCAAGGATGAAGATACACAAGGATAGAAGAGCAAAGAAGTACCCCACTTCTTACATTGTTAAGTTATCTTCCCATAAACATCCTATAATATAGGAGAAGACATGTTATGTCCTATGTATTATATTCATTAGGAGTAAGAAGCTTAATGATTCCATGGTGATCATTAAACTATATATTCTTTAGTAGTGGGAGTTATAAGACAGTTCATGGTAGAATATTGATTGGAGGATTGGTATGTGCTAAAGTGAAGAGTCACTTCAAGTGCTTAAATATAATATGGAGAAGTAGATGTTGATAAAATCAGTTAGGGTAGATAAGTTTTTGTAGTGCAAGAAAAATTCTACTAGGTTTGTGTGAGGGAAACAATAGGCATTAATGAACAACTAGTTATAGAACACTCAGGCTTGGTAAAATCCTATGTATATTAACTTAAAGTTAGAGTATGCTAGGTGTGAAGTCACTATTTATGGATTAATATTTTAAATCACTATTAATGGTGACATGGAATATGGGTTATATGGCATATGGATGATGTGGTATGTGATGTGGCATGTAGGTGATATGGTTGGTTGGTGATGTGGCAGGACCCATTTATGGTCTCTCACATGTGATTAGGCTGATGTGATGGGAGTGGAGTGTAGTAATCCACTAAGCAATATGGATTTGTCATTTATAGTCACATGGGGTTTGTATTATGGCATAATTGGTCAAGGGTTAGGTATGATTTGAATTTATAAGGTACCCCATGGTTCACATGTGTGGAGTAAGTCAATAGGTGATTGCAACACCTTTTGGACTATGATGTGCACATGAAATAAAAAGACAATTTTTTTACTATTATTTTTTATACTCACTTTTGGAGTGAGAGATAATATTTGGAGCCAAATGGAAGTGTCTTGGATCTTATCTAAAGTGGATGGACCATTTTTTGGACCCTTACACATGAAGACATATAACATTTGATGATCATTGTTCACTCCACATAGAGTGTGGTGAATTTATTGGGATGCCCTTGTTATTACTCTCTCTCTCTCTTCTCTCTTGTTGTAATTTTATTAATAGCATAAACTTCCTCATTTCAATTAATCATGTTATAGGGTCCATGCAAGCTTGAGCTCACATGCTTGGAGGCTGGATCCTATAGTCTAGTTTAATCTTGGTTCACAACTTGAATGTTTCAGGTGTAAGCATTGAATTGATGAAGGAAATATTGTAGAAGAAGAGTGTTGATGATAATATTAATATGAAGTATGGAAGTTACCATTTTTCCCATAATTTTTTACTTTGATTGTTTTTAAGATTTTTACACATAATCTCTATTTAATGTGTCTTATTTCTTGTCTATGTTTTTGTATCTTATTTTTATTCCACTTTAATTACTTGCACTATAGGAGATATTTTTATTAACATTATTTTATCAAATTTTTTTGTTGGTATACATTGGGGTTGGGATTGGTAATGCAATTTTGATTTGGAGGGAACAATTATTGTAATTGGGGTATTTGGTTATAGGGAATAAACTATGCATTATGGGTTTGGAAGGGGATTTGTTGTTAGCTATTCAAACCTAGTTGTATGAAAGGAACTCTTTGTTGGATAAAGGTCTAATGTATGTTAGGTCCTTGATGTATATGAGTTACCCATTGAGTATGAGGTAATTGTTTCCTATTAGGCATTTATTGTGGAAAGGGAACCTATTGCTGAATAGGTGCTTGTTGTTATCTAGTGAAGATGAACTATTATTATTGGTGGATAGGCACCTATTTTTGAATGGGCACTTTTTGTTTTTGGATAGGCACTTTGTATTATTATATAGGCACCTATTTTTAAATAGGCACTTGTTATTGACTATGAATTTATTATTAACTATGCACTTATTACCATCTAGTCATTTGATAAACATTAGGCACTTCTTGTGATAGTGAATCAGTCAGCATCTATCATTATGAAATGTTGGATACTTACCTATTGGGGTTGAATATTGTCCTAAGTTTGGTTACTTTTTCTCTCTTGTATATTGAGGAAATAACTTGTTGAGGGGGAGTAGCCATATGTTGTGTTTGTTAACTAGTCATTCCCACCCCATGCTTTTGTGAACCACTTAAGGTGTTCATAGGATAAACTTATTGTGAGTTTACCTACTGTGCATACAACCCAAATTGGTGTGGATTGGGGTATAATCTCATGTTATCTATTACATTTTGTAAAGTGTGTTTTGTAGGATCCATAGTTGTCTTCTCAATGTTCGGGGTATTAAACATGTCCCAAACTAAGGTTTTTTGAATGAATGGGTACATGTTCATGTTGGTATAGCTCAATGAGTCAGTTGGTACCCCAATTGATGGAGTTAACTTGATGAGTGTCATATTCAAAATAGTCATGGAATTTAAATACCTAGCTAAGTTAAGGTATATTTAGTATGATTGATACATTTTTGCTATTTGATTAGCAATTTTACCTTTACCCTTTGCATGCATTGTAAGCTCTTGGTTATGTATTGGCATAAGGGCCTAGTTTTTTATAGATGATGTCTACTCAAATGGTTTAACTATAGGTATGAGATCTAACCAAAATAGGTAAACTTTCATGTGGAAAGTAAGTCACAAATTTGGCACTTACCTCTACTGCTCTAACTAGAATCTCATCCTTATTATCTAGAAAATGATGGTAAAAAAAATAGGGATCATAATTGGTATTTGTTGGCATGGTCATGTAGTAATGTTGTTGTTGTTGGACTTATTCCATGTTAGGTGGTATGATAGTGAAGTATTGGGTGGTTTGATTTCAATATTGCACTATATAAGGAGGTGTTTTGGAAAGATAATATGCCAATGGATCTTGACCTTGCTTTGTATAATGGGTATTGTATGAGGGATACAAATTTAACTCATACACTACATCATCTCCATAGGGTTCTTGCATAAAAGTCTCACTTGTGATAATTTTTTCATATTCTAGATTATATATAATCCTGCTACATTTTTAGTGAGGCACGGCTAAATAAATTGTGAATGACTCTAAAAAATATTGATCTAATGTTGTAAACATTTGGCATTTTATCTAAAAAGGAAATTGAAAAACTTTGGTTATGATCTAAGACTATCATGAAAAACACACTTAGTTCTTGGAAAGATGTCTAAGGGTGAAACATGAACATTATCTTGGAAAAACAAACCTTAGCTCTTTTAAATAGGTCTAAAGGTGAAATGTTTACACTAATTCTAAGTCTAAGACCAATTAGAATGTAAAAAATGAAACCGGTCTTTGGAAAATTGTCTTGAACTAACTAAAGGTAAATCAAACTTGGTCAATGTCTAAAAGGAAACGTGCTAGATGTTTGTAAAAATTCAAAAATGTAGACTTGGAAACAAACTTAAGCTAGGAATGAAACTCAAAATGGACATAAATATAAGGCAATTGGCTAGAACATAAAGAATTCACTTGATCAAGGTAAAAATTGGGAACTAAAGCAAATGTGAACTTTGTCTAAAAAGAACTCCCAATCTGAAAGTAAAAGTCTAGACTTACTATATGTAAATGCCCTAAACCAAATAAAATGCCAATTTAAGTACCATAAAATAAGTGCAAAGAGTAAAACATTCAAGCCTAAGTAGTAATCAAGACTCAAATATAAACCAATCATCCTTATATCTATACTTGAGAGTGGGTTTCAAACTTAGTTTAAGAAGACAACATAATATTTGGCACAATGGTCACAATTTTACATGAATGGCATAACCACATTAAACATATAATTTGTTCCAAACTATTAGGATACTTGATTTTTAGATGATAAACTCCAAATGATCTAGGTAAAAATGGCCAATGTAACAATACTATTTAGAAACAAGGACATGAATGCTTTGAATCCTTGTTTGGGCAAGTTAAATAACTTAGAATAATTTCAACAACATAGCACATTTTTATGCAAAGTGGTGTGTGTAACATACATTTAATTTATTTATTGATTTGGCAAAGTCAATTAAGACTCAAAAAACATAAATAAAATAAAAATTTTCACCTAAGTGCATGCTCTTATGATAAAAATGACATGAGGTATGCATAATATCCATCAAAACTTTGATTGATATATCCATCTTGAAAGTAATTAATTGTTATTCTAATAAAGAAATATATTATGTAGGTATAGTTTTTTAATCCTCCCTCTATCTCTCAAGAATTGATAAATGGAAAGGAACTTAGAGCGTTAAATCAACTTAGTATTTAACAGGATAATCTATGACAAATGGGGTTAATTAATCTACATTTTTAAATTGACTATTGTAGATGGTTCATAAGTTCCTAAAAACACTTGGGTAAAATAAATATTTGTTAATGGATTCAAACTACTTGGTTTGTTATGCAAGGGTCTTGTCCCTTGCATGATGACTTCACCTATGTACTATTTAGTGAATTCTATTGTCTATATTATCACTTAACCTAAGTCCTCTTCCATCTAGTTAGGATAACCACTCAACCACTATCCATTATACATTTAAAACACTTAATTTATATACCCCACCATATAAGTGGGGGTTAGAACAATGTTGGGAGATGAAACCCTAGGTCAAATACCACATAAATAACCCATGAGGAGGTGATGAACTCCCACTCACAAGCCAATACAATAAATAAAAATGAAGAAATTGATCATTTATGAGTCACTCAAGTCCCTAGGAACAAGAGGATAGAATATAAAACATTTCTTCATCTTTTGAATCTAACAAATAAATAAAATAATTACATTTTTGGTCACCCAAGTTCCTTAAAGGGGACAAGGGGAGAGCATATGCACAAAGTTATACTAAAAATGAAACTATTTTAGAAATGAAACTATTTAATTGTTTATTGAAAAAATTAATAAATAAAGTGCTCTTAGGAGTGTTAAATCTAAAGTGATTTTTCCTTTTAAATCTAAAGGGACAATTTTGTTTTGGAAATTACAAGACCTCCACAGGATGCAACCATTGAAAATTTTGATATAAATGATTACTCTATATCTAGAGTTAAATAAGGTAAGATAACTCATGAAAGTGCTAAGAGTGATATATAGTCAGCCATGGACATCTCGATTAAGAAATTTACCAGAGAGAAAAAAATGAAGGATCACTACAAAGCAATGGTGGAACAATTGACTGTAGTGGTAAGGAGAATTACTTTCACTTCAGAAATAGTAACTCTTGATGCCATTTACATAGAAGACCCCATTATTTAAAAAGTATAAAAGACCTATCTCAAAGGGAAAGTACTTGAAGATTACTTGGACAAGATGCATGCACAAGGAGTTTCTTTACTCATAGAGTTATCTGAGAAGACATATAAAATGAGAAAAATAAGAGCAGAACTTGATAATCTCATTAATGTTATTTCTCAGGATATTGAAAGCATAGAAAAATATCTTGATAAATGGATGGATATGAGGAAACTAAACATAAGAACTCTAATATCAATTGGTGTCATTATTGATAGAGACTCTTACACTGAAACTAAAGAGGCATTGACATATAGGAGTTGGGTGCTTAAAGAGTTGATCAGTGACCTTGAATCTTCAAGGAAACTCAATGAACAAAATGATGGTAGTCTTTTGCATAAACTAGAGGATCTACCTTGCAAACTTACATCACAAGATAACCAATTCCTTTTAGTAGAAATGATTCAGGTATTTGAAGGTATGTTCCAGAAAGAATTTGAAGATAAGGCATTTTTAATAGCCTCTATGGACAATATTTTTGATAATCAGTTAACTTTGGATAATATGAAAACCAGGTTAACAGTCATGTAAAATCAATCATAGTAGTAAGAGATGCCACAGTTAGAGCTAAGTTTATTTTCAAGAACACTGTTAGTCTAGACAATATCAGGATGCAAGTAGTTATCACTATGTACTATGCTCACTTGAAGAAAGATGGGGATATAAATTAAAATTATTTTTCCTTTGGTTTAATTTTCACTTTTTAGATGTACTTTTGCAACTGATTTGGATATTTTTACATGTACTTTTTTCATATGTAATTACATGTAAAAGTATAGGAAGTCCTAAGTCAAAAAAGATTCCTATCTTTGACTAGGTCAAAGTAATTAGGTTTTTCCTAAAAATTCCTCAAGGCCTCTCCCTATAAATAAAGAGGGCCTATATTGTAATAGATCTCTTGGAGTTATTTGAAGCAAAACTTTAGCAAAATTGAAATGCATTTTGAGACTTTGAGCTCAGATTGTAAATCAAATTTTATCAAGTGAATGAGAAAGCAAGTAACCTTTCAAACTTTGTATTGGAATAACTTGTGTTGTGTAGGAAATTGTTCTTATGTCCTTTTCATAATACAATCTTATCTATTTGATTAAATAAGTAGAGTGAGTGAAAATAATCTGGGAGATGTTTTTAAGTTGATTATGGAGACTTTGTGCTACTATAATTGTCTTTAGTTTATGTTTTAGTGTCTTAGAACAAAGCATATTGGAAAGGCTTTGAATTACTTTTATCTTTTGTGATCATATACTTTGTTATAGTTCTTAGTGAAGAATTTGGGCTGCACCTCATTCTACTATGATATAAGTTATAAATCAACAAGAGAAGCAATGATAGGCTTTATGCTCTTGTGGGTTTCTTGTGAATTCAGTTAATATCAATAAAGTTTTCCTTTACTTTGAAAACATCATTTCTAAAAAAAGAGAAATGGATGATATGATCTATCCCTTGAGTTAATATTTAGTTTATGATAGCTTATAGGGAACCTCCCCTTGCTAAGATGAGAGATTTATCTCATTACACTATGGTTAATATAACCATTTTTCCTTTAATTAGCTAATGACAAAATATTTACCCAACAATTTTTTGGTGACTCTACTGGGGATCAAATGCATAATTTGAAGCCTCACGCTTTGAGTTGAAGTATTTGAGTTCTTTTCTATTCTACATTCTGACAAATTCATGGTATACGTGAAGCTAGAGAGCATAAGGTATTATTGATCCTATATTTAAATTGATACAAAAAAATAATTTTGATCTTTTGCCTCTACAATCTCACCTTCAGTGAACCAGGAGTTTTCCTCATACTAATGCCAGATCTTCAATACCAGGTGAAGCTTCTAGTCCTAGTGCTAGTACAATTTTATCTATTCATACTCCATAAAGGTTTTTTATCCCTCCTTTTAATCATCATATCATGGAAATCCAAGGCCCTTGGGATAACACTTTTGGCCCTCTAAATCCAACCCCACCTTTGCATGAGCTACCTCATATTTTGAGAAAGAATTTTCCCAAGTTCTATGGTGATGAGAAAGTTAACTCTGATGAGCATATTGTAGCTTTCTACATAGCTTGTTGTGTGATAGGAGTTGAACATGAAGATATAGTAGTAATATTTTTTGTAGAAATACTGCAAGGTGCTACTACAGATTGGTTTTATCATCTTCAATCTTAGACTATAATCGACTGGAACACTCTTAAGACCAAGTTTAAGGCTAGGTTCAAACCCGTAGAAGATGCACACACCTTATTGGCTCAGATTATGCAAATGAAGAAATAATCTCATGAGCCTATGAGAGACTTCATCGCTAAATTAAATAAGCTGAGAAATAAAATTCTTGCAGTTACTCAGTCAACACCAAAAAAAATTTAAGTGCTTCTTTATCAATTCTCAACTTCCCAAAGTGAGTTATCTATTAAGGTGGGCTAGCCTTGCATATCTTTCTACATCTCAAATTCTGGCTACTAAAGTCAAAGATGATCTTATCCTTGTAGATAAGATAAGAAAAGATTTTAACAAAAATAGATTTTTCTCTTATGGTGTAAAAGTTAGAAAATGAATTGCTAGCTCTAAAAAAGAAAATGTCCCAAGGTATGTCCACTCCTTCTTATCAGGATATACCAAGGAGAACATTTCCTAACAGTTCATATCAAGGCAATGCTACCAAAAATAAAGGGCAACCTAATCATCCTTCTCCCACACAGGGGAAGTTTGCCATTGAAGCAACACCAGTCAACTCAGTAGTTGGTTATTATGAAGCTGAACATGATCATTCTTTCCAACCTAAGTTGGAATAATAAAATGATGCTAATATCTTTATATAAGCAGAATAAAAATTAGCTGATAGCTCTGCTATTAGTTTTTTGAATTACCAAGATGAAGCTAAAAAAAGAGAGGTGTATGATGGAACATATGATATTTTTACTAGGTCCCAAAACTAGTCATCTCAATAAGTGATAAGGGAAAAGTAGGAGAAGAACATCAACCAGTGATCTCAATTTCTAAATGGGGAACTTCGTTGCCTTTCTAATCAAAGGACCTAGTGGCCATTAAGCAAGTAAGTACCTCAAATATTCATGTACCTTCTACTTCTATTTCTTAGAGTAGTGCCACATCAAATAAAAATTAGAATGATGTACTTCCTTCCTCTATTTCTAGTTCATTCCAATTATTTGACATAATTGATCATGCTAGGAAGACCAACATCTAAATGTCTGAAGTTGAGTACTTACAAGCTAATCCTGAATAGTTTGATAGGTTGGCTAAATACATCAAAAACAAAACCATCCCTACAGGACAAGATTTCTCAAAAGTGACTCATGATCCCTCAAAGAACAAATTCACCCAAAATAACCTTGTCACTACTCCTCTTGTTACCCCTATAAAAATAGAACCTTTTTATGTTTCTCTATTGATAAATGGTTATAAGTCGAGCAATTGTATAATAGACTCTGGAGCCTCTAATAATGTTATACTGACCAAGGTAGCATATTCTCTAGATCTTACCTTAACTAAAAATATTGGGAGATGTTTCTCTATGGAAAATAAGCAAGTACCACTTTTGGGTCAAATAAAAGATGCCCAATTTGTATTTAGTTTTTCCAGATAAGAGGATTAAGATGACAGTCTTAGTGGCTGATGTTTCAGCTTCTTATGGCTTTCTGATTGAATGTAATTTTTGCAAAGATGTACGTGGAGAGTTGAACATGGATCTATCTAAAGCAAGGATGCCTATTAAAGGTGTGATGCAAAAGTTGCTTCCTGAGAAAGAGTCAAAATATATTATTACCCAAATGTCAAACATCAAAGCTCAAATTTTGTTTGAATCTTCGAGAATGGGTAATTATTTTCTATCCACTAAAGATGTTTTTGATTCATTAGATGAAATTTTATTAGGTGACAATTTAGATAATTCATATAGAAAATTAGAATAATTTTTAGAGAAAAGTTTAGGTAAAAAGGAATCTTCTGTCACTAATGAAGAGGAACCTTTAAAAAGATCAAGTTCTAATGAGGTTTGGATTTTAGAATTTGATGGCAGCTGCTCCTCTAATGGTTCTAGATTTTGAATTATTTTGATATCTCTACAAGGAGATATTTTCCCTTGCTCATATAAGTTGTAATTTGACAATACCAATAACACCATTGAATAGAAATCATTGTTGCTTGGATTGAAAGTTTCTCGTACTAGAGGTGTTAAGATTTTTCATGCCTAAAGAGATACTAAATTGGTGGTTTATCAAGTAATAAATCTGTATAAAATATGAAATATTGTTACATTATCATAATCGTGTATGGGATTGCCTTGAAAATTTTGATGCTTTCAATATTTCTACAGTGTCAAGAGAGTTTAATGATTGTGCAGATTCATTAGTTGTCTTTGCAACTCTCATGGTTCCTCATAAAAATTTTAAAGGGAAAAAGTACACTATTGATCTGGTCTTTTGCCTAAGTGTGCTTGATAATGCCAACCATTGGTAGGTGTTTAATAGTGATATTCAAATAATTACTTTTTTTGAAAAGATGGATAGCTTTGAAGAGCTCTATTTTGAAGGTAGTGAATCCCCACCATAGGAATTAGTTTCTGAAATAGATTCACAAATTGGTGAAGAGTTTCTTCAACTAAAAGGGAATAAAATTCTAAAAGGTATGGTTTCTCTTGAAAATTTATTTGATAGGCATGAAAGATATATCAAGAAGCAACAACAAAAGGATTCAAGTTTTGCTAAAGAGTTTGATCAAGTGAATTTGAGTTCTGAAGTAGATCTGAAAATGGTCAATAGTGGGAAATGTTGCACTACTCATGAAAAGTTTAAATTCATTACTCTTCTTCATCCTTATATTGATATTTTTTCATATTCTTATGATGATTTGAAATCCTTCAAGTCTAAATAAATTTAGCATGAAATCCCTCTTAAAGCTGGGTCATTACCTCACAAGCAGAAACAAAGGCAATACAATCTCAAAATATTAGGTACTATCCTTTCTGGGATTCAGAAGATGTTGAATGCAAGAATATTTTTTCCAATTCATCATTCCACCTAGATTATGAATATAGTTCCTGTAAGGAAAAAGAAAAGAGAAATTCATATTTATGTTGATTTTAGGAATCTCAATCAATCTTCTCTAAAAGATAACTACCCCCTACCCATCATGGATCAAGTATTGAAAACAATAATTGGATTAGAAATGTTATCTATGTTAGATGGTTTTTTTGAGTATAATCAAGTGGAAGTTAATGAAGTAGATAAATATAAAACCACTTTCACTACACCTTAGGGCACATTTGCATATCACAAAATACCTTTTGGTGTGATCAATGCTGGCACCACCTTCCTGAGAGCAATAGACCTTGCCTTTAGAGATGAAATAGGGAAGTTTATCATGGTGTATCTTGATGACTTGACCATATTATTCAAACATCATCTTGATAATGTGCATCATTTATAACAAGTGCTAGAATGCTGCTGGCAAAATGGTATTTCTCTCAATCCTAAGAAGTTAGTTTTTGGGGTTATAGAAGGTAAACTTCTCAGTCACACTGTATCCTGAGAAGGCACAAAAATTGACTTAGAAAGAGTCAAATCTATTCAAAATATTACTCTACATGCTAGTAAGACTGTAGTTCATTCTTTCTTTGGAAAGGTGAACTTTCTTTGAAGATTCATTCTTGAATTTGTAGAGAAAACTCACCACATTATTAACATGATGAAGGGTAAGACTAATTTCCATTGTAATGCAAAAGGAAAAGTGGCATTTGAAGATATCAAGAAGGTTATTACTCATACTACAATCCTGGTTTGCCTAGACTATACTAAAGATTTCATAATATACAGCTATGCTTCTGAACATACACTTTCAGCCATTTTAGTTTAGCAAAATAAAGAAAGTGTGGAATATCCCATATCATTTATGAGTTGTCCTCTCAAATCCCAAAATCAAAATATTCAAACATGAAGAATCATGCTTATGCCATAGTTAAGGTGGTAAAACATTTTCAATTCTATATCCTGAATTCACATACTATTGTTCTGGTGCTTGGTACAATAGTAAAATATATTTTAACTCAACAGGAGTCTAGTACTAAAAGGGGAAATTAGATTAATAAAATTCAAGAGTTTGATCTTGATATCAAACCTACTAATCTTGTGCGAGGAAGAGGTCTCTATCAATTGATTGCTGATAACGTACCAAAAGAAATAGAATATGAAGAAGCAGAAGTTGAGGACATACCAATAATTCTTTTTGTCACTATTCATGATGAGTGGTATTCCAATATCACTCATTTTCTTACCTATGATGAGTGTCCTACCCATCTATATTATAAGGAAAAAAGAACTATTAAGTTGAAAGATGCTAACTACGTCCTATGGGACAATGGTTTGTACAAAAGAATCCTTGACGGAGTATTTATTCATTGTGTAGATAAAGCGCAACAAAGTAAACTTTTAGAGTCTTTTCATAATTTGGCTTATGGAGGAATTTTTTTTCACCTGTGATGTCTCACAAGTTTCTATGAGCTAGATACTATTAGCCTACACTATTTCAAGATGCTTATAATTGGGTATGTAGGTGTGAGTTATGTCAACAGTTCATTGAGAGACCCAAGCTGGCTACATTACCTCTCAAATTGTTGGTGATTGAAGAAATTTTTTAGTAATGGGGTATCAAATTCATTGGCACCATAAACCCATCCTCAAGTGCTGAACACGATTATGTTCTCACCGCAATAGACTATTTTACCAAGTGGGTGGAAGCCATTCCAGTTAAGCATGATACTTCGGAAGTGGTATGTAATTTCCTTAAGGAAAATATTATTTTTTTATTTTGAGTTCCAAACAAGATTATAGCAGATAATGCTACTTGTTTCTCTTTTCATGAGATTACTAACTTTCGCTACAATCATGATATTATTCTTTCCCATTCCTCAGACTATTATTTACAAGGAAATGGTCAAGTGAAATTAAGCAACAAGAATCTGGTTACTATTATTAGGAAACTAGTAGATGACAATCAAAAAACTTGGCATAAAACATTGTTCGATACTTTATGGGTAGACATGATTACACCTAAGACGGAAATAGGTATGTCACCATTTCAAATTTTGCATGGTCTGAATGCAGAGATACCAATTACCTTGGAACTACTAGCACTGAAGTTGGTAAATGCAATGGAAGATCAAACTTTTAAAAATTCTATTGATAAAATGATCATGTACCTAACTGAACTAAAAGAGCAATTAACTATGGTAGTGGACCATATTATTGAACACCAAAATTAGGTAGAGAGACTCTTTGACAAGAAAGCAAGGATTAATGAGTTTCAGATTGGAGATCAAGTCTTGTTGTGGGACAAGAGGAGAGAACCAAAAGGAATGCATGGAAAATTTGATTCCTTGTGGAGAGGTCCATTCACCATTCATCAATTCTATGGTGAAAATAGTTTCTTGCTGGAATACCAAGATAGAACACCATTCTTACTACCTCATAGTGGGCAACATTTGAAACACTTCAATCCTTGAAGTATCAGATAAGTTTATTTGTATATTTGTATAATTTTATGTTTTTATTAATATTTTCATTTAGTTATTTATGTTTTTTTCTTTTTGGTAGCTTGACTCTATGGCCCAATGGCATGGATGAAGGAACTTAGAGAATAGACTCTACTCCCTTCAATCATTTCAAATTACAATCAATGGAAGTTCCCTAGCTGGAGTCAATTGTTGTTCTCAAAATCAGCTACACTTTTTTTGTGGACAACCCCTATGAAATTTATCTATTTCATAATATATACTCTAAGTTCATCGTTTGAAACAAGATTCTCTTGGTCTCAAGTGAAGTTGACTGACATCTTGGGAAAATTTTCAACACTCCCTCATCATGATTTCTTAAAAATCATGAAACCCATTGTAGTCTTGATTTGATCAAAATGTCAATTTTGATCATTCATAAGGTGTTAGGCAAATTTTATTTTTTCCATGCATAGGTGGCATTTTTTGCCCCTCTTGCATGTTTTTCCATTTTTCCATGCATAGGTGGAATTTTTTGCTATTCTTAAATTTTCTTCTCCCCATGCATCAGTGGCACTTTTTTCCACCAATGCATGGCCTTTCCTATCATATGCAAGCACTGTGATTTTTGCTTCCTAACCAGAGTTTTTTCAAAACCTCAATTTTTGCATGAATTTTATGAGCGCAAGTGCTGAGTTGTTGAAACTTGTTTTGGGGCTTTTTAAATGCCTTTTGAATATCATTTTGATCATTTTAAGTTTCCTATACTCCTCACTACAATCATTCAACCACATAAGTAAGTTTATGAATTTGCCAACTACGGAGTGTAGGACTTCAAGATTGCCGAGTAAGTTTTGGTTTTTAGTTTTACTTACAGGTTTTTATTTTTTGAGTTTTATTTTCCTTTAGGTTTAGCTTTTATTTTTATTTAGTTTTGTTTTTATTAGTTTAGCTCTCTTTTTTTTTAATTTACCTAAGTGAGCCTTAGCAGCTATATCCACCTGCCTCCTTTCTTGCCATAGGTTTTTGTTGCGTGTCACTGACATTTTTGATCTAACCAATTTTTTCCCTCAACTCATGTTAGTTGAAAACCATCTTATAAAAACCAACTTGAAAATGGTTAAAAAATGTTGATGATGCATGTCCCGATGTAATCAAGTCAAAAGCAAGGGCGGTAAATTTTGCTGCCACTTAAATGTTTGAATTTCCTAAGTGAAAGTGTATGGGTAGAAAAAATTGCCACCCTTACACAAAAATCCATCTCTCCAATATGCATCATTGGCAAATTTTTCCACTAAAAAATTCCCTACCATTTCTTGTAGTAGTGATGAATTTTACCGCTATGACATCATAACTTTAAAAACTTTGCATTATGCAGTGTTGGCAAATTTTGCCACTTCCACATGTGAATGACATGCAAGGGTGATAAATTTCACCACCTCTGTATAAATATGAATTTTACTTTACATGCAAGGGCAGTAAATTTTTCCACCTAATAAAAATGCAAATATTCACCCCCCCATATGCAAGAGTGGTGATTTTTGTTTCCCATGCAAACATCCTCTTAGATTTCCTAACTCAGGGATATTTTTAATTTTGCTTTTCTGAGCCTGCTTTCCTCTAGTTTTTTGATCTACTCACACTTTATCCCTTTCAAGTGCATCCCCATCATCATGATCATTGACATGTAATTTTCTTAGATTTCAAGTATTTCCCCTAATTGCATGATCATGACTTTTCTTGTAGTTTCTTCTGTGGATCCTTCTTCATCGACATCCTTTTCATAAAAGTCTTTTTAGATGACTGAGTTTTCTCTAAAGAAGTTGAAGGCAATGAAGTATAAATATCAAGGTGTTTTCCTAATCACCTTGGTTACTTCTAATGTTGATGACATTAGAGATACAAATATTGGTCATGTGGACATAGCTGAGTTTGTGGAAAGAACTAAGTCAGGAAATCCTAGCTATGAAATGAAGAAGATAATTGACAGTAATATTCATTTGGTATCTTCTTTCTCTGTAGCAGATCACAACACATAATTTGTTCTCCAATGTTCTTAGTTCTATAATAAGGATACCAGGGTTGTGTTGGATGATAGTGGCAATGTGATAATTAGACTAGATCTTGAGTTCATTGATAAAGTGTTCATGTGCCCTCCTACTACAACAATGATAAATCTTGATTTTGTTGAAGCACAGAGAGAATATGACAAATATCTTGAAAAAGTGAAGAAGGTAATCAACAATAAGTGTCTCAAGACTCCAAGGGAAATTTTTTTAAGGTGGCCATAGAATTTTCCAAGAAGTGACTTTACAGAAGAAGTTGGTGATTTGATCACTCTTCTCAGCAGGGTAAGAGGTTTGCACTCTTCCTCACAGTTTCATGAATGGATGTATCCCTTCATCAAAATAATTCTCTAAGGAAAATAAATCATATTATAGGGAGAACAAGTTAGCAACACTTTACATGTGTAATTGATGAATATATCCTCTACCTTCAAATTCTACATGACTTCTTATCTAGTCTATAATTTAGCTTCAATGAAAATCTTTCCAGGTTTAACATCGGAAGGAGATAGGAGAGTAACCCTAGTGTATCAAAACTACTCTTAGTTAACATTTAAGTGTTTTATTCATCATTTAAAGAGAGTAAATGATGATTTTTTGTAGTATTTTTGTGTCTTTTTTATCCTTAATTAGAATAAAGAAGAGTGTCAGATGAGGCCTAGATAGTTGCGAATGATTTTGGATGCATGTTCTTACAATTTCCTTCTTTATCGTACCTAAGGATTGGATGTTTCCAAGGTCATCCTTAAATTATTTTGAGATTATCCTCAAATAAATTGGTCTTAAATGAACTATGCAAACAAATGATCATCATGCATAATAAACATATGGAACTCAAGAAGCCCAGTTTTAGGTTCCCAGTTGAAATTGGCAGGTTTTCAGTGTTAACCGCTGGAAAGGCTAGAGCCATGGAAACTAAATTGCAACTCATAACCTTAAATAAATTCAAAAGAAGACCAAATTTAGATTATAGGGATGTGAAGGATATAATTATAAGGACAACCTAATTTCATGAACCTATGATTGAGGATGTTTGGGTAGATTTGAGAACAATAGAAGATGTTAGGAAAATGGACTACAGTAGGTTATCTCTTTAGTAGATTAAATATTTGGGACTTGATGATATCCCTGAGAATTTAGTGGATAATGAAGATTTGATTAATAATAGATACAATATTTAACAAATTTCTAATTCCCCTCTTTCTCTAATCCAATGGTCACAAAAAGACCTGACTTCCTTGAGGAAAAGAGTTAAACCTGTATTGGTAAACACCAATAATTGGTTAGCAAATAAAGGAATTACTTTGAAAGAATTCATCATAGGTTTAGAATCTATATTTCAAGAGGAAATAAGAAGAAAAATATAAAATGGGATGAATAATATAAGTGATGTCCCTTCTTCTTCCAAGCCACATAAGCCTAAAATCATATTTGTGATGAAGAAGTCAAAAGTTATGGAAAAATAGTCAGAAATAGAAGATATGGAAGTTGAGAAACAAAGCACTAAAGAACCAATGATAGAATAGATGGAGACTGATGATAGGCCTATAGATCAATTAGAGAAGGAAACTTTATCTCCATAAGGGAATGTGCAACAATAAATAGGAATCTCTTCTGCCCCACTTGACACATTTGTTACAACTCCACCTATTTCTCTTATTAGTGTTCCCTCTTCTAGATAACCCTCTCCTTCTAAAATAATTTTGGACAACCCTCAAAGAAATTTTGAAGATATTCTTCATTCCTTATAATCAATTCCTATTTTTTCATCCCCATATTTTGATATTGAAGATAGTTCTAATTTTGATCACTCAGGAAAAGGTGTAGTTTTTACTGATACTCCACCTATTATTTCCACTACCTGTGCAAGTGCAGCTCTGGTGATGCCAACAATGGTGATAGATCCTAATGTAAGTACTTCTATGCTCCCACCATGGTTATCAGCTTATACACCCAAAATAAAAAACAACCCATCTCTCCAAATGACTTTGATTTCAATAAGCTGGTGCCAGTAAAAGCCAAGGCCCCAAAGAAGCCAAGGATTCTTTCAAATATGATTGGGGATAAGGGCCACAAATTTATAGAAATTGTAAGACCTCCACAGGATGCAACCATTAAAAATTTTGATATAAATGATTACTCTATCTCTAGAGTTGAATTAGGTAAGATAACTCATGAAAGTGCTAAGAGTGATATGCAGTCAAACATGGACATCCTGATTCAGAAATTTGATAGAGAGAAAGAAATGAAGGATCACTACAAAGCAATGGTGGAGAAATTGACTGTAGTGGTAAGGAGAATTAATTTCACTCTAGAAATAGTAACTCTTGAGTCCATTTCCATAGAATACCTCATTATTCAGAAAGTGGAAAAGACCTATCTCAAAGAGAAAGTACTTGAAGAGTACTTGGACAAGATGCATGCACAAGGAGTTTCTTTACTCATAGAGTTATTTGAGAAGATAGATAAAATGAAAAAAATAAGAGTAGAACTTGATGATCTCATTAATGTTATTTCTCAAGATATTGAAATCATAGAAAATTATCTTGATAAATGGATGGATATGAGGAAACTAAAAATAAGCACTCTAATATCAATTGGTGTCATTATTGATAGAGACTCTTACACTGAAACTAAAGAGGCATTGACATATAGGAGTTTAGTGCTTAAAAGAGTTGATCAGTGACCTCAAATCTTTAAGGAAACTTAGTGAACAAAATTATGTTAGTCTGTTGCATAAATTTGAGGAGCTACCTTGCAAACTTACATCACAAGATAGCCAATTTCTTTTAGTAGAAGAAATGATTCAAGAATTTGAAGGTACGTTCAAAAAAGAATTTGAAGATAAGGCATTTTCAATAGCCTCTGTGGACAATATTCTGGATAATCAGTTAACTCTGGATAATCTAAAAACCAAGTTAACTAGTCATACAAAATTAGTCACAGCAGTAAGAGATGCCATAGTCAGAGCTAAGATGATTTTCAAGAACACTGTTAGTCTAGACAGTATCGGGATGCAAGAAGCTATCACTATGTACAATGCTCACTTGAAGAAAGATGGGGATACAAATTGAAACTATTTTTCCCTTGGTTTAATTTCTACTTTTTAAATGTACTTTTACAACCACTTTGGAAAATTTTACATGTACTTTTTTCACATGTAATTAAATGTAAAAGTATAGGAAGTCCTAAGTCAAAAATGACTCCTATCTTTGACTAGGTCAAAGTAATTAGGTTTTTATTAAAAATTCCTCAAGGCCTCTCCCTATAAATAAGGAGGGCCTCTATTGTAATAAATATCTTGGAGTTATTTGAAGTAAAACTATGCCAAAATTGAAATGCATTTTGAGACTTTGAGCTCAGATTGTAACTCAAAATTTATCAAGTGAATGAGAAAGCAAGTGACCTTAAAAATTTGTATTATAATAACTTGTGTTGTGTAGTAAATTGTTCTTATGTCATTTTCCTAATACAATCTTATCTATTTGATTATATAAGTAGAGTGAGTGACAATAATCTGGGAGATGTTCTGAAGTTGATTATGGAGACTTTGTGCTACTATAATTGTATTTAGTTTGTGTTTTAGTGTCTTAGAACAAAGGATATTGGAAAGGCTTTGAACTAATTTTATCTTTTGTGATCATATACTTTGTTGTAGTTTTTGGTGAAGACTTTGGGTTGCCCCTCATTCTACTGTGATATAAGTTATAAATCAGCAAGAGAAGCAATGACAGGGTTTATGTTCTTGTGGGTTTCTTGTGAATTCAGTTAATATCAAGAAAGTTTTTCTTTACTTTGAAAACATCATTTTTGAAAAAAGAGAAATGGATGATATGATCTCACCCTTGAGTTAATATTTAGTTTAGAGTAGTTTATGATAGTTTATAGGGAACCTCCCCTTGCTGAGAGAAGAGATTTATCTCATTACACTGTGGCTGATATAACTATTTTGCCTTCAGTTAGCTGATGACAAAATATTCACCCAACAAGTTTTTACAAATTCATTTAAAGATCAAGTTTTTGAAAATAGTTTAATTTAAAAACTAAATAAAGAAATTGTGTAAGTAAGATCATGGCTGAAGTGATGGATTAGAATCTCCAGATTTGTTGTGTTTAGTTGGGGAGGCACGTTGAGCTTTCCACTCCTAAAATATTTTAACAAATTCCTAGATTTTTAGGAAATTGGGAATATGGATGTGTTTTATCCTTTTCTTTCAGATTTCTTCCTCCCTCTAAATTTTCCCAAAATTCTCCACATGTTCTGGGAGTGTGTCGATGCAGTGATGAAGAAGTGACTCCACCTTTGAAATTTGAGAGAAATTTTTAGTTAATCAGTTATCAATTTCTTAACATAGTTGATATTTTACCTAAAGGATAAAATCATAGTATCAATGTCCTTTTTTAGTTCTCCATCATCCTTTATATGTTTTACATCACTACACTGTAGATCATGCTATAATGATTAAGTGAATTCAGTTATTTCTTTGATCATTTTTGTGAGTTCAATTTGTCCTTACTAAGATATTGAATTCCTCCATTCGATGTTTTTCTTACTTACATATAATACTTCCTCATCCAGACCTATCAAATTCTTTTTTGACAAAAACTTTACTATCCCATACTTCTATACCTCATCAATTTGGTTCATTACATTCATCCATTTGCCTTCATCTTTTATAAACAAAGCATTTTTTGTCTTCAAGTATTTAATAGTAGTTGTGGAGTAATCATATATATTCTTCAATTAATGAATATATTTTGTACCTTTTTGGATGATGCCATCCAACCAATCATCAAATACCCTGGCAATCATTTTGTTTTTATGTATCTAGTCTAGAATATTTTGATTGACTAGTGATTTTGGGTTGAAAGAAAGGGTCATTTGGGTAAAAGGTTGTAGATTTAGATTGTGAATGGCATCGATGTACTCTGCCATTGACTGTTAGGTCTATTTCAACTCCCTTTTATATTTTTCATCCTTCCAAGTTTGACTGACTATCCTTTTGGCAGATGATTTGAGGTGATTCATATCCATGACACATGATGCAATCTTAAGATCTATTTTTTCAATTATAAAATCTTGAAATTTAAGGATTTTAAACTTCCTCATTAGTTCTTGGCTGAGCTATTTCTATACTCCAATTCCCTATGTTAGGGTTGACGTCTACCCTGGTTGTTGTTTTTAGTTTCTTAGATTTAGGAGTTTTTCCTAAATACTTACTCACCATGTCCTCAAATGGAAAATAAAATGGTACTATTTTCCTTTTGTCACTTATTGAACTTTCCAACCATTTGGCTACAGAGGTTGAGACTTCTTTATCAAGATTTGACTGATCAGAAGGCACATTTGAAATCACCATCAGGTTAGTGGAATCAGAAGCAATCTCTGTCTGTTAATTTACACTAACCTCCTCTGCCATTGGTGAATCAAATTATTTATCACCTATTGCTTCTCCTAAATCCTCTTCAAAATTTAAATCCATAATTAGTTTTTCAAAAATCTAACTCTTTCTCTTGCTTTTAGTCCTTGATCTAGTGGCACGAGGAGGTAGAATAGTTGTAAGGGACTTCTTAGATTCTTTAATGATAGGACCCCTTCCAATTTTTGACTTAGAAGTACCTACATCATATATAACAATAAGCTGGTTAGAGGAGATTATTGAGGATGGTGATTCAACTATTGATGTACATTGTTAGGAAAATTTATTTTGAAATCCCTCTTATTTTTGTTCTCTCAACCATTTATTAGTTCTCCTTATTGATGGGAGGGTCTTAACCTCAATCCTATCTTCTTCATTTTTATCCTAGTCAAATTTTGGAATAGGTGATTGTTTTATCTATTCAAATTGTGGATCAATCACCTATTCTTCATTATCAAAAATTCTAGAAATGTCCATATTTAAATTAAAGGTAATTATTTGTCTTAGGGAGAACCTGGACCGCAGTCTTCTTCTGACCTCAAATTCATTTAAAAAATCCTCCCAATAATCCTATAATTGGGGAATATGTGAAAACTGTGTTCCAAAATCCAAGTTATCCCTAGCAAAGCCTTTGCTATCAAATTAGGATACGGCTCTGAAGTACTAATTTTTTTTTTTTTTTTAAGATCCACTTCTAAATTCAAAGCATTAGAGACTGACTGAAATGAATAACATCTAAGCTCAATGGAAAAAGATATACAAAATTTATTTTTCATTGAGAATTTTTTATGCACATGTGCTAATTGTCTATACACTTCTATCAACACAAAATGGTCAAAAACATACCTAGGTATCTTCAAAGGTTCACCGTCAAAACCCCTAACTTTGATATAAGTGAACTTGGAAAACTGAATAAAGAAACTATCATCAATGTTGATCAACTTCATAACCTCATTAGACATCTTCTTATTGATGTTTTTTGTTAATTCATAAGTCATTTTCCAAGTAAAAACATCATTAACTCTCCCATAATCCTCATAGCAATTATGCATCTGTAATTGTGAATAATAGTCATAAATTTTGTTGTCCTCAACCAAGGGTGTATGAGGTAGCCCTACCCATTGTCTTGTAGATTCCAAGCAATAGAAGAGGTATGAAGACATATAAAAATCTTTATTCCCCAAATAATTAATTAGACCTAGATGCAAACATTCAGCTAAATTTTTTGCCCAGTCTAAATATTGCTCTCCTTGGAGGATCACCTGTATGAAAAAGTACATCTAGTCTTCCCAATAATATGCTTGAGCATTGCACTTTAGCCTGTGTAATAACACTACAACATATTTTACTTCTGAAATCATGTGATTTATTTTCAATGGTCTGGGTAGTCTTGAACCCCCTTTTTAAAATTTCAATAACCAAGTCCTTGTGATCACACTCTTGTAACTTTCTTTCTTTAGTGAAAAATAACCATAGGAAGAAGTAATATTGAGGTCAGAATATGGTTCCTTCAGTGGAATTCTCATCACAGACATTAAGGTTTGTCTATTGATATGAATTAAAACATTACCATCTATAGTTCTGATGCACCTATTTTGAGGTTCATATCTATTAATGCATTCTAGAACTAATTCAGGGCACTGTACAGTCATTGGAAAGCCCACAGCTTCAACCAAACCACTTTCTACTATCTTCTACATCATAGGATTTGACATAAGATTTATATCCCTCTCCCTAAAATATTCTAAGTCATATTGAACTAGATAGGTGTCCCTAAATTTAGGAAGATAATAGATTAGATCAGAACCATGCTCATAACTAAGACATGCAAATTTCATAGCTACAGGTTGGAGGATATAATGAAAAAAAATGTTTTGAAATTCTTAAATAATGCCAGAAACTCAAAAGGATTTTTCTTTCCAACCAAGTAATGGAAATAACTTATATTAAGAGTAGAAATCACCTTAAATATATTTAAAATCATTTTGAATTTGGGAAACAAAAATCTTATCCCACCGATGTTGTTCTCCTTTACATCATCCAATATGTTTGTTTGCTAAATTTGGCTTGTTCTCTCTTGATACAGACATTAACTAGGTCAAATAATTAAACCAAAAAAATACGTGCTAAAAATACTTGATAAGAGATGAAATATGACATATGCATTAATGGAAAGCATTTTTTATGCACAATTTTGATGAGTAATGATTATCTATAACATCACGAAAGTTAAAACTTTTTGCTTTTTAATAAGTTTTGGATATATTCTCCTCTAAATATCCCACTAATTTTATCTTAGAGAAAGCCTCAAGTTGAGATGAGAGTATAATCACTAAACCCTTAAACCATTGAGCCATTGAACTTTTAGAAATGTGGTTCAGCATCAAGGTTCAAAGATACAAGATGAACTACACAGACTGACCAATAGTCACACAACTTTTCAAGAAACATTGAATTTTGAAATAGTGAACCGTTTAACCATTGAACTCCGCTATGAGGTTCAAGTGGTAGGTTCAATGATACATTCATTTATACAAGGGAATTGAGTGAACACGACTCCTTATAAAGCATCGAGTATTGAACTTTTGAACCATTGAACTCTTGAACCTTGAAAAATGGTTCAAGTTTAACCAAAAGGTTCAAAGACATAATTTAAATACACAAAGGGACAAATAGTTCACTTTGAGAAATATTGAATCATTGAACCTATTAAACCATTGAACTCTTGAACTCTAAGAATGGTTCAAGCTGAAAGGTTCAATTCTTTAGAAATTTCACACACAAAAGATGATAGGTGGGTGAACATTAAAAAAATAAAGAGCTAACTTAATAAACAAAGATATGACTAATAAGGGTTAAATGATAAGTTAACTCTTACTTAAGGACATTTCATAAAAAATTAAATAATGGATACTCAAAAGGTAGCATTAGCTCTGACTGGAGACTACATTTTATGGCAAAATGCAGAGAACTTAGAAACTCTAGTTATGTATAAACTGAAATACAAAGATGGAAGAAAAATAAGCAAGAAAAACCAAAACTCGAAAAGGAAAACACAACACATGACAACAAAGGAAAGGCTATGTACAAAATAGGGGACACCTATTTTATAGTTGATACAACTTAAGATCCCATCTATTATAGGATAGGGGTAAAACAACTCCATCCAGATATTCCAATTTGAAAGAATTAGGACCCAGTAGTTGATGAATTTTGAAAGTCCCTTTCCAAAGTGAATCAAATTTGCCATGCACTCCTTTAGGTTCTCTCTTTCTATCCCATAACAATGCTTCATCTCCTTCTATGAACCTTCTAGGTCTAGTGTTTTGATCAAAAATCTTTTTTACCCTATTTTGATGAGCAGTAATCTAATCAACCAGTTCATTCCTCTCCTCCTCAATCTTAGTTAAGTACACAACTCTTCTCTCTAAAGAATCTTGAAAGTACTGATCTTCAATAACCTTTTATAATTTGGCCATAGATAATTCTAGAGGTAATGATAATTGTGGTCCTATCTTATAAACCAAATCAAAAGGCACCATTCATATTGCTCTTTGTGGGGTTACCCTATCAGCCTAGAGTGCTTTATATGGCTTTTTATGATAATATTTAGGGTTACCATTCACCAATTTCTTCATGATAGCTATCAAATTTTTATTAATGGACTCAGCTTGTCCATTCCCTTGAGGGTAATAATCTGATGAGTGAGAAAGAGAGATATTATGCTCATATCATAATGAAGTAATTTCAATTTAAGAAAAATTGATAGCATTATCTACCACAAGTTTTTGGGGAACACCAAAATGTACTAGTATATTTTCTTTGATAAAATTACATATCACTTTTGAAGTAGTTCTTTTCACAGGGGCTGCTTCAACCCATTTCATAAAATAGTCCATTACTATTAAAATGTGTGTATGTCCAACACTTGAAGGAGGTGAAAGATGCCCAATAAATTTTAATCCCCATTGTTTGAAAGATTCTTCAATAACAACAGGCCTTAGAGGAAATGTTGCAAGTTATGGTCTTCCTAAAAATATTTTGCATTTTTCATAATTAGCCACCCATTTATATGCATCTTTTAACATACCTGGCCAATAATAACAATTTCTAAGGATTTTGAATGCTATGATCGAAGAAGAGAAATATCCACCACAGGATTTATTATGAAAAAATTGCAATAGTTTGTATTGTTGTTCCTTATCTACATGCCTTAGAAAGGTTCCATCTAGTCCCTTTCTGTATAGGGCATCACCCTAGATGACATATTTTGTTGATTTTAACCTCAGATTCCTTTTCTCGTTTGGGGATAAGTGATTGGGATAGTCTCCATAAGTAAGATAGTGTGCCACGTTTAGGAACCATGGATATTGTAAGTTTACCAATAAGACAATAAGAAGTTTTTCTTCTTCTTTTTCCTTACTTCCAGCTATCAATTTTCACAAACCTTGACCTCTAACCAATTTGGTTGGCCTAATCTCCAAGTTGTATTCTTGAATTTTAGCAACCCATGTTTATCTATTGTTTATCCCAACATCTTGTTGAGTCAAAATTCTTTTCATAGCCAAATTAGGAATAAATAAAATTAAATTAGAATGAAGTATGTAATATTTAAATTTTTTAACAACCTTTACTACAATGAAAGCTTGTTTCTCAGCCAAAGAATATTTAAGTTCATGCTTCTTGAGAGGAACACTCATGAAGGCTATTAGGGCTTCTATATTTAATTCATTTTTCTATAACAAGATACCAAACATGATATGTTCTAAACCATAATAGTAAATAAAAAAATATTTTTTAAAATTAGGGTTTACCAAAGTAGGTGTTTACACAATCACCTCTTTAATATCCTCAAATGCTTTCTTAGCATCTTCAATCCATCTGAATGCTTATTTTTCACTCATCATCCCCATAATATGCTTTTTAATTTTAGCAAAATTAGGAATGAACCTTTTGAGAAAATTAATCTAGCCAAATAAAGACTTAATTCTAGTCCTATTAGAATGAAGACTTACTTGTTGTATTGATCTAACCCTTTCTGGGTCAATCTTGATTCCATCCTTTGAAACTAGGTGTCCTAATAAATTCCCTTCTGTAACACAGAAAACTAACTTCTTAGGGTTAAGATATATCCCATGACTCTAACACCTTTGTAAAATGGTCTCCAAATCCTTCAGATGATCCTCACTTTTTCTACAGAAAATAGTCAAATCATCAAGATAAATGACAATAATTCTACCTTTCAGATCTTTAAAGGATGTATCCATCACTCATTGAAAATTTTTAGTATCATTAATAAAACTAAAGGGTATATGGTTATAATCAAAAGTTTCTCAAGGTGTAGTGAAATTAGTTTTATGTTGGTTAGTTATAGCCACACTTATTTGATTATAACCTGAGAACCCATCTAGCATAGACATCATTTCTAAACCAGCAACTATTTTCAAGATGTGATCCATCACAGGTAAGGGATAATTATCTTATAAACTGGCTTAGTTCAAATTCCTGAAGTCAACATAGATTCTTATTTTTCCATTCTTTTTACATATTGGGACAATGTTTTCCACCTAGGTGGAGTGATGAATTGGATAAATAATCTTATCCTTCAACATCTTGTCAATTTCCTTAAAGATAGCCTCAACAACTTTTGGGTTATAATTTCTCAGCTTCTACCTAAATGGAGTTGGATTTTATTTCAAAGGAATATGTTGCTGAAACTACCCATGCCTAAAATCCCTAAGGTCATCATAGCACCAAGCAAAGACATCTTTATACTTAATTAATAGATTAATTAATTTGTTTTTCTTCTCTGGTGAACAACACCTACCACTGGAGATCCATTTAGGATTAGTCTCACTCTCAATGTTGATTTTCTCATATCCTCTACTTTGTTAGGATTCTAAGCAAGTTTGCCTTTAGTATATTCATCTTCTCGAGTGAACAAATGTTCTAGAGAGACCAATACTTTAGGTATTTTATTTATTTTTTACTGAATTACATTATATTTTGAATTGATCCCTAGATTAGGATTGAATTATTTACATTCTGCTTTAGAACCTTCAAAATAAGTCCCTAGGAACATCTCAACATTCTCCAAGAATTTTTTGATCTACTTCTTATTCTCAAAAACTTACTAATTTTTAGCATTATCTTGGACATTAGGATGATAGACTAATTATATTCTATATGAATCCCTTTTGAAATCAAGGTGTGGGAGAAGAAAAGAAGCTAATACTGCTATAGAATTCACCCATGTGTTCTGGTCTCTAGGAATTGCTTTAATATAAAATGCATCAAAATATTCTATCTCATCTCAAACTCTATTTCTATAATATCTCAATATATCAATTTTTAACTAAAAAAAATGCCTCACCTATTTGGTAATTAATTCAACATATCCTCTTGCTTTGAGCATCTTTACACCCTTTTTTTAGCTTCATTTAACCCAAGCAATAAAGCCTCATACTCTTCAGTGTTATTAGTTCTTTTAAATTCTAGATTGAAAGAATAAGGAAATTTTTCACCTTCAAGTGAGATCAACACACCCCCTACTCTTGAACTAGAGGTAGCAAAACTACCGTCAAATTCCATGGTCCATAGATCATCTAAATGAACAGCCTTTAGGACAGATTCTTCCTTTAAGTCTTTAGAGGAGATAAAATAGTTACCAAATTCACATTATTCAAATAGAATTTGAGACTTAGGATCATCAAAAGGGTATACAATAAACTTACATTTAGGTTTAGGTTATAGCTTACTTTCCCACTAGAATTGTAGCTTCTGATCAATCCAATTTAATCTACCCACCCAAATCTTTGTAGAAAGTCCTGCTCAACAACATCCCATAACTAGTAGGGATATCTACTACGAAGATAGTCAACTTCACCTTTTTATTAGGATAGGCTGTAATAGTAACTCATGCATCTTTAATTTGTCCAAGCAAAGAAATCTATTTTCCATCTATGGAGTAACATCTACCAAATGTTTTTTTAAGGGATAAGTCTAGGGCTTTGGCTACAAAAGAAGGCATTATATTATCAGAAGCACCTGAGTCTATGATACAATTGCTAAGTTTATGACCATTTATGAACAAAGAAACATAAAATGGGTTATGATTCATATCAGCCATATAAGGAGTATCATCAGATGAATTGAGGGTCAATCTAGGAGTATGCATGGGTGATTCAGGTGGAGAAGTAAATAATTGGGCAATGGGAGACTCTAGATTAACATTTAATTGACTCTCAGGTTCAACTTGTGTAGGGCTATTTTTGACATATTTAACCAATTTATCAAGTTCTTTGGGTTTCACCTTGAGGTATTCAGTAGGGGATATTTGAATCTTTATAGACTTACAAAATTCTAAAATATCAAAAGAAGTCTCATGATCATTTCTATGTAATAATTTATTTTCTTGGGTCTTCAAATTAGCATCAAAGGTTCTATTAGGAGGTTCCTTACTTTTAACAAGTACTTCTTGAGTATTAGAAAATCTCAAATTCTTCTGACTTCTAGTAAACACATCACATGAAGGATCTTCAAGAGTAGCCAATATTTCACCTCCTCTTTCTAAATTTGACTCATATTCTAGGAAATGTATTTTAGAGTCACCAAGTTCCTCAAAGTTCCTTTCTTTTTCAGTAATCTCCCCCAACACATCTTGAGTAGAAGTCATTTGAGCATATCTAAGCATATTCAGACAATAATTTACATCATGATCAGTATTCAAATGAAAGGCACACATATTACCTTTTCCAGGAGGAGATTCAATAGTCAACTTTGGTTATGCTGATGTAAGTGGTATTGTCTTACCAATATTTGCTTGTTGATTAAAATTTCTCCTGCCAATATCTTGATATGGTTGTTGGAATGAAGTACCAGTCTTAGGTAATTGTCTTTTTAGGGCAATCATATCATTGACTAGTCTTTAAACCACATGATCTGTAGAGGATGAGGGATGATCATTAGGTACTTGGACTCCTTTATTCTATTTTCTAGCCATAATAAGATCATCTTCCAACCCAACTGCCAAGGATTTTGCGACTGCTAAATTGATAATTTCACCTCTTATAAGATGAAAACTTATATCAGATGGCACAAAATTAATAAAGAAACATTTCTAATTCTCAGTAGTTAGCCTTTTATTAGTAGGAATCTTATGCACGATTTCATTGAATCTAGCTGTAAATTCCCTCATGGGTTCATGTATCTCCTTCTTGAGCTGAGTCAATTGAGTAAGAATGGAATGTTCATCTTCTACACTTTTAAACCTATTTTCAAATGTATTTTTAATATCATTCTAGTTTTTGATTGAGGAATTAGTTAGATGATAAAACCATTGTGCTAAAATATTGGTTAGAGTTGACACAAAAAACCTTATGACTACATCTTGATGTTGCATGACTAACACACCACATGCTACTGCAAAGGCACTCAAATGCTCTTATGGTGATTGTCTTCTATCTCCATTAAATTTGGGTAAAATTTTCCTTGAATTTTTAGGCAAAGGATTCAGGTTGGCCCCTAAATTTTGAGGTCTTATAGCTGCTCCCCAAGGTTGGGCCATTAGAAGAAAACTTATGGCAGAAGGAAATATAGTACTAGAAAGAGTTAAGGCTTGATAGACAGAAGATGTAGAGGGTTTAGGAGGGCTAGGAGGTTTACTTCTAGATTTTTTAACATGGGTAGGAATATAAGGAAAATTTAAGCTTTGTAATGTTTGAAAAGTAGGATCATCAATTCCCTCTCTTCTTAAAGACCTTGTGTATCTTCTAGAATCTAGCTTATGATATTATAATTGGATAAGTAGTTATTAATTTTTATGCTATTCTTAATCTCTTCATAATTTAGGGGCTTGATTTATTGTAGCATTTTTTGCTTGCCTCATTCTTTGGCTGAGTAATAGTAATCTCAAATTATCGCCCAATTCTTCTTATTTTTCTAATACTCTACTTCCTCTCTTATAATCATCAATATTATGAAGAGTATGTCAAGCAAGATTATTTAGCTAACCAATTATATCTTCCTGCTCATCTTGAAAACCAAGATTAGGATGTAAAATAGAAATTATATTTTCATGTGGAAGCACCATTGTTGCTTCATATTAAGGTGACTAATATTTCAACAAAGACTTTGGTATCCCCAGCGGAGGCACCAAAAACTGTTGGCTAACAGATTTGTCCTTATCTAAAAATGTTTTATTTTGACTCTATAACCTTTTTATTTCAAGAAAAAATAAGTTAAACAACAAATAGGTGAACCATCAAGAATAGTTCCCCTTTGAATAAAGGTATAGCTCCATTTGAGATTTTCAATGAATTTAAACTATTCTAATCATCATGATACACTTTTAACCAAAAAGTGCTTAAAGGCTAACTAACATCCATACATAATCATGCTATGAATGCGATATCTTTTTCTATAACAATAGTGGGTAATAGAATACATAGATTCTATAATAATCAAATAGACAAACATATATATATATATATATATATATATATATATTGTTGAACCAATAAATGATAAAACAAATATAATGAATTATCTAATGAAAGAGTAATTACCATATGAAAGAAGATTTCACATAGAAAACCCAATTTCAAATTCTCAAACACATAGATCTAAGTATGTAGTAATTGATTATCCTTTTCATTCACAGATAAAAAATATTTCAAACAAACATCATATATATTGTAAACAATAGTAGTTCAGTTCTAAAATTTCTTATCTTCTCCTTTTCTATTCTCTCTGTCCATTTTTAACCACTGAAAACATATATAGAGTTGCCCTAATTATCCAATCTTTCAAACCAAACCAGAGTTAAAGTAACTCTGACCCATATGGGATTTAGTTTTTATAAATTCATTTAAAGATTATGTTTTTGAAACTAATATAACTAAAAAATTGAATAAAGAAATTGTGTAAGTAAGATCATGGCTGAAGTGATGGATTAGAATCTCTAGATTTGTTGTGTTCAATTGGGGAAGCACATTGAGATTTCCACTTTTGAAATGCTGTAACAAATTCTTAGATTTTTAGGAAATTAGGAATATGAATGTGCTTTATCCTTGTCTTGTAGATGTCTTCCTCCCTCTAAATTTTCCCTAACTTCTCCACTGTTCTGGGAGTGTGTCGATGTAGCAATGAAGAAGTGAATCCACCTTTGAAATTTGAGAGAAACTTTCATTTAATAAGTTATCACTTTCTTTAACATAGCTGATCTTTTCCTTGAAGGATCAAATCATAGTATCGATGTCCTTTTATAGTTTTCCATCATCCTTTATGTGTTTTACATCAATACACTATAGATCATGATATAATTATTGAGTGAATTCAATTATTTCCTTGATCATTTTTATCAAAAAAAATCTTTTTTGACAAAAACTTTACTATCCCATACTTATGTACCTCATCAATTTGGTTCATTACATTCATCCATTTGCCATCATCTTTTATCCACAAAGCATTTTGTGTCTTCAAGTCTTTAATATTAGTTGTGGATTGATCATATATATTATTCAATTTATGAATATATTTTGTACCTTTTTGGATGATGCCATCCAACCAATCATCAAATACCCTGGTAATCATTTTGTTTTTGAGTATCTGGTCTAGCAACTTTTGATTGACTAGTGATTTTGGGTTGAAATATAGGGGCATTTAGGAAATAGGTTGTAGATTTAGATTGTGAATGGTATCAATGTACTCTACCATTGACCGCAAGGTCTATTTCAACTCCCTTTTATCTTTCTCAAACTTTCATGTTCAACTAACTATACTTTTGGTGGATGATTTGAGGTGATGCACATCCACAACATGTGATGCAGTCCCAAGATCTATTTTTTCAATTATAAAATCCTAAACTCTAGGATCTTGAACTTCTTCATTAGTTCTTAGCTGGGCTATTTCTGCACTATAGTTCCCTGTGTAGGGTCGACATCTACCCTAGATGTTGTTTTTAGTTTCTTATATTTAGGAGTTTTTTCTAAACACTTACTCACCATGTCCTCCAATAGCAAATAAAATGGTACTATTTTCCTTTTAAAAGTGATTGAGCTTTCTAGCCATTTGGGTGTAGAGATTGAGACTTCTTTATCAAGATTTAATTGATCAAAAGGCACATTTGAAATCACCATTAGGTCACTAGAATTAGAAGCAATATCTATATATTGATTTACACTAACCTCCTATACCATTGGTGAATCATATTATTTATCATCTATTACTTCTCCTGAATCCTCTTTAGAATTTAAATCCATAATTATTTTTTTAGAAATCTGACTCTTTCTCTTGCTTTTAGTCCTTGATCTGGTGACATGATGAGACAAAATAGTTATAAGGGTATTCTTGGATTATTTGATGATAGGACCCCTTATAGTTTTTGACTTGGAAGTACCTACATCACAAATAGAAATAAGCTGGTTAGAGGAGCTTATTAGGGATGGTGATTCAACTATTGATGTACATTGCTAGGAAAGTTTATTTTGAACTCCCTCCTATTTTTGTTTCCTCAACCATTTCTCAGTTATCCTTATCACCAGGAGGGTCATAACCTCAATCCTATCTTCTTCATTTTTATTCCAGTCAATTTCTAGAATAGGTGATTATTTTATCTATTCAAATTGTGGATCAATCACCTATTCTTCATTATCAAAAATTCTAGAAATGTCCATATTTAAATTAAGGGTAATTATTTGTCCTAGGGAAAACCTAGACCACAGTCTTCTTCTGACCTCAAATTCATCTGAACAATCTTCCTAATAATCCTCTAATTGGGGAATATGTGAAAACCCTGTTCCAAGATCTAAGTTATCCCTGGTAAAGCCTTTGCTGTCAAATAAGGATCTAGCCATGAAGTACTAAAAATTGATTTTCTTAAGATCCACTTCTAAATTCAAAGCATCAGAGATTGACTAGCATGAATAATGTCCAAGATCAATGGGAAAAGATATATGATATATTTTCTTCATTAGGAATTTTTTAACCTTATGTGCTAATTGTTTTTAGACTTTTATCAACATAAAATGGTCAAAAGCATACCTAGATAACTTCAAATGTTCACCATCAAAACCCCCAACTCTGATATAAGTTAACTTGGAAAACTATATAAAGAAACTACCATCAATGTTAATCAGCTGCATAGCCTCATCAGACATCCTCTTATTGATGTTGTTTGCTAATTCATAAGTCATTGTCTTGGTAAAACATCATTAACTCTCTTGTAATCCTCATAGAAATTATGCATCTGTAATTGTGAATAATAGTCATAAATTTTGTTTTCCTCAAACAAGGGCACATGAGGTAGCCCTACCCTTTGTCTTATAGATGCCAGGCAATAAAAGAGGTATGAAGACATAAAAATCTTTATTCCATAAACAATTACTTAGACCTAAATGCAAACATTTAGTTGTAATTTCTGCCCAGTCCAACTACTTCTCTCCTTGGAGGATCACCTATATGAAAAAGTACATCTAGTCTTCCCAATAATATGCCTGAGCATTGCCCTTTAGCTTGTGTAGTACCACTAAAATATCTTTTACTTCTAGAATCATGTGATTTCTTGTCAATGGTTTGGGCAGTCTTGAACCCCTTTTTTAGAATCTCAACAACCAATTCCTTGCAATCACACTCTTGTAAATTGCTTTCTTTAGTGAAAAATAACCATAGGAAGAAGTAATATTGAGGTCAGAATATGGTTCCTTGGGTGGAATTCTCATCACAAAAATTAGGATTTATCTATTGATATGAAGTAAAACATTACCATCTATAGTTCTAATGCACCTATTTTGAGGTTCATATCTATTCATGCATTCTAGAACTAATTTGAGACACTGTACAATCATTGAAAAGGCCGCAACTTTGACCAAACCACTTTCTACTATCTTCTACATCATAGGATTTGACACAGTATTTTTATCCCTCTCCCTAAAATCTTCTCAGTCATATTGAACCAGAGAGGTGTCCCAAAATTTAGAAAAAGAATAGATGAGACTAGAACCATGCTCATAACCAAAACATGCGGATTTCATAGCTACATGTTAGAGGATATAATGAAAAAAATGTTTTGAACTTCTTAAACAATGTCAGAAAATCAAAGGATTCTTATTTCCAACTAAGTAATGGAAATAACTTATAGTAAGAGTAGAACTCAACTTAAATATATCTAAAATCACTATGAATTTGGGCAATAAAAATATTGTACCACCTGTGTTGTTCTCATTTGCATCATCTAGTATGTTTGTTTTCTAAATTTGTCTTGTTCTCTCTTGATATAGACATTAACTAGGTCGAATAATTAAACCAAAATAATATGGGCTAAAAATGCTTGATAAGACATGAACTCTGACATATGCATTAATGGCAAACATTTTTTATGCATCATTTTGATGAGTAATGATTATCTATAACCTCATTAAAGTTAAAAATTTCTACTTTATAATGAGTTTCAGATATATTCTCCTCTAAATCTCCCACTAATTTTATCTTAGAGAAAGCCTCAGGGTGAGATGAGAGTATAATCATTGAACCCTTGAACCATTGAACCATTGAAATTTTGGAAATGTGGTTCAACTTTGAGGTTCAAAGATACGAGATGAACTACATAGACCGACCAATAGTCACATGAATTTTCAAAAAACTTTGAATTCTGAAATAGTGAACCATTGAACTCCGCTATGAGGTTCAAGCGGTAGGTTCAATGATACATTAATTTATACAAGGGAACTAAGTGAACATGACTCCTTAAAAATCATCGAGTATTGAAATTTTGAACCATTGAACTCTTGAACCTCGAAAAAGGGTTCAAGTTTAACTAGAAGGTTCAAAGACATAATTGAAATACACAAAGGGACAAACAGTTCACTTTGAGAAACATTGAATCATTGAACCTATTGAACCGTTAAACTCTTGAACTCTGAGAATGATTCAAGTTAAAGGGTTCAATTCTTTATAAATTTCACACATAAAAGATGATAGGAAGGTGAACATTAAAAAAATAAAGAACTAACTTAATGAACAAAGATATGACCAATAAGGGGAAAATGATAAGTTGACTCTTGCTTAAGGACATTTCAAGAAAAATTGAATAAGGGTGACTCAAAAGGTAACAATAGGATAACATTAAAAATATTAAAAAAATAGAGTAGGGTAAGGCATAAAATAGAAATGGTTATCTTTGATTTAGATGAGCTTCTTGGTACTACAGAATTGAAGAGCATGCCTAACTATAGTTATACCACTATGTGCCCATTATATAAATTAAAAAAACTTTAGCCACTCAGTGGGAAAGCTTCTAAGGACAAGTGTGAAAGACATTTATTTATTAAATCCATTATAAATAAAACTACTAGTAGTATGGAGTTATTGCACACAATGACTGAGAGAAGTATAAATAAAACATGAAATAATTTAATAAACTAGTTATGATAGCTACTTCACAACATAAATAAGATAATCATATACAAACAAAGATACTAATAGTCCTAGCATCAAGAACAAGTTAAATCAAAATATTGGAGACATTTCAAGCGAATAAAACAGAATAAATTTTTAATTCAAAATTAAGATATTATTTTATTAAAATCCATTTATCTAGGCATTTAATCAAAGATAAATGTAAAGAATAGTATGTCCAATTTAGGCATAATTCTAAAAGTATTTCTATGCCTCAAATGTTAACCCCCTTGGTATATAATTTAGGCAAAATATAAAGAAGGAAAGGAAGGTAAAATCCTAGAGTAATTCCTCTAGAGCCTTAGTACCGAAAAATATCATCCTTGGAAACAATCAAAGCCCAAAAGCATGAGGGAACAACATATTTAATCCTAGCATGATTATGGCAGTGTTTCGAACCAAATTTGCCAAACCCTTATAATGGAAATGAAACTTGATTAAATAGTAAATTAAATGAGATCATGGCATTCATTTATGAATAAGTAATAATAAATTATTATAACTCAGCATAACAATAAAGATGTGATCCGAGAAATATTTCAAGTGACAATTCAGGTGACGATTCTACCCCAATTGGTGGTAGAACTTCTAGGAGCCATAACTTTTGAACCATAGCTCCGTTTTACTCCCTATTTGAATCATTGGAAAGCTAATAATGAGGATAATGTGATGAGATGACATAGAGATATGATCAATGATTTTTTACCCTCAAAATCCCAATATAAGTGTTTTAAATTTCAATTTTAATAGTATAGTCTAAAAATAGTAATTTCTCAAATTCTATAATGTTGTAAATCATGGAAGTCGAACCACTTCATCTCCCTCAATATTGGTGAATTTTCACATCCTTTTCCTACCTTGAAAGTATGTATAAAAATAGATGTATCCCAAAAATGCAATTAGACATCTCTTCTCAGAGATAGGCATATGTTTGGATCTGCAAATTTGATCAATAAAATATCTCTTCTCAAATATAGCATTATTACAATTGTGTTATTCTTATTTCTTGAATTATATTTCAATCAACGCTCCTAATTTTTGGATGAAGATGATTTTACTCACCCCACTTGTATGACATGTCAAAAAATTAGAGGAAGACCACTTATTTTTCTATATTTTGATGTTTTAATGGTCTAAATGACCTTAAAATTCATGACATGCACTCTTATATTGAATTCACTTGCTTATATGGATATCAATCTTTGATTTTGTCCACTCAGTTGACATTTTTTCCATGTAGCATTATGTCATTTTACCACTTGATCTTTACTTTCCTTTTCTTTCAAAAAGATATTGGCTTTGCCCAACATGTCCCACCTTTTGTTTGTCATCTTGTCATCATAACTAGGATTTAATTTTATTTCTACCTTTGTCACTATTTTGGCTACATGGATTATTAGCAACTTCTTAAGCTATTCATGCTTAGCCCCAAGCTACTAATTTAATGTTATAATATCTCTATGTTTTTAGACTTATAAGAGGGTGATACATGACATATTCTCAAGGCCTTAGAGCCATAGGCCTTTGCCAATGTCAATAAATTTATGATATTTTAGGTTAATAATGTAATACCCTTGATATTATGAGGCTTCAAAGTTATGATGTTCTAAGGTCCCAAGGATCTAAGGTACTGATTATTTGTTAACAACTTTGATTCTTAGTCAGAACAAGTCACCAAGATTGTGCCACATGTCATGATCTTAAGACATGGGATCTCTGAAAAGACTTATCCATTTTCCAAAAAATATTTTAACTACAAGGCCATGACAGCCTTTGAAAACCTATAAAAAATAAGAATATTGACCAAGTAAATAGTTATGATAAAGCAAATCTTGCTAAGTGAAATTTATTCAAGAAGTAGTCGATTAATATAGAAATTAAAACCAATCATTTTCATAAGACAAATTTTTATCCCAAATACACTCATAAGATAAAACCTATATTGAATGCGATCAAACTATCTAAAATAAGGATCAATATATTATAAATAACATTGAATAACATCATGATAATTGAAGATTTAGATAAGCTTTGAAAAAAAAATTACAAACATTAAGATAATGTTATTATGAAATAGCATAATCATGAGTTATATTGATAAAATGAAGCCATACAAGAGATCCCCAAAGCTAGATAAACTTTCATAAGGCTTAGGTCCAACATTTAAATGGGTGAATACTAAAGGAATTTATAATTACTAAGACTTTATAGTCCTAAGATAAACCTGTAGGTTCAATGTTAATGTTCATTTATGAAAGTTTAGACTGAATTGAGAAAAATATAAGGTCTTAGAGATAAACATGACCAGTCATTTGTAAGTGAGCATCTAGAAACTACCAATCAAGGAAGGGATAAAACAAAGACATCAAAAGAAAATTAGGTCCTCTAGAACACGTAAAACAAGATTTATTTCAAAAATAAAGAGGGCCCCTATTTTTAGCTTAAAAATAAGGTGTGTTGTATATGAACACAAAAACTCTACTAGATCAAATTGGTCGATCTAATTCTATAATTTTGGGGAAAAAATTAGACTATGTATAATTGAATAGATTATTTCTAAATATAGAAATTAATTTAATCATATAGGGAAAATAGATTGAGTTGGTAAATTTAGTTGAAACAAAAATCATAGAAATTGTATCAATGTTGGCTAATACGGTATGAAATATAACACATAATGGTAAAAAATAATAAATAACATTGTAATTTAGATACTAACTAATTAACTAAAAATAAAGTTAGGATATTGTACTAAAGGTTATGTTTGATAATGTATGATTCTAAATATACTGGCTTGTCTATTGGATAGTGTCATCATAATATTTTAGAGTGTTAATTATGGAGGAAGTGACATTTTCATAGCCCATTAAACCTATTTTCAAGGGTAAGCTATAAGTAATTTCTCAATGCTAACCACTAATCAATCCATCATATAATCAAATGAATGGTTGGATTCCTAATGTTCAATTTAAAGAGAAATCCTAAGTATTTCTAAAATATTGTGAGGTATGTGGAAACTAAAGACCATGATTAGGCCTATACTATGGCTATGAGTATTAGGGTAAGCCCCTCATTCTATGATATTTGTAAACCATAGACAAGGACTATAAATAGATCATTATGTATCCCTTCATGATACTAGCTAATAATTTTTAAAACAACTAGTACATAGTTTCTAGGGAAATCCAAACAAGATGAAAATGAAGATGAAAATCTATTTTGTCAAAAACCAAGTTGTAATTTTTTGAAAAAAAATAAACAAACAACCAACTAAAAAATAAAATTGATTGTAATTACTATGAAATAGAGGTTAATTTCCTTTGCTTATGCTAGAAATATAAAAATACAAAATAAATAGAGCAAGTCGATCTAGTTGTCCAAATAATACATAATAGAATCAAGTTAATCAACTTAGTCTATTGAAAAACATTCTTAAACAAACAAAATTGACTTGGTTGACTTAGTTTGATGGCATAAAATATGGACATAATTAGATTGAATAAGTTGATCTAGTTGACTAAGTGCGTATAGTTTTATAGAATTAAAAAACTGAGGAAAACAATATAAAATTTAAATTTTAACTAAAAGGTGGGAAATGAATTTTACTTAAAGTTGAAAAAATAGAAATACCAAGCTGTAAAGAACAAACCTAGAGGATAGAGCAAGATTGACTAGGTCAATTTAGTAATTTTTCTAAGAATATTTAATTATTGTTTGACTATATCATCCAAATAATTTTTTTGCTCTTATAAAGGTAGAAAATAGTGTTATTAGATAAAATTGAACTAGTCTATATAGTCTAAATAAAACTGATAAAAAATAATAAAATGAAACTAGATCGATTAGATCAATTTGCTTAGCTAAAATTAAAATACGAAAAAGAACAATATCGAGCTAGTCAATTTAGTGGGGCACAAAAGGTAGAAATAAATGATTGGATTGACTAGTTTGATCCAATTGGCTAAAATGGGAACCTTACACATTGAAAACAAAGTAAGATCAACATGATCAATCGTGTTGTATATTTATGCATAAAATATAAATTACAATTGATAGGTTTGATCAATTTGAAGACCTACACATAAAAGATAAAATGTGATTGACATGTTTGATCAAGTTAAAACCCTATACATAGGAGATAAAACTAGATCGATAGGCTTGATCCAATTGATTTTAATTTGAAAATTAATATATTCAAAGGTTAGATTCATGTTCTGTTCACCAAAATGTATGCAACTAATTAGGATGGATCTAAAACTTATCCGACTTAGTGAATTGTAAACTCTGAGAAGGTAATCTTACCAAATGATTCATTGAATAACTATTTATATCAAGACATGAATGATTCAGATCTGATAAACCTAACTAAGGTATATATTACTACATAACGCTAAAGGATAGGTTTCAATTCCTCTATACAAATGACATTTTATAATAATTATATCTAGGCCTATAATACATAAAATAAATCTAATGTAATACTCACTAAATCTTGTGGCAGAAAAGGGGATAGTTAATAAAAAAAAATGTTAAGAGAAATCTACTCAAGTCAATGTAGAGATAAACTAAGCAAGGGGTAAAAAAATCACTTATTACTTTCTGCAATATCTATCAAATGAAATAATAAAAATTAAGAATACTTACCTTGAACTAAACCTATTGTGAATCAATCTCTCCCTTGGACAATGGAGCTTTGCAATAGGATGTTGTGTACTTGTAATGATCACACTATAGAAATTAAATTTAGGATAAAAGACTCCTAATTTTCATCCAAGACTTTTCCATAAGACAATATTATTTCCCTCCAAGGCAAAACCATAATCAATGATTCCTAAAGTGTATAAATAGTATAATTGTGAGATTTAATAATGTGAAAATGAATGTTCCTCCCTATTGGATTGAAGTGAAGGGGGTATTTATATCAAATTATTAACCCTAAACCTCCAAGTAATTTAGTTGATAAGATTGACTGATTTGATCTTACTAGGTGGGAAGGATAACTTTTAGGTCTTAAATTAGGTTGGTTAGGTTGACATAGTTTCATAATGTGTGCTCAATCCCTAACAAGATCAACCTAGCTAACATATTATGAAAATGAATAAAAGGAGTGTATGATTAGTCAAGAGCTATTTTTCAAGGTGAATTACTTAGGGGAGTGGATAAATGGGTTTTAATTACTTAAGGATTTGTATAAAAGTAATTTTTAGTGGTTTTAGGTAATGGTATAGGGACAAAAAATATTTTGAAGCACCAAAGTTCTTCCCACCCCTTTCTAAGTACATCCTTTAAGGCATGAAATCTGAGAGATTGAAACTTGATAATTTCCTGCAAGAGAGAAATCATCAATAAATGACAAATTTTAAAATATTTTGTGTATAAGGTTCTTACAATTCCCATCTAAATAATTTATATCCTAAGTTTTCCCCTTGTTTATCTTATAGCTAGCTCCCATGAGATTCAAAATGAGATAAACTGCCATATCCATTGGGAGCACCATATTTTTTTTTCATATTCTAAGACTAGTGACATGTTTCATTAGACGATATCTTGATTACAAGCTAAGATGATGATTATATTTCACTTTTAGATATTCACTTGGCTCCCTCTAGACAACAATGTATTATGAAGAGAAGAGATGATTAGGATTCTTCCTCTACTATATGTTTGACCTTTGTTAGCACCTATTTAGACCTAAGTCCCTGCATAGATGGGATTGAATTAGGTTAATTAAAACTTAATTTTATATGTTTCACAATTTTGTAAAGAGGAAACTCCATGGACAATGGACATTCACATTAGTCCATGCAATATTCCTGAAGGCTTGGAGTTCCTCAAATTTACAACATCTTACACTACACACTTGTGGTATTTTTTTATGAACTATTAAATCATATTTTGGACTAATGTGAAACCTTATCTTTACACACAATTATTATTAACATTTTACCATTTGGATTGCCTCATAGCATACTGCTCATTAGCTTAGTTGGGTTATAATATGATAATGTGACACACTTCTATATAATAAAGGGACACCTCTTTATTAAAAAATTAGATGTTATGTAACTTCAAGTGTTGATGAATCATACATATATTTTTTATTTCACAATGTTTTGGATAAATAAAATTTATGATTTATAATTTAGATTATTATTATAATTTAAAAAATCTTCTTTAAAAAATAAAAAAATAAAAACTAGTTCATTAGTGCAAACAATCACATTGAGTGAGAAAATCACACATTCCTATATGGCATGAAAAACTAATTATTTAGATAAATTGTTTTGGAAACATAATATATTCTCAATGTTCTACCACAAAATAAAAATTTAATAGTTTTTATTAGAATTTGGTCTAGCTAGGATCAAATAAGAGCTAGACATAACTCATGCAAGAGAGAGGTGAAAAGAGGAAAACTAAAATGAGATGCAATATATTATAGTTTTTTCACTTAATATTCAACATTTTTGTGTCTTTATTTCTTGTGTTTAGAATACAAAAGAAGATAAGAGAATATATATAAAAGTCACACCTTTATTTATATTTTACTATTAGCCACATTAAAGTGGCATATAATTATAGTGGCACATCTAAGGTAGATAAAAATTATATGTATACATGGGCATGTGCACACAATAATTAACCTTAGTGGAAAAGATAACTACATAAGTTAAATTAAATAAATGTTTAAAATCATTATTTTTACCAACACACCCTCCCCCATATTAAGTGTAACTTAAGGAGGTCTGAATAGAAAAGTAAGAGTCTTATAATCCATAGAAAATAGGACTTGGCAATAAGGCTTGATGAGGTACTTATGTAAAAATATCAAAAAAATATAGTGTGATGTTGAGTGTCTATATGGATGCCAATCCAATAGTTTTTGAATACATGGGTTTTAATTCATTGAGACCTCAAAATCAAACTAAGAACTGCTATTATAGATGAGGCTCTCTCAGAAGAAAAATTGATCTCAAAAAATTAGGTAGTAAGGACCCAAGGATGAATTGTATACCCGTCCCCCCTCAATGATGAACTGGGTTGAATATGGTGATAGAAATGGATATCTAACATGAGATGAAGGAAAATTACTAAATTAGGTGATGCTTCAAAATAGTTTTGAGCTTCACTATGTTGTAAGGTGGCCTAATCTACACTTAGATGATGCTATGTAGAATGTAAGAGAACACTTGGTAAAAAAACTCATGATATTTTCACAAGTGGTATGAATCCACTACTCAAAACAATAAAATATTGTGGTAATTTTGATACCATGACAAATGGATATCTATGGATAATTCTGAATCCTAACAAATACCAGGGATAGAAAATGTCACTACAACATGTAAATGATCATAGTAAAGTGTCAAAAACACATAAGATTATATAAAAAATTCTATCAAAATATTAAACATAGTACAATCTTCATATGTTTTCTAGAAAATAAAGTGCCTAATAAGATGCCCATGTACATGTGAGGATACTAAACTCCTTTTTGTGCTCGAACAAAGAAAGCACACATTCATGGAAAGGTGCTTATTTACAAAAAATAAACAAAATCTCTCTTCAAAAATGTAACAAGGCATATAAAAAAGGGACATAGTTTTCTCAAAATAAATAAATGAGTAGAAGTGGTAGATTAAAATAATAATTGGTTTCTTAAGATGGTGAAGAAACTCATAACAATCTAAAAACTTCTTTCATTATTGGCCCAATGTCCACTACTTAAAACACATATAAATTGGCTTATGCTAGTAATTCCAAAAGCTACAAGGAACAATCATCACATTGAGTGTCAAAAATAAAAAGAACTAAGGAATTTTCTACATGAATGACCTAAAATCAACTACTTGAACAACATGTTCAAAATTATAAGAGTATTTCCAGAAAAATGCCATGCAAAAAGAGAAAAACAATTGCTCAATAGGGTCTAAGAAATGAGGCCATTTAGGTAACCTTCATAATGTGAGAAAAAAGTGTATTTTCAAAGCTATTGGACCACATAGTTATTCAAAACATGGAAAAACATGAAGTTTCAAAAAATATAGATAAAACAACAAAAAAATATTTAGAAGATATGGATTGTAAAATATTTATAGGGGAGAGACAAAAAACTATAAAAGGTTTATTTTGGGGGGGTCATACCACCTATCATACTAGACCCCACCCTCCAGTCTTCAAAAAAATTATATTTAGAAGAATGAACCAAAATTCACATGAAATTTGCCATTGCATTTGTCATATTAAATAAAATTGACCCTATTAAATGTCCAACCAAGAACAAAATTGAAACCTCCAAGTGCAATAAAATTTCCATGCATTTATCCTACCAATAAAAATTGCATAAATGACCACAAAACTCTATATAAATAAAAAAAACCATTTTCAAAGAAAACATGCAAAAATTGCAAAGGAAAATCAAGATATGAACTCAAGAAGGTGTTTGAATGAGGTCTTCCATAGGATTCCATTGCAATAAATTCTTTACTAAAACATTATGCTCCCAAAATATCCAAATTTTAGCTTCATTACATTTTCATTGGAAACACTAATCCATTGAAAAAAATGGGAGCTTTCCAAGCTTCCCAAATCATGATATATGGCTCCCAGAGTGAAATCAGGTCCAAATTTCCCTATGATGGAAATATGATTACCTTGGGGATTAAACCATATAGGCCATTGGTTACATGATGGCCCATGGGAATATAATATACTTATATCAACTAGGATGGGTCAAAGAGTGGTTAATGCTAGTGGTTTGTTTATGGTATGACAGAGATCATGGTTTATGACATTTGGGCACACATGACTAAGATCTGGAGGTTGTATAGGGATTAGGTTATGACATTAGTAGGGTTCCATGCAAGTATTAGAGTGGATTTATAGAGTGATATGTGGTTCTATGGTAGGGTAAAACATAATAGTATAATAGGTGATGCCAATATCTACATAAGCATATCTCAAGGTGCCAGATAGGTATACATATTTGACATGTGGTAGTATAATAGCAACATGAGATGATGTCATGATAGATAATAGTGATTTTTTGATACATTTTACATTCCATGTAGGTATGTGGGATGATTAAAAATGTTTTATGACATGTGGCATCAGTTTTATGATAAGTGACATGTGTTAATCAATAATGGCCATCTGTTTAAAGGAGTGCCATGTAGCTTGTAAACATGAATAGGTTCCAAATCCCTATGGTCCATACATATGGTATTATATTTACGTTCAAATAAGAATTGAATCATATCTCATGAAGAAAAGAGGTGAGAAGAGGAAAACTAAAATAAGAAAGAATATATTATAGATTATTTACTCAATCTTCAATGTCTATGTGTATATGCTTATGGTGTCTAAAATACAAAGGAAAATAAGAGAATATATAAAAAAGTCACACATTTACTTATATTTTATTATTAGCGACATTAAAGGTGTAATATAATGATGATGACACATATGAGGTAGATAATAATTAAATTCATACTTGGGCATGTGCATACACTAACTAACCTTAGTGGAAAAAGATAACTACCTAAGGTAAATTAACAAAAAGTTCAAAAATAATATTTGAACCAAAATTTATTTCATAGATAAATATATTTTAGTTAATTTCATACTTAAACCATAAAATGAATTAAAAATAAAAGTATTCACTCCATGGCACAAGTTGTACGGTATCCATTTTTGTAAACAACTTGTTGGTGGAATAGCAGTGAGTGAAGCAGGTATTTTACCACATATGGGTCGACTATGGATGAATCTAAATCTAGTTGAGATGGGTGGATGGCCGATGGTTCTAAAATAAGGTGGGTATAATTCCATAAGAAAACCAAAAAAGTGGAATGTAAGGTAAAAAATAATATTTGTGGACCACACAAGATGAAACCTTTCAACAACAAGACTTGAACTAAAGGTTAGACAAACAATCAAAGACTAATGTATGATGTAGGATAATATAGTAAACCAACAATAAAACATAGTTAGGATTCAAAAGGAACCAGAATACAATAAACTCAATCACATAAAAATGTTATTGAATTTGTAAGATTTATCTTGTAAATCTACAAAGGGGGGTTATGATTAATATGTAGAAGGCATTCAAATCATAAATATCTTAATTATGAATAATTGTATATAAATAATGATAAATCATACATGACTAGAAGAATAGGAAAATAAAATGATAGAACTTTTCACATAATCAATAGGTTTAGAGAGGGATTATATCTTGCACATCAAGACTAAAATTTCATAACTTCTCATAATTTCCTATTAATCTTAATATCCATAAGTCTCATGCATTTGGAATATGAGGATACAAGTATAATTTTTTTTTTAAATCCATGCACTCGGTGTCTTAATGTTAGATTAATAATTGTAAAAACATTATATGGCTGCATCAATCACTCCTAAAAAGAATATATTTTTCAAATTTAATAGATATATATTTTTTAATTATGTATAAAAAGAGATTAATTATTGATGGGGCTAAAAATGCAAACATTTCAAATAGAGACTAAAATTTAAAAAAATAAAGTTGAGTAGAAAAATGGAATTCTAATTCTTCTAAAATAATAAATAGAGTCTTTTAATAATGCACAACTTGAAGTTAAAATTTGGATGCACAAAAATAAATCCTATTAAATGAAATTTTCTCAAAATTATGAAATTTTATTACCACTACAAATTGTATCTTAACAGATTTTTATATAAAGTTTATATTTCCACATCCTTTCTAACTCTAATCATATTGTATATTAATTTTAAACTATGCCTTTTAATTACCACTCCATTGTCATAAAACTATTGGCTTGAAATTGTGCCTTTAAATAATTTTACATAAGTTTGTTTTACATTATCTTCATCTCCAACCATAACCATAATATGCATTAACTTTAAATTGATTTAAAATTATGTCATTCAATTTTTAGTACAATGGTCACATAAATATTGACCTAAGTTTCACCTCAATGATATATTAAAATAAAAATTATCTCCACATCTTTTCCAAATTCAACCATATTATAAATTAAATTTAAAATATCTTTAATTTTTTCCATTATTTTTTTATAAATAATTTAAATATTTACCTTTTTATTTAAAAATACATCTCTATTAATAATACATCACTAATCATACAAAAAAATGAGTGGACAACATCACACTCTGAAATATAAGATCAGTCCTAAGAGTAAGAAATGCTAGAAAGCCAACTTAAAAGTTAAACATTAGCAAATAAAATATAGTGTGATATTTTAAAAAAAATTGGAATATAATCAAAGATGACATAATAAAATACCAACTAACAAGGTATACCTCAACACTAACCCATAGTATTAACATTCAAAAAGGGTCACGGAAATGGAGGATCATCTATTTGGTCTCCCTAGCCTCCCCAACCACTACCAACATGATTATTTGTAGTGTTAGGTGAGGGTGTTAGGACTTGTTCCAAAGTATTTTTTTTTGACACATGCTAATATATTTTATTAATTTCTCAAAGTTGATTCTGTTAAGGGGTTTTGTGAAGATGTCAACTGTCTTATCAGTAGTTGCGCAATATATTGGATCAAGTGCTTTTTTTTCCACCAACATTCATAGATAATGATATTTTACATAGCAAAAAAATGTATTTATAGTTTTTAACTATTGCTAATAAAACCAAACAACCTAATAACCAACTCCCATGGGAATGCAACTCGAAAGGTAGTTGTAATTTATTAACTCAAAACATAAATCAAAGTAACTAAATTTTATTAAAGGGTGTGTCTTTATAAAATATGCATTCCCATTTACATTTATTATTTACCTTAAAACATTTATTATTCACCTAACATCTTATCCTAATGTTAATAATTTAGAACAAGTCCTAACAAACCCCACCATGATCCAAAGTAAGTTATTTGGACAAATGCCAAGCATTTTTTTGAATTTCTCAAATTTGACTATGTCAAGGAGTTTTGTGAGTATGTCAGTTTTTTCACCAACAGTTGGGAAATATATTAGATCAAGTGTTTTATTTTCCACCAAAATTCATAGATAATAATATTTGGCATCCATTTTTTTTGTTTTGGCATGAAATACTAGATTTTTTAACATCTTGGTTGCACTTTAATTATTAATGTATAACTAGGTAGGAACAATCTGATAAATCTAAAGATATTCAAGAATGCATCATAAATATAAAATTCATTTGGAAGCATCCCATGCTAAAATGTATTTTGATTTTGCTAATGAATTTTCCATTGTATTCTGCTTCTTGCAACACCACACAATGGCAATTGAACCTGTATGCATAGTGTATCATGTTGTGGATACTTTGTCATACACACATGTGAAAAAATATGCATCATAATACCCAAAAAGCTTGAATTTATTATTGTATAAGTACTCAAAGAAATATTTTTTAATTCTCTAAAGGTAAATAAGTACTCTTTTTACTATATGCCATTGAATTTCTCTAGGCTCATGCATAAACCTAGACAAAATTCTAACTAAAAATGATATATCAAGGATGGTAGTCATAAAGTATATAAAAAATACCACTAATTGTCTATATTTAATGCCATAAAAAATTCACTATTATCATCCTTGGATAATTTCAAGTCACTTTCCATGGGAGTGAGGGCAGGTTTGCAATCATTCATGCCAAACCTAGTTAATAACTCAGAAATATACTTAGATTGTGAAATGAAAATACTTTGCTATTTTTTAATTACTTATATTCCTAGATAATAGTAAAGAAGTCCAATATCTATCATCTAAAACCCATATTTTAATTCCTTATTCAAAAACTTGTCATGGTTTTCATCATTACCTCTGATAAACAAGTCATCAACATAGAGCACAAGAATCACCAATTTATTACCCTACACTCAAATATAGAGAGTATTATTAGATTCACTACATTTAAAGTTAATCTTCTTCAAGTAAGAATCCATTTTTTCATACCAAGACTTGGGTGCGTATTGGATAACATAGATATGTTTTATCAATTTACATAATTTGTGCTCTACAGCCACTTTCTCAAAATGTTAGGGTTGTTTCATATATACTTCTTACTATAAATCACCATTAAAAAAATAATTTTAACATCCATCTAATTTACTTTCCAACCATTATGTGATACTAAGGCAATTACCATATGAATAGTTTACCATTTGGTAGTTGGTTCAAATGTTTCTTCATAATTAATACCCTTTTGTTCCACATAGCTTTTTGTAACAAGTCTTGCCTTATGTTTATAAATGGAACCATCTAATTTATACTTGACATTATAAACCCATTTTCATCCTATGGGTTGAACATGTGGAGGAGGATCAACCAAAACCCAAGTATTATTGTTAAGAATTTCATCATACTCACTTTTCATTGTATTTTGCCAAACTTGTTCAGTAGAAGCCTCCTCAAAATTAGATGGCTCAATGTAAGTAATAACAACCATTACATAATTCACCTACTTATAAGACTTTTGGGACCTATGATACTAACTTCATCTGTTGGCAAGTCATAATAAGTGCTTTGAGACCATTTTGGATACTTATCTAAATTTTTTAGATCAGAAACACCATAATTATCATCATGTGCACATGTGCACCAGTTGAAGGAAGAATTAGAGAATTTTTAACATTTTATAAGTAAATAACCTATGAAATACTATAGGAAGTAAAATAAATGGAAGGAATACTAATCTCATACCACAACCTATGAGAGTTAGCTTTATTAATCAATCCCTTAGTACATTTTTCAGTCTTCCCATCTAACCTATCAAATTGTGAATGAATATCTATAGTGTTCATAGTACTAAATTCATCAAATATCACATACCTACTCACTATAAATTTCCTTGTATCTTATGCAATCAAAATATACTCATTATTTTTTGAATATCTAATAAAGATGCATTTTTGACTTTATGGTGCCAATTTAGTTCTATGTCTAGTGGGAACTAAAGAAAAACAAAGGCATATAAAAACTTTCAATTATTTAAATCTTAGTTTAAACCCATACGAAGCCTCATATGGATTTTGTCAGATTTTTAGCTTTAGGGGACCCGTTTCTCAAATACACTACAATACTAATGGATTCTACCCAGAACTTATCATTGAGCTATTTAAATTTCAACATAGATCAAGTTGTTCCATCTAACGTCATGTTAATTCATTTAGATATTCTATTATACTATGGAGTATAAGCATTATTGTATTTTTGATGAATGCCATGTTCTCAATAATAATTTGAAAACCCATTTGAAGTATAATCGCCATCAGTGTCTGAATGAAGAGTGTCCAAGTGTGAACTTGATTATTTTAAAACTAAGTGTAACCAATCAACAAACTTAGTAAAAAATTCATATTTTTTTCATGAAAAACACCCAAGTCATCCTAGCATAATCATCAATAAATAACACAAAATACCTACACCCTCGAATGGATGACTTATTCATGTCACAAAAATCACTATGAACTAATTGTAAACAACTGTTAACTCACCATGAAGAATTATTAGTATTTTTTACCCTATTTTGTTTGGTCAGAAAACATGATTCATAAATAATAATATCTTTTTGAAAAGTGGGTAAACCACTAACCATACCATGTCTCTACAAGTCCACTAAAGAGTGAACATTCAAATGTCCATAGTGAATATGCCACCACCGCTATGTAGATATAGTATCTATATTTGTATCAATAACTACCACAAGTTACACTATGGGAAGAATCACTTTACAATGAAATATAACCAAATTTCCATCCTCATAACATATATACATGGTTTTATATAAATGAGTTCATTTTCAAGCACAGTTTGATAACCCTTATTACAAATAGTTACCAAAGAAAGATGATGTTTTTACAATGTACAAACATACCAAACATTCTTTGATTATTTTATAAAACCATTAGGAAAAATAATATGAATATAACCAAGTCCTTGTGAAGTGTGCATAGATTTATCTACCAAGGATACTAGAGAGAGAAACTTCTTTGAAAGTCCAAAATAAGTTTCGCCTAAATGTCATGTGTTTGGTCACTCTTGTATCTAAAACCCAAACATATGTGAAATCATATTTGTCCTCATATTCCATATAAGCAATGTTTTATAAAGTAGTCAATGCAGATTCATGAAAAAAAATTCTTGGCTCATCATAATCATGGTCAACATATTGAGTAGAGTTAAACTTAGTCACTTTTTGTGGCCTCTAAATTTTGTTAAATACATTGAGAGGTAATGTAAGAAAAATTCCCACATCTATGACACTGAATGTCCAATCTACCATGACCGATACCTCTATAAGAGTTGTGACCATGTCCTCTTTCACTCATTTCATTTGAATGAGAATGGATAGACTGTTGATTTGAATAGTTGATTTATGATATCCTCCACCTCTATTGTGAAATATGCCTCCTCTATAATATCTACCCCCTCTATGACTTTGCCCTCTATAGTTTTTTTAACTAGAAGAAGAGCTAGGATTGGACTATGTAATGTGGAATTCCTTAGTTCTTTTGGATTTATTGGGCAGAGATAAATCATGCTAAATAATAAACTCAACCAATTTATCAAAATTTATGCATGTGATCTTGTGAGAGACATGTAAGATTTATAAAATAAATTCTATAAGACACAGGTAGTCCTTTCAATCTAGGAGTAATAATGAGATCATCATCTAGTTTACCAAACCCAGCCTTAGTATACTCAATAGCAATATTCTTAAACTTAGACATGTACTCTCCTATATCCCCATCTTCCTTTAATGACAAAGTAAATAAATGTATGTGTATATATATATCTTCTTGTGTTTGGGCTTTTTATCATACAAGTCAGATAAAGTCTTCCATGTAGTGTAATTATGAGAAAAGTTTAAATATTAAGGTAAGTATATCTAGTTTAGCAACACTTGATTAAATATAGGGCCTTAGAATCATGCATATTGAAAATGTCAATTTTAAACTTTTCTGTAGGTAGTACATGATTTTCATTCTTCACAACATCCCATAACTCATTAAAAATTAATGAAGATTACATCAAACATTTCCAACCAAAGTAATTAAAAATCATTAATCTATCACTATCTAAAAGCAAATTCTAAATCTTTGGCACCTTGAAATGAAATAAAGTGGGAAAAATGAAAGTAAGTGAAAAAAATATGACAAATGATGAAGAAAATAACACACACACTAATAGCACTTTGCAAAATATTATGCTTCTATAGGTTTTTTCACTTAACCTCCATGTAGACTAAAAAGAGAGATATATTTGATGGGTTTTTCACTTAACCTCACTAATAAATCAAAATATTACACCCTTATTTCACCAATTACACTAGTTTTCTCTCACTAGAAAACACTCTTTTACACATTTTAAGCCCTTTACAATATGTAAATCATGTAAAATATTTTATAAAAAAGGGAATATTCTCCAAAAAACAAATAACTAAGTTGTACTTTTCACTAAAATGAAGATTTGAACCTTGGACCTCCACCTTCCAAGGGTTGTTACAAAATAAGTCTTGATAAGAGGAGAAATATGTATTTAAGTTTTATTTTTCCTCTAGGGATAATAAAAATAAATTACTTTGTAAGTCAAAACAATTTCCATGAAAATTTTAAAAAGGTGAAAAACCTTGATTTTAGTGGTGCCCTCAAAACCCTAAAATTTCTCTTCAAACTATAAAAAGAATTTGCCAAGTTAAAAAAAATTGCATCTACTTCCAATGCCATACCAATAATTTGAGATGTCATGGCTACTAGAAAACAATCAGAAGCTTTTTTGGGTCGTACAAATTCATACAAGGTCGTATAAGGCTGTATAAGGGATATTTTTTATAGTTTCAGGTAAAGAACTAGAAGGAGTTTTTATGAAAAAATATAAATTCCTAAAGGTAATGGGACACCATAAAGGCTGTATAATTTCTCAAGAGGCCACAAAAATTCATAAATTTGATTTAGATGCTTCCAAGAATGGTTTTGATGAGGTTTTAGGGAGATATAAGCTCTAGATTAGATCAAAACTCTGAAAATATACTAGTTTTAATTTGAGATTTATTTACATACATTTTTGGGAAATACACATCATAAAATGGGTTGTAAAAATCAAAAACATAGCTTTGGAAGCTTTTTGAATGATCAAAAATCAATTTTTTGTCTTTAGAAGCTCTAAACAGATAAAAATATTCAACAAATTCAACTCATATTAAATCAAAAACATTAAAAATGTTGTAAAATAATATTAAAAGGATTTTAAAATCCAAAAAGGTGATATAAATGGCTTACTTGGTCTATTTAAGCAAAAAAATTAGATTTGGATTGAAACTAACAACTTCTATAGGCTTGAAAAGGGAGAATCTAGCTTCAAAACAAGTATGACTAGATTCTTATAGTCATATGGCCATTAAAATTTATTTTATTATTATTCTCAATATAATATTAAATTTTAAATACCCCCCAATCATAGGCTTGAATTATTTTTTTTTAAAAACATTTGACATTTGAATAATCAAATATTCGACAACATAAATCAACCAAAGAGCAAACCCTATAAAATTAAATTTCACATGAATCTTTTCTAGAAACATGAATGTATATTTCACCTCTCCTTATAAATATTACTATAATGTGATTTTACCAAGTTACCATGCTCTGATACTAGTGATAGGACCCTAACAATTGATTTGACCAAGCAAATTCAGGTAAATCTTGTGCCCACTGAGGTGGGTCCACAAGTATTTTATTAATTATAAAAAATGAAGTACATATACAAGTGTGTCTATATCCCATTAACCCTTTTACATATACAAACATGTATTTATATGTTTTACCTATGACTGGTAAAATCAATCAACCTAATAACCAACTCCCACAGGAATGCAACCTGAAAAGTAGTTATAATTTATTAACCCAAAACATAAATCAAAGTATCTAAAGATTATTAAAGGGGGTGTATTTATAAAATATTCATTCCTATTTACATTTATTATTTACCTAACAACATTTATTATTGACATAACATCTTATACTAATGTTAAGACTTTGGAACAAGTCCTAACTAGGGGATCCCAACCATCCTTTTCTTTATTCTCCTCCTTAGTGTTGTCCAACCTAGAGGATAAAATAATAAGTTCTAAGCAATGAAAATTACCTTGAAGAGGTTCCCCCAAACTAGAAAGGTTTGAGTAAAAACACCATCACCACCATTATGTGGGTTGCAACATGAAGATAAATAATGCAAATAAGAGGAGCCATTGTGAAGCTTACTATAAGAATGGGGTTTATATCAATAACCATAACCATGGTGTTGAGCTAGTGATTGGTGGTGATGTTATTTTAAATGTAAGTTAAAAACAACACATGGGGGACTTCACGAATGATCTATAAGAGTATAGATGTGATTCACATCCAACCAAATCTTATTCATCTAAACATGGGTATAAAACATGACATTAGAGAGATCTTTCAATTTGTAAGTAGTAAATAAGGATTCCTCCATAATAGTATGATAAAAATAAATTATTTATTTGTCTCCATAAATGAAATTTTAGTGTGAAAAACATGCCAACATTTTAAAATTTTAATAGGTAACATGGCTAAGTTCCCAAGTAGTACTAACTTCAAAGTAAAAATTTATAGGTGGAATGGCTTAAAAATGGTATGTATCCATATCTAGGTAGACTCAGCATGCTTTCGCAAAAAAAAAATATTATGGGTGTTATAAAAATGCATAGAAAGGATGATCCACAGCTAGATAAACCAAATGTCTCCCAATTAGTAAACATTAGTGTAGAATACATAAAAGTAAATGGTATTGCTTGGGATTTATAATGATTGAACAAATCATGTAAACTATACAGTTTCCCACTCACTCAAAAGAATTAAATTTTAAGTGAACATTAAAAAATACAATTGAATATGTTTGAGATAAAGGTGTTAATAACATAACAAAGGTTTGTACTAGTAGAAAGGGTTATCCATAGTCTATTTCTAATCTATCCACTTCATGTAAGATGATTTCACACTAATTATATTGAGATTTATATCATGTATGAAAATTTTATACTTACGTAATTGATCCATGGTATTAGCCCATAGATAAAAAATTGTCACATTAAATAGGGCATGAAATTTAGTTATTGGAGTGAAAAAAAAAATACTAGAGATGAATTTAATTACCTTTCTAAAAATCTAAAGACTTTCAACCTAAGGTACTAAAGCAAAAGGAACATCGTTGTAGTTCAAAACTAGAGATCAAAATAAATAACCTGAGTACTAAAATACCATTTATATAATTATGTAGATCCCTTCATAGATGAGGCTTTAGTGTTTCCAACACTTTCCAAATACTCTTAGAAACAAAATTACAAATAATTTAACATGAACCTATGTGATAATAATAAAATGAAAATATAGTTGAGGCTTTAGTGTTTCCAAAACTTTCCATAAATTTTTACCATGGGATAGCCATGAGTGATATATTTCTTAAGATGGATTTTACAAGATTCCTCTCCTTCCAAAACATGGATGATTCACTTATCATAAAGAGGATAACATTTGAATTTTAATATCTAAAATATCAAACCCTCTTAATTCTCTAAGATTGCAATAAAATTCCCATGCTACCTTGTAATTTTTTTTCAAAAATTTAGAGCTGACCTAAATAAAATCCTTGTGAAGTTACTAAAGTTAAGCATAAGTAGCCTTAGAAGGTTACAAAAAATAAGAGTAGTAGACATGGGTAATATCCAACACTTTAGATTATACCTAGATTTTTTGTGAGAGGAAGAATGATTTAATATCACAATATCTAATTTTATTTCCACTCATCATACCACATAATTATAAATATCTATAGGGCTATCCTAAAAATTAAAATGGATACCAAAATATTTAAAATTCTCACCTAGTTTAGTTCAATACCATTTATATTGATTCAACCAACAATGTAAGGGAGTGTTTGATTAACTATATCATTGAATTTTATTTCATTGGGTAGAAGATGTATAGGCTTAATAAAATATATCTAAACATTCAATGGCATAAGTGTTGAAAGTCTCCTCCTAAAACCATATGAGAAAGGATTCATCATAAAAATAACCATTAACCATCTGAATTTGAGAGTGGGGAATGGATATATGTTCAATGAAATGTATATAAGTATAGTTGATGAGTAGGTAGTTAAAGCCTTCAGTAGCCAATACATAAAGAGAAGAAGCAAGAGTACATCCTTGAATAATAGATCTAAACAAATAAAAAGGTCTGACTAAATGCCATTAATGGTGACATAAGAACTGACATCATTGGAAATATTTTTATAACTTTATAAACAATATGGACTCAAATCATGGTTCATTCAACATGAAAAGAATAAAAAGAAATGTGATTCTATCATAGATTTTTTAAAGTTTGTTTAATTGGAAAAACCATTTTATTGTGAGGACATGCCTTCCCAAACAAATATAATATTTTTAAAAATGTATTTATTACATATAAATCTATTTTTATCAGAGACAATAATATGGGGAAAATATAATGAACCATAGAGCTAGGGATTTTACAATAATTTTGTAGTAAACATCAAGGAGGATAAATTTATTTTAGCTAGTAATGACATTTGGGTCATCGTATTTTTGAATGAAATTAAATTTTCCTTGGTTGATAAATTTTCCATGTGTGGTGGTTTGAATAGCTTCAAGGTAGATTTTATGAATATTTGGACCCAATGTATTTGATAACACTTGGTGAAACTCATAGGGAAAGCCATTGATTTTAGCTTCTTTATCAAAATTCATATACTAAATTTCCTTTTTGAGATCCTTAATCGAGATAAGGTGGTCACTAGAGACATGTTGGTTCATACTAAGTTTGTAGGGAACCACTTTTATACATCTCATAAGATCATATTCATGTGTAGTTGTAGAAGGTTGTGAAACAAAGACATAATGATAATGAGTGAAAAAGTATCACAAGGTATCAGGAAGATGAGTGAGACATATGTTTTCATATTTTATAGATTTCACATGATGAAATTATTACTTAGATAGGTGAAGATAAAAAAATTCCTTTGATGTTCTATCTCAGATCTTTAACAAGTGCATACAATCTTGAATCTGAGCTACATGAGCTTGATAGTGGTCTTCCATTATGTCACCATAGGGAAACTTATTTTTAAATTTCCCCATTGAAATTAGATCACTCTAATTTTTGTGATAAACTAAGGTAATAATAGTATGAGGAATCATGTGTGTTTCAAAGAAAATTCATTGCTTATTTTCCATATATACAAAGGAAATAAGTAGTCTAATTAATGGTAGCTACCCACCACTCTATACATTACAAATATATAGGAGGCTAAGGAGTCAAGTTATATATTCTAGTGATTTGATTATTTATCCAAGATTGATGTAGATGATTGGTGTTAAGATAAAATTACAACTTGAACTTTTGGGTTTGGAGAGTAAACCACTCAATTTTAATTTCTAATAGGAAGGTGTTCTTAAAGTAATGTTTGTGGAACGACAATATCGAGGTGATCAAATTTATTAGAAAATTTATAAATGGTTTTCTATACAAATAAATATCACATTTTTTTATAATCAATCACCACCTTGTCAAAAATTGGACCAAGTGAACCATGAAGAGGTGATAGGGAGATGATAGTGATGGTTGGTATCATAAATCTCAAGTTTATTGCACATATAAAACCATGCCTTTATCTCACTAGCACACCACCTCATTAGGAGGATAATTGTTTTTTATTCCCAAGATATAATCATATTAAAGTCTTTGCATATGATCTAGTTGGAATGGGGAGTGTATCATCAATCCACTACCAAAACACCACCCTTTTAACAATATAATTGGAGGTAAAATTTTGGAAATACCAAGGGAGTGGACATTAAAACCAAAAAGGGTACACACTAACCATTGTGTGGGTTTTGACCCCAAACATAAAATAATCAATGATAAATAAGGGGAAATAAATGTCACTACTCCCACACATCCACTTTAAGGATCTAACATCTTATAAAAAACTATTGGGTAAATCAATCTAGTGGTGGAGTTGATTTATTTTGAAGACATATAAGTAAGACCTCTTACATTTTAGTAATACATTATGATTGGGAAATATTTACCTTTTTCAAATTATAATGTACATAAAATATCCAGTGTGTCTACGGATTTGATGGGAGATGAATTGCATAAAAAGATTAATTTTATATTTCATGACTCCATTACCTCAAGTCTAAATTGAGACATGTGGATGGTGAGGATTAAGAGATGTGACTTAAAGTCAAGAAATTTATTTTTTTAATTTTCATAAATAATTGTTATTGTGCATAGTATATTCAAAGTCCATTTCACATTTTCAAATCTATTTACTTTTTTGTTTGATTAATTGGCCTTGAAATAATTAATGTAAATACTTAATTTATCAATGACCATATTAATATAAATAAATTAAAATTTTCCACACTTTATTTCACATACCACATTCACACCTTTGAGACATGTGAAACCTATCACAATTTGAAATGAAATGCATATGTTAATGCATCCACATGGTTTCTTTTAATTCAAGGATTGAATTTTTGTTTCTAAAAAAATCATGACTCCATGATCCCATTATAATTTCCATGTGTTTTTTGATGATATCATAACTATAATAAAAATTAATATTTTCACTTTATTAGAGTTTTACATATGATCTTTGTGTCTTTTTATATTATTTTTAGGATAAAATGGACACATGTAAATACAAAGTGATTTCAATGTTCAATAAAGCAACAAAGTTTTTTGAGTCCACCTTTAGATCAAAAGTGAGACTTTTTACATTTAATTTTCAATTCATTTTTTAATCCATTTAAATTCTAGTTAGATTAATTGGACACACAATAACTCTTATAGCATTTTATGTTTATCGATGGTCACCTTCACATATCCTAATTCAAAAGTTTACGTTATTTTATATCACTTGAGATGCTTAAAAAAACCAAACCTAGACACAATTTCAAACAAAATTCGTGTATTAACACATCCAAAAAGGCATCTATTTATTTCAAATACTAAGTTATAATTCATGATCTCATGACCCTATTATTGCATTTTGATTTCCTTATGTCTTATTTTTGGATACAAAGATTTAATTTGTAATTTTAAGTCTCCTTGATGTCATGATTGCATTAACATGCTAAGTGTCCTGTGTTTAAAATTTAATTTTTTTGTGATTACATATATTAATCATGTTTTATTTAAAATATGTTATTGCATATATGTTTATTTATTCTGTGTAGAGGAAGTGTGTATTTTTAAGAATATAAATTGGTTTTGAAGTTTCAATGCATTAGTGGAGTTCGTTGAGTTCACATTAAGGAAAAATTGACACTATGTGACCCTGTGGTGCCATGATGATTCCTACATGTTTTATTTATATTAAAAGTAATATGGGTGATTTATTAATATTTTAAACTATAATTTCAACTTATTTATCATCATGTAGGGAAAAGGTGTGGACATAAAATATAGATAAAGTAGAGATAATTTTTTGATAAATCTATTGACTTCACTTAAATACATTTGAAATCTTGATGGCTCTCTATGACCCCATGACTATGAAGAAATGACAAGCTACCATGTGTGTCATTCGAATATGACATAGTAAAGATGAAAATTGGATGAAGACTTAAATATCTATGAGGAAACACTACACATGATATCGCCATGTGGCCATGATAGATGTAATATGAAAAGGAAAGGCTGAAAATACAAAAATAAAATAAAATAAATGTGAAAATTTAATGGATACATAAACTTCACATAAATAAATTTTAAATATTGTAGTCCATCTATAACTCCATTATTATAAGGAAATGAAAACCATTCATGTGTATCACTCTAAATGGGCACAACAAAGGTCAAAGAGTAATTTATACTACTTGACTTCATGACCACGTGATTGTGTTATGATTTTTATGTGTCTCCTTTTTTGCCAAAAATATCTAAGTTTTATTTTTAAGTCTTGATTATGTGGTGACTCCATTAACATGCCAAGTTTATTTTATTTAAAATTTGATTTTATGGTGATTTCATAAATTCATCATGATTTATTTAAAATATGTGATCACTGGTATGTTTGTTTATTATGTGTAGGGAAATAATGGATGCATGATAATATAAAGTAGATTTAATGTTTAAATAAATTCATGGAGTTTGATGATTTCATATTAATAAAAAAATGTACACTTTGTAACTTTACAACCCCATGGCCCCATGATGATCACCACATTTTTTATTTGTATAAAAATCTTTACTAAAATTAGTTTGTGCACATTATTAATATTTTAAACTATAATTATACCATATTTATTCATTTTGAAGGAAAAATTCTTGGAAATAAAAGAGATAAATTAGAGATAATAATTCAACAAATATATTGACTTAAATGAGATACACTCAAAATCTTAATGGGTATTTGTGACCTCATGACTATTAAGTAATTAGAAGCTTCTATGTGTGTCACTCTAAGTAGACATGGTAAAAATGAAAAAGTAATGAAAAATTGGAGCTTTATGAGGACACTCTACATATGATATCGTAACATGACCATGATAGATGTAAATGGAAAAGGAAAGGATGTGGAAACAAAAATAATATAAAGTAAAAGTGAAAATTCAAATAATATGTAGAGTTCACATAAATACATTTTGAAAGCTTATAGCCACTTCGTGACTATGAGGAAATGAAAAATTTATATATGATTCCATCTCGGAGAACATGGTAAAGGTCTAGAGGAAATAAATATTTAGAGTAAGGGAAAGACATATGACACAATATATCACTATGTGTCCATGATTTATATAAATAAAAGATATAAATGTGAAATATGAATTTAGTGTGTCTACGGAATACATAGGACATAACTTGAATACCAAAAGTGAACTTTGTGACTTCATGACCTCTTTGACCTCAAGAGTATAATATTTTTACACAAAGATAATCATAGTTTAAAAAATCATGTAATAACATGTCTACATAGGCCTATTTTATTTTAAAAACTAAGGTATATTATATGAAATCATGACTCCATGACTACGTTTTGACTACTGTGTATCTTCTTTTCTGTTACCAATATTTAAGTTGTATTTTGAAGTCCATGATTTTGTGACTTAGTTAACCTTCCAAGTTTCATTATATATATATATATATATATATATATATATATATATATATATATATATATATATATATATATATATATATATATATATATATATATATATATATATATATATATATATGGTGATCACATATATTAATCATGATTATTTAAATGATGTGATCACCGGTATGTTTTTTATTATGTGCATGGGAAGAGTGAATGCATGAGAATAGAAAGTAGATTCAAACATTCAACACATCTCTAGAGTTCATTGAGTTCATGTTATAAAAAAAGGGACACTCCATGACTCTGTGACCCCAAAATTAATTGCACAAGTTTTATATAAATCATAATATTTATTAAAAGTAATATGTGTGATTTATTAATATTTTTAACTATAATTATGCCATTTTTATTCATTGTGCAAGAAAAGTTTTTACAGGTAAAAGAGATATAAAGTGGAGATACTTATTAAATAGAGATAAAGAATTATCTTAAATATATATTCCATAGAAGATTAATTTCATAAAAAATATTATTTTTGTTACTTTCTAACCTTGTTACCTTGAGATTACAAGACTAAGACTCGTGGACAGTTAGGATCAATAGATGAAAATTAAGTCAAAATTTATCTATAAATATTATATTGGAGATTAAATATCAATATATCCATAAATATTACATAGATACATTCTAAATCTTGAAAAACTTTGTGACACTATGACTTTTGGACAATAACAACATGCCACACACATCACTTTGAGTGGACATGGTAAAGGGAAAAGATAATGAAGACTTGGATCTTTGAGAAGACACACTACATAATTTTCCACTACATGGCCATGACATATGTAAATAAAAAATAGATTTGGATCTAAGAATACATAAAGGGTGAATTAAAAATCTATTTCTTCTATGTAGTCCACAAAAGGAAGTGAGCACAAAAGTGAACGTTGTAACTATGTGACTACCATGACCTCGATACTACGGGATGGTGACATGTTAATGGTTGAGATTATTTAATGTTACTAATGCCATAATACCATAGATAAATAAATATATAACATGAAAATTTTGAAGCATGACTAATAATAAAATTATACATCCTTTGCCATTAATTCAAAGTGTTGAAGGATAATGTAGATATGATGTATTGTGCTCTTTCATATTTGAATTAAAAATTAATGAGATATGGAAAATTAATGAGAATTAATATAATTATCAAATGACCACCATTTTTGATAATCTACATAGGCATAGGCATTGATCACAAAAAATATATAGGCATTGATTAAAAAAAAAGCACCAAATTTACATAGTGGTTAATTAGGGATTTATTCCTAATACAAATATCATGCAAACACTTGATATTTGTTTATGTGAAATTTTTATTTATTACGCTAGGGATTCACTTGAATAACTACTACATCAACTCATAACCACCATGTCACAAATAGATTTTTCTTAAGAAAAGCATTTTTATTTATTCATAGATGCTAACATGCCAAAACTGTATACACAATATGGTGTACTTATAATTCTAAAAGAGTTCAAAACAATCCTAAATAATTTCACAATTGCATTCTAGAGGAAGTTGATTTTACTTTGAGAATATTTACTCACAACAAAAAAATATTGAAATGATGGGCTCATGTCAGCATCAATTCAATGTGCACAATGTATAACTTAAATTTAATGCAGTTTTTATGTATGATTGCATTTAATGAAATGAAAACATATTGATTAATTAATTGACTAATTAATGAAAAATGATACACAAAGTCAATAAATTCAATGGATTTTTTTTTCATTTTTTCATCTAAAAAGTAGTTTAATTACCCCAAAAAAATGTCATGTCATTATCTTCTAACCAATAATAAACTAAAATAATATTTTATTTATAGTTTTTATATTTCCAAAACATTTACTTTAAATTGTGACATGAAAGTAGTTTTATATAAAATATATTTTTCTACATCCTTTATAACTCCATGTCACCAACCATATTGTACATTAATTTTAAATTGAATAAAAAAAAATACATGACATTATGGTCACAATAATAATGAATTCAATTTGTACCTTGAAGATAGTTTAATTTATTATTTTTATTTCTATATCTTAAATTATACTCTACATTAAATTAAATTGACTTGAAATTATCACATTGAAACTTCATTAAAAATTGTAGCTTAAAACATAGTTTTATATAAACTTTATCTTTCCACATCCTTTCGAACTCAAATCATATTGTACTTTACTTTTCAATTATGCCTTTTAATTGCCACTTCATGGTCACATAAATGTTGGTTTAAAATTGTACCTTTAAATAAATTTCCATTTGTTTCCACATTTTTCCAAAATCCAACCATAAGATACATAAACTTTAAATTGATTTTAAAATATTTCATTCATTATTAATAGAATGGTTGTATAAATATTGATCTAAGTTTCACTTTAGAGATAAATTTAAATAAAAATCATCTTTCCACATCCTTTCCAACTTCAACTATATTGTACATTAAATTTAAACTAACTAGAAATTGATCCATTCTTTATTTTTTATGAATAATTTAGGTATATAGATTATTTTATACAAAAGTATGTTTCTATTAATATAACATCACTAATCATATAAAAATATTAGTGAATGACATCAAACTAAAATATCACATCAGTCACAATACCTATAAATGTTATAAATTATCCATTAAGACATAAGCAAAGATAGAATATAAAAATCCCAACTAATAAGGAAAACCTCAACATTAAGCCATTGGAATAATAATCAACAAGGGTTGTGGAGGCAATGGATCATCTTGTTTCTCTCACTAACCTCCCAAATCAATACCAATAAGAGAATATGTAATTTAATGTGTGGGATCCCAACCATCCTTTTCTTTGTTCTCATCCTTAATGTTGTCTAGACTAGAAGACAAAATAAAATGTGTAGGTAATGAAATTTCCCCTACATAGGTGCCCCAAAACCAAAAAAGTCTATATGCTTAAAAAAACCATCATTACCACAATGTGGGATATGAGCTAGCAACTAAAAATACAAACACAAGGTTCCATTGAAGTGTTTAATTCAATAATGGGGTCTACATTGATGACCAAATCCACGACACTGAGAGACTCAACTATCAACACATCGATAAACTCCCTAATTATCAATAAGAGTTTGGAGGTGATCCACATCTAGTTATACCTTATCCATTCGAAAATAGATATAAAACATGAAATTGGAGATAAATTTAACTTTTTTATTAGTGTAAAAAGAGCACTCAATAATAATATTAAAGAAAATTACTTATGTGAAGACCAAAATTATAAAGGCCATAATTTTTGACTCATTGGCTCAATTGATTTATCCTTCATATAAAAAAATATATAAATCAAATACACATGCATACATATGTCACTTCTATATTTATGGTTGATTCCATGTTGTTTGGAGAGCCATACAAGATCATCTAAGGGTCTGAAATTACATTCTAGATTTTTAGTCATGTTAAAAATACTAGAAATCAAATAACTTTGTAAACAAACATGAAGCTAACTTGAAACCAACCCAACATTTTGGATTTTATATTTCGAGGATATGCTTAAAATTTTTGGCCTATATGAGCTAACATGAAAAATTTGTTATAAAAAGCAATTTTCTATTTATAGCATTGCAAATAACTCTAGGTAGTTTTTTTTTAGATTTTATTTATATTTATTAATTTCATGTAAACTAAAATTTTGAGCCAAGGTAAATTTAAATACTCTTATGTAATAATTTTAATTATTCATGGAGAATCAATAAATACTATTTTTTGACTAACTTATGAGTATTTACATATTGGTATTTTTTTGCTAGTCTTTGGATTCATCTTTATTATCAGAGCAAATTTGAATGTTGGAGGTAATATCTTTGTGAATTTATACCAGGTTTTAAATTATATTTTGGTAGAATATTTTTTATTTACTAATAAGGGTAAAATGTGGAAAGAGAACCAAGATGAGGAGGAATTAGTTGGATGAATAAGATTATTATGAGATATAGACACAAGTGGAATAATTAACTACAATTGTCACACATCAAAGACAAAGACTAGAAGGAGATGAAAAAGAATAAGAAACATATCACAAAGAATAAATCCAACAAGAATATAAAAAATAAAAAATAGCCACCATCAATGGTTGGGATTTATAAGGAAGGAATGAAGGAATCAAGGTTGATGTTTTAGAGTATGAAGGTAGATTAAAACTAGAAGACTAGTATGAAATTTGTTTTTGAATATAAATTACAAAATAATATAAGAAATTAAATTTATCATTCACAAAATTGAAGAACATGCAATGATTTTATGCGATCACCTGCTAAAAGAGATATATAGAAAGGGTAAATAAGAGGTCAACACTTAGAGCAATATAGAGAAGAAATTGAGGGTTAAATTTCTTTCTATAGATTATGAATAAACCATATAGAGAATATTCCATAATTTAAGGCAAAAGGACCAAAGTATACAAGAACACACAAATGATTTTTACAAGCTATCCATATGAGAGGATCATGGTAAAACATAAGAAAAGATGGTTGCAAGTTATGTAATGGGTTTGAAGTTTTCTATTCAAGTTGAATTGAGCATGCATAGAATACATTACATGGAAGAGACTTATAAATTAACTTTTAAGGTAGAATAAAAATAAAATAGACAAGCCTTTACAATATCAGCTAGGCCAAAAAGAGGGAAATGACCTCCAATAATGAGATGAGGTGGGTTAAATCCCAGTTGATGATAATCATCCCATTGTACAAAAAATCAATAAGATAATAGACAAGGGTTTTTATATGCATAATGAGGAAGAGGATTTTAGAGAAGTAGAGACTATGGTAGTGGTAGAGGATGAAATGGTCCACATAGATATTGTGCTTGTTATATATGTGGATAAGAAGGACACATAACATTTGAGTGTACACATTATCATGAACAATAAAGGAGGTAGGAGGATTAACCAAGATTAAATGTGCTTGAGGCTAAAATAGGAGAATAAAATAAAAGACTTGCAGTAATAGACATAGGAGAAAATATCATGATAAGGAAAATAATGATAGCTCCAAGGAAAGAATAGGTGAAAAATAAAATTGATGATTCATAGTTACAAACAAACATTTTTAATGAAAATTTACTTTTGGAGGTAAGATATTTAAAGTAATTATATATGGTGGTAGTTGTTAAAATATGTTTTCTAAAGACATGGTAGAAAAACGTAGTTTTCAATGTGAAAAACATCATTACCCTTTTCAGGTTTCATGGTTTAAGAAAGGGAATGAAGTTACAATAGATAAAAAGTATTCAATAAATTTTTCTATAGGGAAGACTTATAGTGATGAAATATGGTGTGATATTATCCCAATGGATGCATGCCATGTGTTATTGGGAATACCATAGAAATATAATAGAAAATAATTCATGGAGTAACGAATACATATGATTTTTGGAAAGGTGGTACAAAGGTAGCTTTATCTATCACCCATTAAACAATAAGGTTAAGTAGAAAGTATGTTATCCATAAAATAATTTATCAAATACATGAAGATGATAGGATGTTATGCATTAGAAACAAAGAAATAAGACACAAAAATGATGAAAATACCAACAAAAATAGCAAAAGTTTTGAAATAATATGAAATTTTTTTACCCAATAAGTTACTAGATGATTTTCCACCAAAAGAGACATTCAACATCATATTAATTTAATTCCAGGATCATCTCTACCAGTTTTAACCGTTTTGGGAATATTTGACTATTATTCCTAGTTTAGTTAAAGCTCTGAGTTCATTAAATTAGTAAATAATATTGAAATAATTAATCTATGGATTTGTATAATTTAGTTTTAATTTTAACCTTTCCAAAAATATTAATAAATGAAGATAAATATAACTTACCTCAAATTAGACTGAGATGGTTGAGACAGAAGTTGGTACAGGATATGCAAGACTAGGACACTATCATAAATCAGGTTCTGGCTTTGATTTGGTGAATGGATAGGAGCATCAAAAATAGGAAACTTTAATTTTCAGTGTTATAGTCCTATTCCTATCACTATTATCCAGACTAATCATAGAGGACTGAGCTTTTTGGGTTCCTTTCACCACTCCTAGATGACCCTACTTGTAAAATTGTAAATCTTGACTATCAATAGAGATCCTTATAGAGCTGATTTATTTTTGATCCTAGGTATTCAATAAGCTTGAATAGGATAATAAATAAAGGGGGAGGGGGTTAGTGTGTGTTAGATGCACTGAATGTGATTCATACTCTGTGTGTGGGTACACTACCTATATACCAATACTCTGAAGAGGGATCAATCCATATTTAGTTCTCCCTTTGAAAGTTCTTGGTGTAATTATGATATAATAATGCAAGAAATGTTAGAACTAGGTGTGCTTGAGATGATTAGGGACTGGTGTAAGGGTTTGAATAAGCTAGAAATTGTTTTGGATGGTTATATGAAAATAATAGAGAAATATGCCTGAGTAGTCTTACTTGATTTATGATATTATCCAACCCTCTCCAAATGATATTTGAATGGGATTTTATATGGATATATTGGTCATGGGTTAAATGCAATCATGCTATGTTAACATAATGAAGAAGAAGAATCAGTAAAAATGGTAAACTAGGCTCACAATGTGATTGGATAGGATCACCAAAAAGGGGACACCCTAGGTTCTAGCACTATATTCCAACATAGGTGCTATTTTCCTAGAGGTTTGGGACCTATGGGAATGTAAAGAGCTCAAAAAAATTGGACTGGCTGAGCTAGAATGAGGTCTTGAAAGCTTATGGATGACTGGGAATTAGTAAAAAGGTACCTAGAAGAGTCATGAGGATAAGAAAGAGGGACCTATGGGTTAGGTGTCATAAAACACACTTAAGTTACCAATTTTCCATTTTTATATGACTACATTTCCCCCTACTTTATTCTAGTGATGCAACAAAGTGAAATACTAGGATAAAGAAAAAGTAGAAAGTGTACCTGAACTTACCTATAAGGGTGAAGCTCATAAATCTATGTGATGTTCGGTATGCATAAAGAAAGCATGTTGTCAAGTATAAAGATGCAAGAGAAAATAAAGAGTAGATCAATTCTTAATAGATACACTATATCTAAAATAAGAACATATAAATTTAGGTAAGAGAGAGGAAAAGAAAGGAACAAATACACCTCACCATGTATGTGAACCAATAAAAAACCTAGTATAATGCTAAGTGATGTTGTATGATGTTAAGTAATGTTCGATGATGCTATACCAAGATTAATATCACAAACATAACTTAGTTCTCAATTCTTTGAGAGTGACTCAAGAATGCAAAGGCTATCCCTTTGGTTCAATCATCACCCATTAAGTGAAGCAATATGATCATGCATTTGCTAATCGATGTCTAAACTGTGTGTCAAATCCCTCTGAATAGGTGGCTTAAGAAAACAAAGGCTATCTAGTCCTTTATCTCCATCATTTCCCTATGAAGTGAAGATATAAAATAATACTGATATGAAATGAATGTCATATGGGATGGCTCTTGAAGCCTATGAATGTCCTATAGTCTACCAATGTTGGGCCTAGATAGTTAAATGTATGTTGAAAACTAGGCCACACTTAGCCACTCTGAAAGATGGAGATTATATTTATATGAAATCCACTTTGAAATAGGGCATTAGGCTTATATGTAAACCATTCCAATATGGAGGTTAGGATTGTATAAAAGCTACTCTAAAATTATGCCAACCACCTAAATATGGAGTAAGGCATACAAATTTTGAGAATACCTAGGTAATTTTGAACTTGGAAAGAAAAGAAAAGAAATGTGTCATGCACATTTCCCTTAATCAATGGTGTCTAGTATATGGATTCTAATCTAGAAGTTATACCAACTATCATATCTAAAACTAGAATTGAGAACCATCATGTTATACATGATGCCCCTTATATCTATATTCTCTAAGTAAAAGTGTACTAAAAACTATTGATTTTGAACTACCCTAAAAGTGTAAAACTATAGCTGAACATAATTTTATACCTGCTTCTAAAAAATCTATTTTTTTGTTATTTAGATAGGAGTGCCAAAAATAAGACAGCCTGGTGTCTGACTCTATTGTCCTAGGCTAACACTAATTTTTTTTCTAGAATCATCACTATTTTTTTGGTCTATTATGATTGGTTTGACCTCTGATTACTATAGTTAGTATTCTGAAACTAATATTTTGACAAGTTAGGAGCTCTAATCTCTATGATAAAACCCCTATTTATTGCTCCCTCTTATAAGGGTAAGAATGGAGATCCCATTGTGACTTCCCTTAGAATAAATATCTCTACAAGTGTGTTATGATACAAAATAAATGATATAGAAATGATAATTGACAAAATATCTCAATATATAGCATGGTTTGTATTGAGAGATTGTTAGAGCAATAGGGGTATGTCTAGATGATATAACAATGTAAAAGCATGTACAATGTACTGAACTGGAACTAGAACTCTGTTTATTTTTTATTTTTTATGTAGGGATGGAGCATGATGTCCATAATGGCATCTAAGAAGCAAGATAATGCATTATTTGGATCATGGCATTGAAAATAATTGAAAATCAATCAATCAACAAACATACAAAGCAAGAATCAAGAAGGATACAAGAGTAGCCAAGGGGCCAAGTAAATAAGGGACATGGGAACATGTCACTCAAACTAGAAGGAAGCAAACAAGGCATGTTCAAATTCCACATACACATATAATTGGACCAAATAAGGTTGGCATGAAATCTATAATCACATAGAAGAGTATAGGGAAAAAACATTAGCAAATGTCGTAAGGTACACACATGAATAAAAGCAAATGACATTAGCAAATATCCTAAGGCACATATATGAGAAAAAAAAGAATTAGAAAATTCAATCACATCAAGTTACGTTAAACCAAAAAATAAAGAATGTAAAAATGGGAAATATAATCGCATCTAACTAATCAAAGAAAGAATGTCAAAGTATGTAAAACATGTTAGTACAAGACTAGGTATATGCTAAGAAATACATGTTGACCAAATTTGACTTTTAAGCTAAATTGGGGCACCCATAGAAAAAAATTGATTCTTATGCCTATAACAGGGCATAAGGTATTGTCATGAGATGTTTAATAGGTCATTTTATGTCAATTAATGTTGTACTAGTTTTGGTCAATTAGTTTCTAGGACCATTTATCATTCTAGGTTATTTTAAGGTACAAAAATAGTACATTTAATGCTTTGTATAGTTTTCTTGGAAATGTGAAATTTTAAAAACATGATTTCATGTCCCATGTGTCCCTATAAGTCTTATGAAATTGACATAACTAAAATGATTATAGGTAATTCAAGGAAAAGTTAGTTTTCCTAAGGAAAAGGAAGATAATGACACTTGTATAGCTCCTTGGGAAGTGTGCCATATGGGATAAGGCCATGAAACGTCTCTCCATCTTCCTAAAGCTCATTTACATTCTTGATTTGTCTTGGAAGTGCCAAAATTTGTCTAAAACCATTTTGATTTCTTTTCATCTTTCTCGATATACAGAAGTGACTTGTAGGTTCTTGCTTGGTACAGTAAGCACATGTAGTTTTAGGACAAATTATTTTGGGATATTATTATACATTAGGATAAATTTATTTTAATATATTTATCTTGAATTTTGGTGGCCTTATCTTTATGAATCATTTATTTGAAGTTCATCTTCTAAAATTGCCTGCTCATCTATGTACCTTATCGATTTTCTCTTGGTTTGAATACCTCCATAAAAACTAGTTGATCATATTTTATCCAAAGTATTTTGGCCATGTATAATTATGTTACCTATTATTGGTTTCACATTTTGATTTTTTTTATGATCTAATAGTCTCAAGTTTGGAAATTGGTCTTTTTGGTGTTGTTGGTAGGCTTCCTTTATTTTCTAGTTTTTTATGCTCTTCAAATGGTTATAGGGAGTTGTGACAATGTTACTCATAATGTTTAAAAATTCATTTGATCTCATTTTATCCCATTTTTATTTTCCAATGAAATCCTCATGCTTTTCAAACTCGTATGCCACACCAATCAGACTTCTCAAGACCCTGCCTACTCTTCTCCAGGTGTATGTAAGAATTTGTCACGTTAGAATAGTGTTATGGAGCTTGTTTAGATACATCCTTGATAAAATTAATGAATGTTAAGAGGTTTAAAATTATTTTGATCTATAAATGAGGTTTTTTCCTTCATGACTTTGTTCTTTTCCATTCTCACTGTCCACTATCATCAATTAATGCACATCTTCAGGAGCTTCTTGAATTGATCTCATGCTAGAAAAAGAACTTATTAGTGTTTTCAAGTTATTTGATATGTGAGGAATTAATTTTAATGTTTTAGGATGGATATATAATTCATTCAAGGCTAGAGACAATGTTCACTACCCATCATTCAATACCATTGTCTATATACACTAAAATGCAACCTACAAATGACCCTAACTCAAATATATCGGCCCTTGAATATGAAGTTAAAGTATGCTATAGAAACATTATTGATATTTATATATGATATATAGACCTTGAAATACACATTTCCAAAGTTATGTTGGCAATGGGAGTGTGAATTATGATCAAAGCACAAAATGACACTATTAAGGATTTCAATCCCTCAAATGGAAAAATAGAGGTCAGGGGCCTTTTTGATAGTCTCATACAACAAGGTGTAAGAAGGTTTGAAGCCCCTAAGTGTGTGTTTTTAAGGTATCCATTAAGGATAATCACCTTTAAAAAGATGGAGGTAAAAAAATAAAGGGATTTAAGTCTTTGAGGGCCTCAAATATGCCCATAAACATACTAAGAACATGCAATAATGTCTACAGGCTTGAGGAACAAATAACCTCTTAACACTATAAGGAAAAATAATGAATTTATTAAATTTCAAGTGGTTTCATGGGTTTAATGGCACACAATATAACATGAATGGTCATTCCAATAGGGTGATATGCTTAACTTTAACCCCTATTCATCCCTAATCTAAATAGGTAACTTGAAGCATGCGTCTACAACAAGGTACCTCAGATAGTGAGATAAAAATTGGTGTTTTGACAATGTCTTTAAGCTTTCAAGGTGAGTAAATAATATAATAAATTATTTTGTGACTTCAATACTTTAGGGAGGATCTAAACATCATGACCAAGGTCTTATGTTGTCAAAAAACACCTACAACAAGGTAAAGTATAGGTAAAACATCTCAGTCTCACTAGTGACCTAAAAAATGGGATACTAAGGTGGTGTTTTAAGGCCAAAAAGAAGAATAATATTTTAATTTTTTTTACTATTTAAATATGGATTAAAATAGTCCTTTTCACCTTATAACCAAGTCTAAAATGTTCACATACTCCTACAAGCAAGGATAAATAGAGTGTCTCAGTTAATAGGGGTAATGAAACTCAGTTTGGGAACTCTAGTGTATAGAAGGGTTGAGAGTGAGATTAGCATGGTGAAATAGTTATGGTTACTTACATCAAAATCATTATGATTTAAATAATCTCTTAACCATGTAAAATAAGCTTATACAACCCCCTCTAGATCCTAATTCCAACTACATCCAACCATAAATGATTGTGTTGGTAGTAAGTAGTATGAGGTAATGTTTCTAGGCATTGGTGTGATCCAAACAATAGAGTGATTATCACTATGGTTTGATAATTAGGTATGATAAAATTAAGGTTTAAGACATTTTATTAAGGCCTAGTTCATGCAAAACTTTACCTACAAAGGTATTCTCAACAGAAAACACATTCAAACAAGGACTCAATAAACTATGCAAGGGTATAAAGAGCACCTAGGAAGATGAATTGATAGATTTATGATGATAAAAAACTTCTTAAATACCATGATAAAATATACAATATTTTATTGTGATAATAAATTCAATCAAAGAAAGGAATCTAACATTGCAACATAGCGAACTCTTCAATACCCCTACACAGTCCACCTCTTCTTCAAGTTTGTTTGAGAAATTGATGAAGTTAAAGGATATAAACACCTGAACAAGATCTCAAACTTGGTAAAATTAATTTTTATGATTAGGTAAGACTCATACATTATTTTTTTTAATGAGGATATAGGGTAACCCCTCTCCATTCTATCTCAGAGACATAACACTCTTGAGAAGTAAGAACCCTGTCAGTTTGGAGAAGAAGGGTGATGAGAGGAGTTAAACAGATGAGTGAACCTTTTATATTGATTTTTAAATCTATAACATATCTAATAAAATTTTGAGAACACCTCAAATGAGGGTTAAATTGATCATAATAGTCTTGTTGATGCTTAAAATTTCACTTGATTCTAATCAACAACAATGGGAAGTTTCAAGCTGTGGGATATTGCGGCTTGAAACAACCCATTTTTGTTTATTAGAATCAAGCACAATTTTAAGCATCAACAGTTTTTTGGCACACCCAATGGGACAAATATTTCAAGGATTTGAAGAATTTTTTGGTGTGTTCTCTAGCCAACTAGCTTTTGGAGGTTTTTTATCAACACCAACAATGACTCTAAGTCGAATCAGCCGGTTAAGCAGTCCTGGTAATATCGAGAAATCACCGTTTGGTATGCATAATTCTATTACTCATAGTTATGGGTCTTATGCCCCTTCATATATTTTTAATTAAGATAAATTTTCTCATGGAATAACATCAAGAAACAAGGATGCATATAGTTATGAGTTTTGCCCTACTTAGGTCCGATATGACTAGCCTCAGCCCTATCATGAGCTATACCTGTCTTATGCCCAGTCTCCCTAATGTGTCACATCCCATGCTCAACCTAATCTTATTTTCACCTTCAAAAAAGTATTACTAGGATATAAAAAATATGTATTAGAGCTTGAAAATAGAAGGGGATGTGGCCAAGAAATTCCTAATCATGTCATCCATCAAGTAAGGAATGCAGTAGATCTGATTAAAAGTGAGTGGGATCCCATTGAAAGAGCAAATTGGAAAAAGTTTACATATGATATGTTGGATGTGTGTGGCTTGATTTCATTTATAGAAGAGAAGCTGAGTATTCATGAGAGACAGCCTTACCAAGTCTATCAAACTGCATATCTATTGCCACAAGTTTCATATCAGACATACGCAACCCCTGGTCATGAACCAATTCAAACCTGTCAAGGTCATTTCCCCAATAATGTTGAGTCTATGTTGGCAGCATGGGAAGTGGACTCCAAACCCTCACTTTCCCCTCAAATCCCTCCCACCCTTCCTCAAGAAACTTCTTGTTTTTCATCACAGCCTTCATGCACTCCCCACTTCTATGATGATTCCTATGAGCTCCAAGAAATACTCTTTCAAGAAAATATAGCTAAGCAAGTTGAGGAATTAGAGGCAAAGATGAGATTGCTTAGAGAAACAAAGATAGAGATTTTAGACCTTAGAGAGGGGCCTACACCAAAAAATACCTCTTCTACCAATCCTTAGATCTCTCAACATGATGTCCAAATTCTGAGTTGGAAGAAGGAAAATCATGAACCAGTTAGGGATCTTGAAGAAGATAAAATTGCTACCTCTTCCCAAGGAAAAAGTTTTGGTCACAAGGTCATGGGTTGGAAAAAAACAATGGAATCATGGAACAGAAAGAAGGAGGAGGAGTATGCTTAGTTCATGGCTAGTCAAGGAGATTTCATGAGTGCAGATGAGGAGGTAATCACCATCGTTACACCCTTTGATGAACAAGAGGACAAGTCACAAGATTTTGCCTTAATCTCTGATGAGGAAGAGATCATTTCTAACTTTTTTCTCACTTTGCAAGAAGATATGGAAGAGCATGGACACTTCCTTGATCATGTCATTGGGATAGGTTACACTATTCTTCAAGGAGGCCATGAACTACCCAGATATGGAGAAGACAACATTGAGACTCAAATGAGTATGCAGAGGGGATGTAAGATTTCAGATTTATCCTTTCAAGAGGTTGAAATAATCAAGGAGCCTGATGATGAAATGGAACCTAAAAATGAAGAAAAAAGAGATAAGCCAATCAACAAGGTATACCCAAGGGCTTATGGTGATGAGCTGACAACTGTTGATTTCTTGATGAGACACGCTAGTATCAGGAGCTGATATTTGATGGGCTTCTAAGAACAAGAAGAGCTTATGGATGTCGAAAGCATGATCAACTCAGACTCACTCAAATGCAAGCAAATCCATGTGGCCTACACAGAGGGCATTTCACCAAAGATATACCCATTTTAATCACTTATATGGCAACATAAGCTGGCTTGTCATGAAGAAGATGTTAGAATTTTTTTTGATCTCGAAGGGAGATAAAGATGCTTAATTAATGCAGTTAGGTAGTTTCCTATTCCTGCATTGTTTTTGTTTTTCATTGTTGTTTTCCCACTTTCCTTTTAAATAATTTTTTTAAACACAGAGTTGGCGGCTTAGAAAGTTTTTTAATTCTTCAAATTTTATCACATTAAATGCTTCCCCAAATCTTTCAAAATCTCTAAGGTACCTTGTGCCACAACTTGCATAGTGTGTCCACCTCACTATTCCCCGAAGATTGAGTAGGATCTGCTAATAGTCATCTAAATTTAATGCTATTTGAGACTTGATAAGTCCATAAATATTTCTTAGTGAGATTTAAAGTTTACAATTTCTCAAGCATTTATGCACCTGCAAAAATATCTTGCTCTTTGTGATTTTCTAGCACCTAGTAAAATTTGCTTCAGCTAGAGTGTTTTTGTCTTGCACAAGGTTCATACCAAGTACTATAAAATAGATATAGAGATGGTGGGAGCATCATATTCACAACAAAGAGTTGGGATGTCTAAATCTCTTGATAGGTTGCTTTCTAGTAAATCATATGCTTTAGCTCCTACACAACTATCGAGAACCTATATGAGAACCAAAATCTTGAGAGTTGGTCAAGCCAGTGACCCCTCAAAAGTAAAGGATTACATAGATGAAATCAAGGACCCAATCTTGTAAAAAACTAGTAGCAAGAGTCTTAGAGAACGGGCACACCAAAGGTGTCTTCAAAGGGCCAGAGCAGGGCAATATGAGATGTTTAAAATGAGGATGTGGACCTCACAACTGGCTTAGTTCATTATCCCAGTTGTGCATCCATGCCTTGATTTGATTGAATTATGCATAGACTTGCTTCATGCACCATCTTACACCATTCAATAGGGTCCTTTCATCATGCAGATCACACCACAAGCTATCAGGAACATGATAGCCCTACATTATGACAATACCGCTACATTCCCCACTATTGATAGGATGCAAAGAATGTGGGCAAAGGTCAACACTCAGACAAGGTTTTTGAGGTCTGAGTTATAAATGGTTGATGGTGATACCATGGTACCCAAGCTCCCTGCACTAAGAGCTCAATTCACACCAGCTAGCCAAGATGCACTGTCAATGATGGCTCTCATCTTTGGCATGAAGGATGACATAGTAGTGTATGCAGAGCAAATGGCCATCTTTTTTAGGCTAAAGATAGTTGACAAGATGCAGGAGTATCGACTTGAATTCTCAAAGCACATCACCTTTTCAATAGTGGAAAAATTGACCCAGTTCAGATCAAAAGGGGTGTTCAGGTATTCCTCTTATTTGTTCCATCTCATACTGTATGAGAACCTTGACCTTTTCACCCAACATATGAATCCTAACCTGTATGACCCAAGTTTTGACCCCCAAAGGACCATTCTTATGTCTACATGGACACCCATTTTATCAATAACTAGTGACCTGTATGATTTTTGGGAGCTATTCATTACCCCCATTCTTCATTGCCTTAGCCCTGAACCTATCATAAATAGGTTATTTCCAAGTGTTTTGAACCTCCTGGTCAGTTGTCCAATCCTATGTGACTTCTATTTTGTGTCCCACCACATGATCATAAGGGTTCATGGGTTTTGTGTGGAACCAATTTTGCTACCGAAGAGTATGGCTCTAGGAAGAAGAGAAAAATATACAATCTCTCATGGATGGTAGGAAACATGAGTTTGGAAGCCAGAGATGCTGAGACTATGCTACTGAGAAAGCTAGCCTTCCTAGGTTTCTTTCTAGTCAAAGACAAATGGGTTTACGACCCAAATAGTTTCATAGCTTCCTAGGTAAGGACAAATAGGATTCGGGCCAGGATTGCACATGAAGGCTGCCCTTTTTGGGAGACTAGAAAAAACACTATAGAAGATGCTCCTGGTCTTTATGTTGAATTGATAGATTTTACCCTACCATAGAATAGGCCATGGGAAACCTTCTATAATAAGTAGAGGGATTATGATCCCAAAGTCAGGATGACTTCTGGTTTGAGGACACTAAACAACAAAGATTGGGATGCGAAGAAGATTGAAGCCTATTGGAAGTATAGGCAGGAAATTTCTCAAACCACCCATACATTCAGAGGCATGGATTCAAATGAAAGATGGGAGGAACTTTGGGATGAGTGTCATCCTTCCCCTGCATCTAGCCTAGAAACAACCAGACTACTGACACTCATTACAGGGTAGGAAGCTAGAGCGGGACCAAGACAGCCATCATAGGCCTTAGAGCAAGCTGTAACTACGGTTACTACATCAACCTGGTCCCAGCCTCTTAGCACCATGGAAAAACAAAGGATTATGGTGTCTTCAGCACTAAAATCTTCCCCATAATCAGAAGTGATTGAAATCCCTGGTTCTCCACAAGCACCACTGGCAACAATAGATGTGGAAGGGAAACAGATGTAGCTAGAGTTAGAGACACCCAAGAAGAGAAAGAGGGTGCAATTCCATTTTGATTCAGAGGAAGAAGAGGAACCTTCATAGCACCAAGTGTAGAGCACTATAATTCCCCCCAAGTAAGTATTACTCCTCCTCCCTCTCAATCTATTCCTTCCCCTACTGGCGTGATGCCTCAACCTAGCCAAATGACAACTCTTGCCACTACTGCCATACCCATTTCATCCTTCACCCCATCCTTGGCACCTCAAGCCCTAATGCTACCTCACTTATCCCCCTTTGTTCCCAAAAAGATTCCCCTTCAGCTCACCCATATCCAACCATTGGCTATTCAATATGGCATGCCACAGGGATATCCTTTTGTGGGAGGACACATTGCATCCCCTTCCACATTCTAGATGTAGGCCGATGCTATTAGGAAGGCAAGAGAAGCTTGGATGGAGAAGAAGACTAAAGAGAATAAAGCATTGGTTACCCCACACTTTTGGTCACAATTTGACCCTATTTAGTAGCAATTGACGGTGACCCATTTATCACCCAATGTTGTCAAGCTGAGTAAGTAGATGCAGCCAGAAGATTATACAATGAATGTAGTGGCCATTAATGTGTCCCTATTCAAGCCCCAAGATAAAGTTGAGATATTGATAGAATCCACTTCTATAGTCATGGAAGATTATTTGAAAACATCAAGAAGACTATAGAAGATGGAGGCTGATTTGGCCAAAGAAAAGGCAAACTATAGCAGTTTGGCTAAACAAATAAGTAAGAAAGATAATGAAATAGCAAGTCTGAATAAACAATTGTAAGATACTATTTCCCTTTAGATTCACTAGGTAGTCTAGGCCCAAAATGATTCATTAAAAGTATAGCTAACACATGCAAAGGATGTAGTGATGACCCTTAGGTGAGAGAAAGTAGCATTGCAGGGAAGATTCAAAGGACATCAGCTTCAAGTTACTCAATTGTAGCAAAAGCTGCTAGATGAACAAAATAATATTGACTGTTCAAGCCCAGTTCCAAGTAGAGTAGTAGAAAGTGGTGCATCTAATGCTAGAGCTAGCTAATAGGCCAAAGGGTGTCAGAGTGATGAAACAGGTAAAGGAGCTCTATGAATCAATGTGGAATCTTCTCAGAGATTATTCAACTCAGGCCATCTCTCACCTTCCTACTCAATGCACAACAATTGTGTGAAAAGGTGGAAGATTCAGTGAAGAACACTCTGGCTACAGTCATCAACAGAGTCATAGAATCCCAAACCTTGTTATAGAAGCTCTACGATGCTACAGATGCAACATTTGTAGCCACAAAAATCACTAATAGAATAGTCACTATGAAACAAGTCAATGAGGTGCTCAATTGCAATGCCGCAACCAATAGTTGCAAAGAGCTGCTCAAAGTCATGAAAGAAGGCATCAGTGAGATGAGATAGCATATTGAAGATCTAGTGCAAGTAGGTCTTCCTTCTTCATTTTTGGATGCCAACATAGTGCTGATGGTTGATCAAATTGAACCATTGTTGCTAGCCAAATAAAAGGATCAAATAGTTTTCCAGGACCTATGGGATGATTCCTCAGTATTGAAAGTCAAAGCTATTCTGGTTTCTATTTCCCAGATGGATTCAAACTAAAAGCTATAGTTCAGATTCTGATAAATTTTTCACACAAGGATATCATTAACCTTGATCTAGCTTTCGTTGAATTGTAGAACAAGCAAGGGTTATCTAACCATGAATGGCCATCTACCAGACAACACTTTTGAAGCTATAAAATTTTGAAATTTTGATAGAGCGGGAGTTGTGTTTCTTTTTGAGCAGGATCAAAAGTCCTAGGGGTCGCTAGTAACTATAGAGTAAATTCTTACTCTACATTGCATTCAAATTTTTAGTTGCACACTGCAGTTTTGGTTCCCGCATACCTTGGTTATGGCAGCAGAGTTTTGAAGTAGAGCTCAGGTTTGTTTCTTTTGATTCTTTTCCATCTAAGTATCAAAGTGCAATGGAGGCTACCAAGTATCAATGTCTGAGCATAGGTTCTTTGTCACCTTCTTGACTCCTTCATTTCATTTTTTCCTAAGTGTTGAATTCAAGCAAAGGCCGCCAAGTGTCACTTTCTGAAACACAGAGCAGGCCAACTAGCATTGTCTGAGACACTTTTCATAACTTTCAAGAGGGCCACAGAATGTGCCACGTATCTAATAGCAGCTAAAAATATTTTTAGCTGAAAATATTTTTAATCCACGTATATATAGATTTAGAATATATAGATTTAGATTTAGATTGAGGGTAAAAATATTCTTAATTTTCACCTCATTAACATATATTTATTTTATGTCTCTTTCTTCCATTTTCAATCCCAATAGTGATTATCCTAGTGTAGTGTGAACCTAAAAAATAAATAAATGGATCTATCCCTTTAACCTATAGGTTTAGCTCTGATATAGGCAACCCACAGGCCTAGAGGTGATCCCATGTTGGCTAAATGTGAATAGGTCTGAACAACCTCATCCAAGGGTGAAATATTTGGATACAAATAAAGTTTTCCTATATTTAGTATAAGAATAGTTGACTACACTTTTTTCCATGAAAACATTCACTTGTATTTAGTTTATAGTATATTTGTATAAAATTTAAAAAATTATAGGACTAGTGAAAGGAAAGAAAAACTCTTATAATTTCTCAGTGGTACTCAAAAATAAAAAGAATTATAATTTCTCAAGAGTAATGTCAACATTGAATAATTTTTTAATAAGATTTATTTTATTTTTCTAATAGTCACTCTCTTTCAAATAAATTAGGTGAAAATTGATTTTAGATTATTTGTAATTAAATGTATTAGCCATAATTGAACAACTTATGGATAAATTTCATTAGCATGAAAGGTTTATATTCCTCTGGTCCACAATGTAAATCATAGTTGTTTTCACTTTATTTTCCATAGATAAAGTTCACCTATCTTTCATTGAACCTGAGAGAAAGACTTTGAGTCAATGAGAAGAAAGACTAAGTAGTCATGTGTCATGTTGAAAATGAAGATACAAACTTTTCTTTTCTTTAGACACCAATTATTATGATGGAGATGTTTTGTTTTAATGTTTGAACTTAGCCTATTATTTAAATTCAATTGCATATCTTGTTACTAAATAAAATGAATTTAGTTAATACTTTTCATTAAATTATCCAAGTCATAGATTTTTTATTTCCCAACTGACGAAAAAATTTATTGTATTTATGTCCAGTGAAAATTTTAACCAAACATTTATCTTATGAGATTATTGGCTTTCCCATTCTTTGTTTTGTTTTTTTATTTGCACAAAGTTAGATGGAGATTTGGGGTTAAATTTAAGGGTGACCATCCCTATAAGGTAAAAAAATCATGGTGGTTATTTTCAACATTGCCACTATCATACTATAAATAAATGGATATTAGTCAAATTATTTTGAATTTATTCATAAACATTGAGATTAACTTTAATTATATTTTTTTAAATAATATCAAAATTAATTATATAAATAATTATTAATTTAATATTAAATAACAATAGTGGGGTTTAATATAAATATTCTATTTTACATTAATCTAGAAATAGTTATCATAAATAGGTAATGTAGAATTGGTTGAGATAATGAGGTAAACAATTTTTTTAGAAAAAAGGAGTGAATAGATATTTTTATTTAAAACATATAAACCCTTCCCAAAAACATGAGGTCAAGCCTAGTAAATGATAAATGTTCAAAAACATATTTGATAAGCATGTTCATCAATTTCATGGCTCTAAAAATCTTGCTCACTTTTCAAAAAATTTATGTAGATCCCTAAGAATTTGATCTCCTTCTTCAAAGCATAATAGGGTAAACACATCTATAAGACCTACAAAATTGGGGATGTATTCTAGTTATCAAGTCCTCCTTAGCTTGATATTATAAGATCCCTAGGATCTTTTTACAATTTACAAAACAATACCCCAAGTATAATTCATGTTCAACTAGGGAATTTGGTGGTGCAAAGCCTATCCTCTATAAATTGATCTTTAGAATGAATGTATGGTGGAGTAATAAATGTTTTATATATGGTTGTGTTCATATCTAAAATATTGAATTGATCACTTTGGTACTTTCACCATCGATCTCTAGATGGGTGGATTCATGTCACATATCCACTAATGCACCTGTGAGTTTATAGACTTCTCAAATTCAAATTAGGACCCTATTTGCGAGTAAGTCGACACATAATAAGTTGTAAAGGTATACAAATTAATAACACACAATATGAGAAACTCAAATAAGGTTCACAAAGGCCCACCCTAGATTTGTACAATGTACATTTCTAGTGCCCTAACATTAACCATATAGTGTATATTTTTAGGGAAAGTCTTATAAACCTAAGGAAAAAATAAGGGAGGGGAGAGAGAGGAAAAATGGACCACAGGTGACAAAACAACCAAAAAATATTTGAAAACATGACAATGAGACCCTTATCTTAATTAACAAGCCATAAACACATATGTACCCTAAAATAATGAAATTTTATGACTACCAACTACCCTCATAAAAAACTTAGTTTTTTATCTAATGCCCTACTTTGATGTGTATGTGACCATACATATCAAAATTAGATAATAGAGATATCTATTGGGGAGAGCAAAAAATACACAAATTTATGTGCTCTCAAATCTCCTATAGAAATTTTGATGCTCATATAGATACTCAACACTCTTGTAGACTTAGAAAAGATTTTTGCATGTGGATAAGTGCACAATCAATTGATAATTTATTGAAATATATGAATGGAAGAATAAAAATGATACTCTTGGTTTGGATATAAATTTGGTGGTGACCCTTGTATGAATCCCCAACATTTATGAATATGTGCAAATGTCCCTACGAAACCTACAAGAATAAATATATATGGATAAATGATCAAAACAATAACATGTTAAAATATAGAAAAGAAAAATTGGAAAATATGCACCTAGTTTTGGTGGAGAATGTGAGGGCACCCTTATTTAAGTTCCCTACATCTCCAAATCCAAATTTGTAGAAAATAAGAATGCCTACATAAAATTTTGAATCTTAGAAACTATGTTGGATCCTACATACATTTTTTGGTACAATTTTTAGTGAAAAATCAAAGATAAATAAATATGATATAATATGAAAAAGAGTATAGTTAGGAAATGTCCTAAATATATCCATTGGTGGTAACAAGTGTCATTTATTTTTCATGTCTTGTAAAACTTAGCATGTTATTGCCTTCATCCATGGGAGTAATATAGTATAGAAATGCCTTGGGTCCTAGAGTTTAAATATAAAAATTAATGGAATATATGTTCACCTTTTGAGATGTGAGATGAACCTACTAAATGCATATTTTAAAATAAAAGGATCATATGGATAATTTAAAAATATATAAAATACAAGCACAAATGTCTTTAATGGTGATCTAAGGAAAAGACTTAGACTCCAAATCATCCAATCATTAATTTTTTTATAAGATATACAACATTTAATAGAATGGGGTTAGTATTTATCTCTAATCTACCTCAATGGCCTAGAGGGGGCTACAACCAATTAACACATTCACATGATAAAATAAAACTAAGTTTCCCCAATGGTTCAAGTTACACCAGAAGGGATGCAATTATCTAATTTGGTAATGCAGGGTTTTGTAAAGTGATAGAGTGTAAATAAGTAGTTGTACCTCATTCCAAACCCATGGTCACTAACCCAATATTACATTTTTTGTGAGAAATGTTACATAGATATATTTTAATATCTCTTGTGGAGGTGATGGTGGAAAATTAGGTTGTGTGTTCCTTCATATGATAATGATCTATGTAAGGAGGAGATGTTTTGTTTCATAGTGAGATTTATAAATGGATAAGTGGTATGGAAGGATAAGGTCATACAAAACATGAAAGTCATGAAATATTTCTAGGTGATTTGGGTGGTGATGGTAAGAGCAAATGACAAGGTGTTTCAAGTGATATCATACACCACATGGCCTATATTGTAAATTAGACCAATTTTTTTGAAAATGTTGGATTTAATTGACCTATACCCGTTATAAATGGGTTTTTATGTTTTATGGTTATGATCACCTTTTATTTTCCATTTTATATTATATAATTGATTGTAACAATGATCAACATGTGATGTGCAGTTTGAATAAATGCTACAATGTCACTAGCATGGCATACAACATTGAAGTCCCAAAGTTAAATTTTTATCGTTTATTCATCCATGTTATGAATATATTGACACCTATATAAATTAAATCAGGCCTAATAACATACAAAAACATCATATTCAAACCCCTTGTAGGCAAGGTGGACATAATTAGAGCCGGTCTTCATAAGCATCTTATTTATCCTTAACAAAAATAAACATAAAATCTAAGGGAACATTGGTTAGGAAAAATATGTTTTCAAAACATTATTAAAATGAATATAAAATTATTTTGTATTAAAATTTTATGCAAATAAGGTGAGACAGGGTTAACAGACATGAGTTTTGAGTGAGGTACGATGTTGATTTACACTCTTTCACTTTACAAAACCCTAGTTTACCAAAATAAAAAGTTACATATTTTTCATCAAAAATTACACTCTTTAGTAGGGTATTTAAATATTTCATAGAGGAATATATAACAATTGGGGTTGTTCCTAATTTTATATACATTATGTTATCATAATGCTTGAGAGACTATGCAGGGACTAGTGGGGATTTGAACCCAAGTCTACAAGACTGTGGTCTTGTTGGTAATTTTACCTTTCCTCTATTAATTGATTAATAAGAAGTGAACACTATTTTTATGAATAAGTTTAACCCTAAATTTAGATAGTGGTGATTAGGGTTAAGAATATAAAAATGAATAAAAATAATTGTGATAAATAGATCTATAGATGGATAATTAATTAAAAACTTAGATAAACAATACTCTAAATTTAAATAGTGATATATGCTAAAAATACAGAGAAAAACTATGCTAGGTATTAAAATGATAATGAAAATAAGATACTTATCTAATCAAGATGCTAATACAGTTATATGTCTAAAACAGATAGGAAATAGGCTGAAAATAGATTATGGAACAATCATCAAATTCTATATTAAGTATCTTTGTAGCCTCAAATTATTATATCTACCTTAGATAGTTGCATAAATATATGTGTCTAACTTGGATTCAAGTTTCCAATATGGAATACATACTATAAAATAATGCAACCACTTGGAATGTTTTTGGTTTTACATCACCTTCACTCTGGTTCACTCTAATTTGGATCATATGTTATCGCTCCTTATTAAATAACAAAACCCTAGCTATTTATCTTCATAATGACCTTGGGGAAAATGGGTTAGTAGGATCATGATTTTTATCTAACCCCATAGATATATTTTTAATGTGTGCTACCTACATATTCATTACTCTAAAGAAGGCCTTAGACTGATGTAGTTCTCCCCTAATGTGGTCTTGTATGTTCACAAAGGTGAAATATGTGGAAAAAAGTACAATAGTGACCTATCTTATAACTTGAAAAATATGACCTATGACATGATCCTCTAGTAATTTAGACCTGTAGGGGGACTACTCCTATGACTAATATGGAAATAGGAAAGAATACAACAACTTTGCTTAATTAAATTCATGATTGAATGCTTTTTGGTAGTTTTCCTTATGAGAGGTATGAAATATCAATGTGAGTTTGGTATGAGGATTGATCATACATATATACCAATCCTATAAAGAAATATCTTGCATTAAAGTACTTAATCCAACAAATGGGACATGTTACAATTGAAAATTGGATGACTTTAGGGTAGTGGACAATTATTTTGACACATGACACTTGCATTGACATATGTGTATGACTAGGATGCAAGTGTCTAGGAAGCTATAAAATAGTTACAATTCTAGAATTTGTGAATACATATGATAAACATGTTTATAGCATTTTTAGTAACAAATAATGTCTATGTCATCATAATAGCATTGGGAAGACTAAGAAATAAGTAATTAAGCACAAGAGATAGTAAATGTAAGACTTTAAGTAGTGGTAAAGGTCTAGAATTGAAAGAAACAACCTAGCATTGTAATTGTCAAGTATACAAGATTGGGGTGTTATATAATTCAAGTATAGTGTCTAAATTTACCCTCCTTTTAATCTAGTAATGAAATTTCTAATTTAATAAAAAATAAATGTGTACATGGGTGTGTATAACACACCTTGCCTTTGTGTGAGCCCAACTTGAGTGATTTTCTAGTGAGTGACCTGCAACCAAGAGTATATTATATTATATAATCTATATATATATATGGTGAAAACTCAACTTTTTATCCAAGGTTGGGGCATGTTACCTCCAATATATATATATAGATATATATATATATATATATATATATATATATATATATATATATATATATATATATATATATATATGAGGTAACATGCCCCAACCTTGGATAAAAAGTTGACTTTCCACCTAATAGTTTAGATTAGCTTAACTATGTAACCCCATCATACTTCTAGCCTTGTGAGTGTGAGTGAAACAAGTCAAATCACACTATAAATATGGTGAGGTTGGATGATTTAAATAAGTCCAACCTATAAACTTATAAATATTCAATGATTTAATTATCTTAATCATACCCAAAATGAACCAATTATTGTAGTAGATTGGGTCAATATAGTCTATAAAATTCTATCTTGGTGGGTGATGACAATCCATATAAATATTTTGAAATATAAAATCAATTTTTATTTTGTAATTTAGGTTCCCTTAGTATAACATATTCACCTTAGATATGTCTCAAGATGAAACTATGTATAACAATGGTACCAATGTATATAATTTTGCCACAAATGTGTATCTAAATCATATAACTATGCAAATTTGGTCAATTTAAAACTTTAAACAAGTGTGTACGACATATTTAAATCATATCGTAACACACACCCACCATATATGGATAATTTTAAAACTTTTATATGTACCCATGTGAATGACATATTTCTAAACCATGCTCGCACTGTAATCTAGAGATGCTAATTATTTAATTGGTGTGGATAACATGTTTCCAAAACATGCCCCCATTGAATCTCAAATTGTGAACATGTTGAAGCCATGCCTCTATGGCATGCTCCCACTAATATTATTCCCTTAATCCCATAACCCCCCCCCCCCAACAGCCCTTAAGGTGAGGGGAATATAAATTGGTAGTCACCTTACCTCAAAAGGATTAAACAAATGTATAATCTATTAATGAACCATGTAGTATATAGAAGTAACATGTCTAGGTGGATATATCATTGAAGCACATAGAATGTTATCACATTGAAGCCTAAGATACATGATATAGATCATGAAAACATCTAGATAGTACATTATAAACTCAATAAACAATCAAGAACACACAAGATCACTCAAAATAAAATTAAAATACAATAGTCCAAAGAGACTACAAACAAGGGGCATGTTTAAATGTGACATAGTTGAAGGGACGTGACTTAGTCAAAAGTCCAAAAAATCAAGAATGACATATTTAAATGTCCATACAAAAATTAATGACATATTTAAATATTAAAGAGGCAAACAAAAGCACAAGGGCCACAATCATGGAACACATTTAAATGCTCAAATAAGTAGGACAATAACAAGTCAAGGTACTCAAGGAAGTGCATAAATCAAAACATAAACAACCAACATAAGCACATCATACTAGTCCATGTGTGTGTGTGTGTGTGTGTGTGTGTGTGTGTGTGTGTGTGTGTGTGTGTGTGTGTGTGTGTGTGTGTGTGTGTGTGTGTGTGTGTGTGTGTGTTTTAAAAACTAATGTATAATTCAAAGGATATAAGCATGTATAAACGCATGTTTAAGTACATAACCTAAAACATGATAATGAAAAGTGATCATATAACCTATGTGTATCAAGACCAAATACATGAATGCCCCCAATGTCCAGATGACATGAGTAAAGTGAAGGCCCAACATCCATAAATGTATATATGATGTGTGTGTATGCCTATATCACACTTGAATGATGTGTGAAATGTGTGTATATAGAAACTATTGATATTCCATCTATCAACATGGAACTAATAACATAGATCCCAATGAGCCAATAGAATACATAGATTTTGAATATTTTTGGAATTTTTTAACTTTTTTGATTTGTTTGGTATTTTGTAATATTTTAAAAAAATAATTATTCAAATTGAGGATCCAATATGTTGCGTGTTGTCCTATTTTTAAAAAATTATTTATATTGAATAATTTCCAAATGTGTTATATCTATTGGTAACTCACTACCAACAAGTGTTGTTTCTTGTCCTTCATGTTAGGAATAAACTAGCTCTGATACTACATGATAAGATCAATAAGCTATATCCTATAGTTCAAGTAAATAATGTGTAAAAATAAACTACAAAAAATGATATAAGAGGGAATACATTACACAAGTGATTATGTGTAAAACCTTACAATGTGCAAGGAAAAAACCACAGGAAAAATGGCATCTCCCAGACTTCATTAATTCATCAATTCCTCTCTTACAACATATCTCCTTAAGAAAATCCTTTGGTTCTAATATACTAAGAACTTAATTCTTAATCCTCAAGCATTTAGGTTGTCAACCAAGCTTAACATAGCCTTCAAGATCCAACCTCCAAGCATGCAAGCACAAGAATGAATAGATCCACTAACTGGATGAATTATAATGGAGATCTTATGCATATTTATGAATTTACAATAAGAGAGAGAGTGTAAAAGAATAACATCATAAGTGGTCTAACAAAATTAATCACATTCTATGTGGGCATTAGTGATCAGTAGTAAAATGTCTATTTTCATGTGCAAGGGTCAACAAAGTGGACCATCCACTTTAGACAAGATCCAAGCCACTTCTATGTGACTCCAAACATTATCTCCCACTCCACATGTGAGTACAATCAACAATATTAATCTCTTGTCTTATTATTTTATGTTCATACTAAATTCTAAAAGGCATTGCGATCACCTTTTGACTTTCCCCACACATGTGAACCATTGGGTCCCTTAGAAATTGAATATATACCTAGCCTTTGTCTTTTTTTCCAAATGATAAACCCATGTTCCTTAGTGGAGTGTTATTCCATAGTCCCATCACATCATCCTAATCACATGTGAGAGACCCTCCATGGGCCCTACCAAATTATTGACCATCTACATCACCATGAATAGTGGCCATGAATATTGACTATGAATAGTGATTATTGAATAGTGATTGTGAATAGTGACTTATTACCTAACATACTCCAACTTGAAGTCAATATACATAGGATTTTACTATACCTAATTATTCTTCTATATATATGTCTATCAATGCCCACTATTGTAATAATAAAATTTCTTTAGCCTGACCAACTATGTCAACATATACTCCATAACATATTGTAGCACCTGAAGTAACTCTTGACTTCTCCATAACACAGACCAATCCTCCATCTAGGATTTTAACATGAATCATCTCACAACTCCTACTACTTGGAAGTATCCATTATATTGCACACCATAGCATCACGAGGCTTCGTACTCCTAATAAATATAATACATAGGATACAACATGTATTATCCTCCTCTAGGGAACTCTTGAGAAGATAACTCATAATATAATGAGGTACTTTATTTATCTCTAATCCTTGTGCATCTCCATCCTTGGATTAATCCTCCTATCACCTTCATCACATGTATCTTATTTAACTAAGCCATCACAATAATGATCATGTTGGGGCCTACATCTAACATGTCATCAACACATAGTAATAACATTTTCTAAACACTTTGGATCTCTATGAAGGTACTAAATATCCTTTACTCCCTTAACACATCTATTGGAAACATGTATAGTGACTTCTTTAATATGCAAACCAATATATTTTTACCTCATTACTATATATATCTCTCCCTAAGAGATATCACCATGTACGAATCAGTTTCTCTAACTCCTTAAATAATAACTAGTACACATAACATTCTTGATAGTAGTGAGGAGAGGAGATATCATATAAGTCAAAACTAGACTTCTTCACATAGCCTTCAAAGCTATCAATATGGCACAAGTTTATTGAAGCAATCATGGCTCTTGGTAAGTTGTCATGCTACTCGATGCATCATTATACCTATCGAGTTTTTGAGCTTGCATCTAAAATGCATCCTACTCTACCAAATGTTGCCAAAACACCAACCCATGTGCCTCTAGTGTTACACCATGCATTGTTATACCTAGACAACATCACAATAATATGCACAACACTTTAGCACCCTAAGTTATATGATCAACACTAGTCTTCTCCTTATGGGAACACTAGGTCTCAGTTGACCTTTTGCATGTAGCCTTTAGCTACCAAACATGCCAAATATGACACAATTAGAAGAATCAAATCTCTATGGAAGTCATCATGATACTCAGTACATCAATGAACCTATCAATTTTTAGAGCCTAAAAATTGCATCCAAAATGCATCAATGCTCTATCATATGTCCAAACACATGTCCTTCTCCTTCTAGGAACACTAGGTCTCACTTATTCATCTACATCTTCTTCTTCCTCCTACTCAACTATTTCAAAACATGTATAGCTTCAAGTTTATATGAACCTCCTCTTTTATATGGATTTTTATTCTTCAACATCTTGGCTAACAACATGTGCTTAGTGGGATACCACATAATACAACCCTTCATTTTTTTCCAAGAACCACAAAAAGGCCATCCCTTATCCTCAAACTCTTCCAAAGGAGACCTAATTTCTCCTCAAGCTGTATAATTTCTTCATCTATAAGAATATTGTGTATGTTTTTGACCCATCTATCAAAACTTTCTTAGATTTCTCTTCCACACATCTATAGGCTTTCCCTCAGCAACATGAAGAGAACATGATCTTCACCAAAAGATCCTCCACCTTGTTCTATAGAGAGATACCTATCAAACCAAAACTTTTTTTCTTATTTAATATCTAACTAGGTCTCTCCTCCTATCACAATAGATTCCACTTGAAAATACTAACCAATGATATAAAACACTCAAAAATGGAGTTTTTAACCATGGATATGATACCAACTGTTAGGAATAAACTAGCTCTGGTACTACATGATAATATCAATAATATATATCCTATAGTTCAAGTAAATAATGTAGAAAAAAAATATAAAAAATATGAGACAAAAGATAACACATTACATAAGATATTACATGGAAAACCTTGCAATGTGCAAGGAAAAAACCATGGAGAAAATGGTAACTTCTAGACTTCATTAATTCAGTAATTCCTATCTTAAAACATAGATCCTCAAGAAACTCTTTCAATGCTAACATACTAAGCACTAAATTCTTACTCCTAAATTATTCAATTCATGAACCAATCTTAACATAGCCTTCAAGATCCAACATCCAAGCATGCAAACACAAGATTTCATAGATCCACTAACTGGATGATTTACAATTGAGAACTTGTGCATATTTATAAATTTAGAATAAGAGTGAGAGTGTGAGAGAGAAACATCATAGGTGACCCAAAAAATTCACCACATTCTATGTGGGCACTAATTATCAATATTAAAATGTCTATTTTCATGTTCAAGGGTCAATAGAGTGGATTGTCTGCTTTAGACAAGATTCAAACCACTTCCATGTGACTCCAAACATTGTCTCCCACTCCACATTTGAGGATAATTGGCAATAGTAAAATCTTGTCTTCTTATTCTATGTGCACACCAAAGTCAAAAAGGTGTTGTAAACATCTTTTGACTTTATCCACACACACAAACCATTGGGTACTTTATAAATTTGACCCATAATTAAACCTTTGTCTTTTTCACCACATGACAAACCCATGTGACTACCAAGAATAATACCCATGTGCCTTGGTGGAGTGTTATGCCCCACTTCCATCACATCAATCTGATCACATGTGAAACACCCTCTATGGACCTTACCACATCACCAATCAACCATATAATTAATCATCCACATCAGCAAAATGCCACATCATCAAGACTAGTGATTATGAATAGTGATTCATGAATAGTGACTTCACACCTAACACATCATATCCATTATATGGGATATGAAATTCATTATGGTCATGATGGAAAATAAGACATTGATTTTTAATAATAATAATGGATTCCATATCAGTCAACCAATGTTGTCCAAGATGAAAAGGTAAATGTGGTTTCTGATCCATTACCCATATAACAAGGTCCACTAACTTTCGACCACATGTAATGGGTAATATAATGTACTTGAGAGATTTCAAAAACATTCATACATATTTAAAATTTTAAATATTATGTCAAAATTCTTGTAATGTGGTATTACCATAAGTTTTATTACAAGTATTTACATTGACCTTGAGACGTCAACAATGAATTACATTAATATTTGTAGTAGTGGTTAGATATTCATGCTTTGGTCATTTTGACAGATAGTTATCTTTTGAAAATTTGGAAATGTTACACCTTTTATATCTTTGAAACAAAATTTAGGTGTTTCTTTCATTCTTGTATTTATGAATTTGGTTATTCAATGCCTCACATTTATCTGTACTATGACTAATAATATGATGATATTTACAATATAGTAACTCATTTATAGGAATAAGTTTGGTCTTTACCATATACTTATTTAAAAAAAAGAAACTCATTTCCTCTGAGAAATAATGGCATGCAAGATAATTCTTTTAAACAAAATTAATAAATTCAACAAAGCCTCATGATCATTTCAACCATATTTCTGACTAACTCAAAAAAATACCTATTTCATAGATTTTATGAACATATCAACATGCAACAAGTAAAATTCAGTACAATAAATAAATATAATGATAAGTTCCCTAAAAATTATTTCTTTAAAGATATTTTATTTCCATCCTCACTTTTCATAGTTGTCTTTCCCTATGGCCCCATAGTCGGTTTATACTCTATACTCTGATTTTTTGTCACAATTTTTGCTATACTTAGTTTATTATATTATATGGTTGGTCTTTACCACATAATTATTTTAAACAAACAAGAAATTGATTTATTTTGAGAAATAATGATGTGCAAGATACTTTTTTTAAATAATGCAAAAACAACAAACTGAATAAATGCAATGTATCCTCATGATGATACTATATTTTGTTTTTAAATGTTTAAGTTAATAATTATATTCTAGTTGGCATGGTTTGTTAATTTAAAATAAAAAAAATTGAAAGGCCAATATGGATATGGTTAAGACATTTTAGTAGATCCTATTATATATTTTGTAATTTTAAAATAATTAAAATGTTTTGAATAATTTTTTTATTTATGTCATCCTTGCTTTTCATAGTTGTCTTGCCCTATGGCCCCATAGTTGGTTTATACTCTATACTCTGATTTTATCACTATTTTTTTTATACTTAGTTTATTATATTATCTAGTTGGTCTTTACCACATACTTATTATAAACAATCAAGAAATTAATTCCCTCAAATAAATAATGACATGCAAGATACTTATTTAAAACAATCCACAAAGAACATACTAAATAAATTCAACAAAGACTGATGATCATACTATATTTTGTTTGTAAATGTTTAAGGTAATAATTATATTCTAGTTGACATGGTTTATTAATTGAAATAAAAAATATATTTGAAATGGAAATATGTATGTGGTTGGGACATTTTGGTAGACTTTATTATATATTTTATAATTTTAAAACTATGAAAATGTTTTGAATATTATTTTTAATTATGTCATCCTCGCATTTCATAGTTGTCTTGCCTTATGGCCCCATAGTTGGTTTATACTCCATACTTTGATTTTTGGTCACAATTTTTTCTATATTCAATTTATTATATTATCTAGTTGGTATTTTGAGGACTTATAGAGGTATGTACTCAATTTATACATAATATGGTCATCAAATTTAATACATAGAAAGGATAAATTTAATCATTAAAAAGAAATAAATGTAAAATATATCTTGACATTAGACTTCTCAACCTCAAACCTATTTATCCATTGGTTTTTTAATTAACACAATTTCCTCTCATAAAATAAATCTAAATAAGTGCTTCAAATTTCTTAAAACCCTAGAACCACAAAACCCTAAAACCTAAATTCATATAGCTTCATTTTTGTTAAAAAATTTGTGGTTGTGGGTGATGATGCCACTAATTTTTTACTTTTATAGCCTCATCCGTGCTTAGTATATGTCTTTTCCTATGTAATTCCCATAACTTTCCATGACCTAAGCAATTAAATGAAGTTATGATTTTGTATGTTCATTAATATAAATGTGTTATGTTATGAATTATTAATGCTTTTCCTTGATTGAATTATATTGGTGTGAATTTATCTAAAAAAAATTTTAAGGGTCATGAAGGTTGCAGGATCTTGTTAAGTCATATCTACTATAGGGTGCCCACAGTTACTGTAGGTTTCACCTACAAGTTGTTTGTAGCCACTATAGAGTACCTACAATAACTATAGACTTCACCTACAAGTTACTTGTAGCCACTACAGGATACCTACAACAAATATAGGCTTCACCTATAGGTTACCTAAAACCACTACAGAATACCCACAAAAACTATAGGCTACACCTATAGGTTGCCTGTAGTCACTACAGAGTGTGCACAACAACTAAAGATTTTAGTTATAAGATGTCTATAGCTACTACAAAGTGCTTATAGCCACTATGCAAAAGAGAGTAATTATTGAGGAGATTTTGTATACAGACCTAGCTATCTTTGGGAACCAAATAGATGATTGGGAAGAATCATAGTTATTATAAAGATTCCCTACATGCAAATAGACATTAGATGTGTTGCCAAAGATGATAAAATACAAGGATAATGAGAAGAGACAAAAGAGATAAAATAGAAAAATAGTCTACCTTGTCTTTAACCCAATCAATTATAAAATAAATAACTATAGTTACCAACCACTTAAAATTTGACTGGGATAGTTTATAAAGCATTTGTATTTTTCCTAGTTTGATGTCTTCAATTAGAATCAATAAACTACCTTCTATATTTAAAGGCAAAAATAAGATCAGACTAGGAGGTTAGATAATTTTCATAAGGTAATAGTATAAGTTTTTATACTATAGCATTTGTATTCAGAATGAAGTAATGAGAAAGTTGAATTTGTAAGAAGTTTTTGAATTCTCTCAAAGAGCGATTGGAGCTTAGTTTTGAATGAGGAAGGGCCCCTAGGAACAAGTTGTGAAGATCTTGACCCTCTTTAATTTTAGTGTGTTGTGTAAGTTAATTTTATTATTAAGTTTGATTATATAGGTGTAATGTATGTATGGTGCATAAGTGTGGAATAGTTCTTTAATTTTGTCACAACAGTTTCATAATATATATGTTTAGTAAATTCAGCAAAAGTTCATTATACTACAACTAGAAAATCAAGTTGATTTTTGAATCAGTAATGCATATACAGTGCTGACACTCTTGAAATGTGTACACACCCTAGGTTGATAATTAATTTTTAATCAGACTAGTGAATATAGTAATCACTAGGTAGTTAGTCTACATAACATTTTGGCATTATTGTCGAGGAGGGTGTCAATTATTATTTTCTAAAATCAATCATTGTTTTTCTAAAATTAGTCAATGCACTATTTTTCCTAGTCAGGTTAGTTGAGTGAGGATAATGTGGTGTCTTGTGCTAGATGTCTAAGTTCTTGGACATATAGTTCCAATCAGGCAAGTTGAATGAGGGCACTACGGTGTCTTATGCCAGATGTCTAAGTTTCTAGAAGTAAATGGGGCATAAGTTATTCAGTTCATGCTTCTAGAATTTATTTCCTGAAAGAGTGATTTATTTTTTTCAAAGTATGCTTTAATTTTTCCTCCTTTCATTCCCTATTTTCTAGGATAGTTTTTCGTCTTTCATTTCTCACTTTCTAGGATAATTTTTTTCCACTTTTAGTAGATAATCTTTACTATTTTCTATAAGTACAATTTTAATTCTTATTTTGATTTTATCACTCCTTTATATATGCATTAGTTTTAAATAATTGGTCTAAAATAGCCCCCTTGAACACATGAAAACAAAAAAATTACTCTGTGCATGAAGGGATAGGATAGATGAAGGAGTCGCATAACATTTATGTAGAGAAAAAAAGATTCACAAGGGAGATTCCCACCAAACAAGCCACAAGTTGTTGTTGGGAAATAACTACGAATACCTATAACAACTAAGAATCATTTTGAAGAATATACTATAAGCTAAAAGGATCTTAAAGAGGATAAAATTAAAAACTAAAGGAGGTATCTTGCATAAGAAGCATTATTGGCTCTGAGAAAAAAATAGAAGTAGAGGAAGTATTAGCTAAGCTAGTAAGAATAAAATGAATAAGATGAATTACACAAACCAGGAACTCTAGAGAGCAACACATTTATAACATTTTAGCAAGGTTTTCTTGATCAAATTAATTGAATCTCTAGAGAATATTTAAACCCTTCATCCAATAAAAAGATTGAGGAATAGTAGATAACATTTACTATCATGCTGACCAAGGGATTGATACATAATTTGAGGATGAGATCTTATGTACCTTTGGTATTCATATCACAAGAAAAGCCATCATGAGTAGAGATAGAGACTTTTTGGATGACAATGGGACTCAAGATAGAGTTACTTTTGAATTTCGTATTTCAAATGTAATAAGTGTAACACAAATGAAAAACATCCTACCCTTAGCCTTGCCTAATTTTAGAGTTATATTATCAAGAGACCTATACACATTCTTATTCAAATTTGATATCCTCTGTAGAAGTTATGACTACAAATAGGATGCACAAAAATTGAAACTTTTTATAGCTACTTTCAAAGACTCAGCACTCTGCTGGTTCATGGGATTGGGGAGTAATTCTATCTGCACTTTAGAGGACATGAAAAAGAAATTTTTGGCTAAGTATCAGGAATATGGAAGAGGAATAAGTAATAGAAGAAATGACATTTTTAGGATGACCCAAGAAGAAGATGAATCTTTGGAAGACTATGTTGAACGGTTCATGTTTAGTGTACAAAAATTCAAGCAAAGTACAATTGGAGAAGAACCTTTAAAACTCATCTTCTTGAAATGAGTTAGAGAATATTTTCTAGAAGCATTTTCCCTAATGAATGGAGGGGATATTTTCCACCTACCATTCATCGATATCAAAGAGATGAGCAATAATTATTCTAGATATGCTATAAATAAAGTTAGGGGAAACAAGCTCCCATTGGCAGCTATAAATAGTCTATCAAGAAATAAATTTAGTAACCTATTATAAGACATGAAATAGGATATCATTAGTCATTTGGACACCCAAATAGACAGGTTGAACTCAAGACAAAAATAATAAACATTGAATCAAGCTTTGACCATTTACTATCCTGTCTATAAGAAGAAAAAGGTAGATTGTATATGTCACAAGGTGTGGGCTAAAGTAGCTCACATCATAGCTAAAAAAATAGAAACAATAGATCTACACACTATAGGAGGAGATGGTGACCATGTCTTATATGTTTCATAAATAAGGCCATGGGTTCAATAACCATCTTATCAAGGTATGGGACAAAATCCACATTTTGCAAATACTACCTCCTTTAATCCATAATTTGAAAATATTACTCCTAATTAGACTAATCCTTAGATGAACATTCCACCTCTTAATTCTAGATAGAAGCTATCTCAAGCAAGATGCCTCACCATCTCTTTGCAACCTCCACAAAATGTCTCCCCACCTTGGACACAAGCTTGGCAAACACCCCAAGGCCCACTTTTCATAAACTAGTGGCAATAGCCTTGGAGATCTAACCAACCATAGGGAAACTCTTTAGGAGGATTCCCTCCTCAATAACAACAACCTCTTTCTCTTATCCAAATACACAAGCTACACCCAAGCCTAACTAGCTACCTACCCAACATGTATAGAATCCTACAAATAATTTTGTATAACCCATATTTAGTACTAAACCCATTTAGTACCTAGCATGCACAATGAACATCAATGAAGTTCACCTCCATTTAGGGAATGTTCTACCACCCCCAACACCACATATAATAATGGAATTGATCCATGGAACCCTAGAAGATCTTGCTAACCCACCTCCAACACCTCAAGAACTTGTTAAACCTACAAATAAAGTTGATGAAATAAGCCCACCATTTCTAGAACATCTCAGCCTTCAATTCCATTCAATTAAACTTGAGTTTGACTTCATGGGACATCACAAGAATATTTGTGTCAAAATCCCTCTATTTTAGGCTATCAAGGATGTACTCATATATTCTAAAGTTGCTAGATACTTCTATCTATAAAAACCAAGAAGGAAGAAAAAGGATCCCAATACTGTGAATATGATGGGCCAACTATCAGACATCATGTTGGGGAACACCTTACCAAAGAAATATTTAGATTTAGGATGCCTAGTAGTAATAGTCTAGATCCATAACTAGTAGTTGTCTAATACATTAATAGACCTAAGGGCTAAAATAAATGTAATGATAACTAAAAGCATTCTCAAACTATAGTTGAGTAATATTAATCCTACATCTATAATGTTGCAAATGGTTGATAGATCTACAGTTAGACCAGAAGGAATTATTTAAGACCTTATCATTACTTTAGATTCTTAGGAATATCCTATAAATTTCATTTTTTTGTAGCCTAAGTCTTATTTGGGTGGATACCCTCTCATATTAGGATGACCTTGGATTGCCATAGCTGATGCCTTCATCATCTATAGATTAGGTAACATGATGATATCCAAAGGCAACCACATTAAGCAATTGGTCCTTTATCCTCCAACACAACTAGTTTTTATGCTAGAACATACATTATAGGTTGAAGAAGATGATATAGATCAGCCTCCCTTGATTCTTGTATTTGTCATAGACCATGCATGCACATTTGTTGATCAAGAGGAAGATACAATCCTCTCTAATGTTTTTCAACATAATTATCAAATTCCTTCTACAAATCTCAACCATTTGCAATACGTTGAGTGTCCATTTTCCAACCTCTAGAAATTGGATAATTTTGATGCATCCATTCATGAAATATTTCACTAGTTGTTGCCTCATAGCTACAGCCACACTAGATTCATCATCAAAATAGAAATGATGAAATCACTCTTAAAACAAATTGAAATCTCTCCAAGGAAAACATTGCTTATTAATAACAAGTTGGAACTAAATGAGGAAAAACACCTAGTCAACATGTTGCATGCAAATCAACATGATTTTGCATGGGATTATGAGGATATGCAAGGAATCAGCCCAAAAACATGTAGACATCATATCTACATCAAAGAAGAGTGATAACCAATCAGATAGCCACAACGTAGAATGAATCTAGCTCTTCAAAAAATAGTCAAAATAGAATTACAAAACCTTTTGACTACTCAATTTGTATATCTCATCTTAGATAGTGAATGGGTGTCACCTTTGGTAATTATACCAAATAAAAATATAAAATGGTGTGTATGCATCGATTACAGGGAACTCAACACAACAACTAAGAAGGATCACTTTCCTCTACCCTTTATTTACCAAGTGTTGGACACATTATTAGGGAAGAAATATTTTGCCTTTCTAGATGGATTCAATGGTTATAACTAGATTATAAATACTCCTGAGGACTAGGAAAAGACCAAATTTACTTATCCTTAGGCTAATTATGCTTATGTTGTATTACCCTTTGGGCTATGTAATTCTCCTACAACATTCCATAGGGTTGTCTTGAGTATCTTTGCAGATATGGCCAATGAATGTGTAGAAATCTATATGGATGACTTCATTGTCTATGGAGAGACATTTGATGACTACCTCAACAACCTAGAAAAAGTGTTGTAATGTTTTCAATAGAACCATCTATCTCTCAGCTGCAAGAAATGTTACATGTTCATGACAAAAGGAATTTTCTTGGGCTACCATGTATCTACTGAAGTAATTAATGTTGACCCTATAAAAATTAGTATCATAAAAAATTTGCATAATACTCACAAACAAAAAGATGTTAGGATTTTTTTCGGACATGTTGGTTACTACAAGAGATTCATGAATAATTTTAGAAAAGACCATTGTTTACCCTTCTGACTAAAGATGTTGACTTCCTCTGGACTCCTGCCTGTGATACAACCTTCAAATAATTGAAGGAATTATTGACCACCACTCCAATTATATGTGGTCCTAATTAGAAGCTTCCCTTCCATATTCACATAGATGCTTTATGTACTACCATAGGATCTTTGCTTGGCCAAAAATAGGAAGCACTTAATTATGCCATATATTTTGTAAGTAGAAATTTATAGGCAACAAAATTAAATTGCACAGTTACTATAAAAGAGTTCTTAAAATTAGTTTATGCTATCAATAAGTTCGATCACTACATCATAAGGTATCATGGATTTATTCATATAAACCATGAAACCATTCAGTACCTTATGAATAAACCAACTATTCCAATCAGAGTGATAATATGGCTACTCATATTATAGGAATTTAATATCATCATTATAGACAAGCTTGGTAGGGATAGTGTAGTGGTGGACTATTATCATGACTACAATTATATGATGAGGATAACGTATTCGATGACTCATTTCCAGATGAGAATCTATTCTCTCTCACCCTTACTACACCCTAGTATGCTGACATTACCAACTAGCTTGTAACAAGGTTACTTCCACAATACTTCTTCCCTAAATAAAGGTGAGCATTGATTCCCAAAAGCATTTTATATTCATGGTTGTCTATATTCCTTTTCTATATTGGATCTGACTCTATCATCAAAATATTTCTCAGAGAATATAAAGTTTTAGATATCCTCAAACCCTGTCATGATGAAACTTGTAGAGGACACTTTGCAGCCAAGCATACAATAGTCAAAATTTTGAACATAAGATACTATTGTCCCTCACTCCATAAATATGCAATTAGGTATACTACTTATTATGATATATGTCAACATATGGGGAGACCCACACATTCTGATGACATGTCTTTGCAACCTCAAATGGTGATTGAACCATTTGAAAAATGGGGCCTAGACTTTATATGACTTTTTGATCCAAAATCCAATAATAAAGAGTACATCCTTGTATGTATTAACTATGTCACTAAACAAGTGGAAGTAAAGGCTCTTAAACATGCAAAGGATGAGAAGATGAAAGATTTCCTCTATGAATAAATATTTACTAGATATGGTGTGCCATGTGAAATAGTCACTGATCAGGGACCCTAATTCACTGCTAATTTAATTACTACATTAGTCTAACAATTTAAGATTAGGCATAAAAAATCAACTCCATATCATACATAGTCCAATGGATAGGTGGAGGTCACCAATAGGGAGTTGGAAAATATTTTGACAAAGACCATTAGTATGTCTCATAAGGATTGAGAGGCAAGGCTTCCTGAAGTTATGTGGGCTTACCAAATCATATAGAAGACCACTATAAGATTCACTCCATATGAGTTGGTATATGGAAAGAAACCTATCTTACCAATAGAATCTAAGAACAATACCTTACGAATAGAACTAGAACTTGGGATGTATATATCTGAACTACAGAAGGAAAAGCTCCTCCAATTGAATGCCTTAGATGAATATAGACAACAAGCATTACAAAACATAGAGCTTGTATAACAGTAATAGATTAGATGACATGATAGGTACATTAAGACTAGGTAATTTCATATAGATTATTGGGCTCTTATTTTTGACTTCAAATATAAGGATTACAAGGGTAAACTCCAGACTATGTGGATTGGTCCCTTTGAGATTGAGAATGTTTATGATAATGGAGCAGTACAACTCCAAACCAGTGATCTAGTGAGATTCTTCTGCTGGTCAATGGCCATAGACTCAAGCTATACAAAAAACCACTTACTTAGGAATAATTTACCAATCACATACACCAATAATTACAAGATGGATACAATGATGTCCTGGATAGGCATATTGCCTCACTAGACAATGAGAGCACCAGTCCACACTTAGAGGAAGAAGGAGAGGAGGACATTCTTACCCTCCTCTAGTGTGATGAATGAGACCTTCACCTGGTCTTTGACTAGTCACCTTTCTAAGTTACTTGGATAAGGTCCTAAATAAACATTATCTTGTAAGCAGTAGATAGATTTTTAAAAAAACAACAATAAAAACCCATTTTTGGGCATTGTTGGTAGCTTCTAGGTAGAAAACTAGCCTACTGACTACCCAGAGATATAAAAAGGGCCTAAGTAGAAAACCAGCTTGCTAGTTAATTAGGGGTAAAAACCAAAATAAATGAAAAAGGGAAAGTGAGAAAGGAAGTAGAGAGAGAGAGAGAGAGAGAGAGAAATCCCTCAAATCCTAACCATCCACATCAACACAGGGTTTCTCTAGTTGCTACTAGCATTCTTTTAGCTACTATTGGTACCTTGTACATAGTTGTCCATCACTTTATAGCTTACTATGGACATTTTTGTAACTACTATAATCACCCTCTCATGATTATTCTTACCTTTCTAACAGAGCATGCAAGTTAGATCTTCCTATACTCTCACTTATGGCTTGGCTATTAGATTTTAGGCATTACATAAAAGTCATTGGATAACCTTGTGGAAGAATAAAAGAGGATTAGGGAAACACATGTCATATCTATGACCTAAAACTACCCTTGAATACCAAGCTATCGAACTGTAATAAATCATTCAAATCTCTTCCCATGTGGAAGTGTTGTAGACCAAAATTTATGCCTACAGGGACACCCATGATTCATTTTCTAGTTTTTGGTCATTTTATGCAAAATATTTCACAATGTTAACTAGTGGAGATTTCATATTTCTTTATTACACAAGTTTCATCCTACTGATTACTATAGCTAAGCCCACTAGGCACAACACCTCTAGGGCATAAGTAGCATCCAGACACTTATCAACTAGTTCATGCAGATGAAGGTCCCAAGGTAGTCTTTGATCCGGACAACAATTCAGATGACAATTCAGGTGATGGGTCTAAAAAAGTGAGAAACATAAGGTTCTCAAATATCGTGGCAAACTACAATGGTACATACAAGGAGAAATGGAACTCTTCAATTTGGAAACCATCGGTGAGGCATACAAGTTTGCAGTGAAGATTGAGTAGAAGCATGGAAGAATGAATATAAAGAATCAGTCTTCAAAATGGAAAAGTGACAAAGAAGGTCAAACACGAGGCCAAAATTGGAAGTAAAGACTAGGAAGTGGTGTGATTATCACAAATCTAGAACTCACTCCAAAGAAGAATGTCGATCTATCAAATCACTACTTTCTGAGTCACAATCCTCTGCTCTACCTCATATAGACCCTGCAGTCGAAGAGGTTCAAGAAGAAATTATAGATGTTGATCCTAAAGCCATTATTGCTTCATCATAGACAAATGACAAGATGCTAGATGACAAGGAAAGGTTGTTTCACTCTAAGTTATGGGTGAAAGGTAAGCCTCTACATTTAATTCTTGATAGTGGAAGTCAAAATAATTTAATCTCTACTGATGTTGTGAAAAGCCTAAATTTGTCTATGAAGCCTCACCCAAAACCATACAGTATTGGATGGTTGAGTCCAGGGAGAAACCTCCGTGTCACCCACCAATGTCTTCTCTCATATGCAATACAAACTTTTCAAGATGAGGTCTTATGTGATGTGGTCAATCTAGATGTTTGTGATGTACTCTTTGGTCAGTCATTCATGTATGATCGACATGGTATATATGAATCAAGACCTAGAAGGATCACCCTCACTCTTGGATCACGACGCTACAGGGTACCAGAAGCACCACCTTCTACATCTATCTCTCTAATTAGTGCCAAGAAATTTTTTCTCATGGTGGTCAAGCCATAGGAATCTAAAAGGGCCGATGTTACAGCCCTGACTACACAAACAACACAACAACAAAAGCAAATAGATATCGAGCTGAAGAAGTTCACAACCTTCCATCCACAGACTGATGGTCAGACAGATATGGTGAACAATCGAGTATGCAACGGGAATCAAATGGAAGTAAAAATACCACACTTGATGAAAAATATTGATGTAATGGGGACCATTTCTTCTCAAGGAGGGAGGAATGATCCAAACAATAATTCAGATGACAATTCGGCTGATGGGTCCACCCCATTTGATGGCAGAACTTTCGGAAGCTATAACTTTTGCATCATAGCTCCAATTGACTCACCGCTTGAACTGTTGGAAAGATAATAATGAGGGGAACATCATGAGATGGCATTCAGCTCTACTTAATGAAGTTTGACCCCCTAAAACCCAATGGAAGTGTCCTAAATTTCAATTTTGGTAGTGCAGTCTAAAAATAGTAAGTTTCTTAAAATAGTAATTCCTCAAATTCTGTATTGTTGTAAATCATGGAAGTCAAACCAATTCATCTCCCTTGATATTGGTGACCTTCCATACCCTCCCCATACCTTCAAAACATGTATAAATGAGGATGTAACCCGAAATGGAAATCAGACATCTCTTCTCAGAGATAAGCATATGTTTGGGTCTGCAATTTTGATAAATAAAACATCTCTTTTTAGAGATAGCATTATTTGAATTGTGTTCTTATTTTTGAATTATATTTCAACCAAAGCTTTTGAGTTTTGGATCAGTGGTATCAGAATAGTTTGTCTTGAGAGTGTATGATCCCAAGGACGAGGTCAGGCTACAAGAAGCTTGGGTGGGAAACAACAGAGCTTCCAAATTTTTCACTTATTCACTCCAAATGATTTCAAATGGCGAATGACACTGAGACATCTGATACTTTCAAGGAAATGGTGAATGAAGCCCTCCAATGGAAATAAGTGCAGATGCTACAATAGTTTTCCCAAATTCTTCAAACACTTTTGATGGGAAATCTTGGCTTCGTGGCTCCACTTCCTGGCTCCTCAACCAGGGAACATCCTTTTAGTTCCCCAACACCCTTCAAGGTCCAGGTAAATTTTGATATTCCTACATTTGAAGGCAAAATCAATGCTAATATAGTAGAAAATTGATTGGATCAATTGTCTTCCTACTTCTCTGTAAATAAGTTCACCGAAGGAGAAAAGATTACTTTTGCTCTTTTGATATCAACATTACCTATGAAAAATTGGTGGGAAGTGTACAAAAATAGGTTCAGTATAGATAACATTGGCCTTGAGGTGGAACCTATCTAGAATAATTTTTTGGAAGCGGTGAAAGAAGAATACTATCCCATCAGAGCATATGATGATCTCTACATATAGTGGCAATAACTTTGCCAAGGTAAGGAACAATCTATTCAAGATTACACTGACATTTTTCATTCTTTATCTGTGAGATTTGGCATCCAAGAAAGTGAGAATCATAAGGTTTTCAAATATCATGACAGACTACAATGGTACATACGGGGAGAAATGGAACTCTTCAATTTGGAAACCATTGGTGAGGCATACAAATTTGCAGTGAACATTGAGCAGAAGCATGGAAGAATGAATATAAAGAATCAGTCTTCAAAATGGAAAAGTGACAAAGAAGGTCAAACACGAGGCCAAAATTGGAAGCAAAAGGAAGGAAAGACTGGGAAGTGGTGTGATTATCACAAATCTGGAACTCACTCCAAAGAAGAATGTCGAGCTATCAAATCACTACTTTCTGAGTCACAATCCTCTGTTCTACCTCATAGCGACCCTGCAGTCGAAGAGGTTGAAGAAGAAATTATAGATGATGATCCTGAAGCCATTATTGCTTCATCACTGACACATGACAAGATGCTAGATGACAAAGAAAGGTTGTTTCACTCTAAGTTATGGGTGAAAGGTAAGCCTCTACATTTCATTCTTGATAGTGGAAGTCAAAAGAATTTAATCTCTGTTGATGTTTTGAAAAGCCTAAATCTATCTATGAAGACTCACCCAAAACCATACAGTATTAGATGGTTGAGTCCAGGGAGAAACCACCATGTCACCCACCAATGCCTTCTCTCATATGCAATACAACCTTTCCAAGATGAGGTCTTATGTGATGTGGTCAATCTAGATGTTTTTGATGTACTCTTTGGTCAGTCATTCATGTATGATCAACTTGGTATATATGAATCAAGAACTAGAAGGATCACTCTCACTCTTGGAACACGGTGCTACAGGGTACTAGAAGCACCACCTTCTACATCTGTCTCTCTGATTAGTGCCAAGAAATTTGTTCTCATGGTGTTCAAGCCACAGGAATCTAAAAGGGCTGATGTTACAGCCCTGACTACACAAACAACACAACAACATAAGCAAATAGATATTGATCTGAAGAAGTTCACAACCTTCCATCCATAGACTGATGGTCAGACAAATATGGTGAACAATCAAGTATGCAACAAGAATCAAATGGAATTAAAACTTCCACACTTGATGAAAAATCTTGATGCAATGGGTACCATTTCTTCTCAATGAGGGAGGAATGATCCAGACAATAATTCAGATGACAATTCGGGTGATGGGTCCACCCCATTTGATGGCAGAACTTCTAGAAGCCATAACTTTTGCATCGTAGCTCCAATTGACTCACCATTTGAACCATTGGAAAGATAATAATGAGGGAAACATCATGAGATGGCATAGAGCTTTTCTCAATGAAGTTTGACCCCCTAAAACCCAACAGAAGTGTCCTAAATTTCAATTTTAGTAATGCAGTCTAAAAATAGTAAGTTTTTAAAAATAGTAATTCCTCAAATTCTGTATTGTTGTAAATCATGGAAGTCAAACCAATTCATCTCCCTTGAGATTGGTGACCTTCCATATCCTCCCCACACCTTCAAAACATGTATAAATGAGGATGTAACCTGAAATAGAAATCAGACATCTCTTCTCAGAGATAAGCATATGTTTGGGTCTGCAATTTTGATAAATAAAACATCTCTTTTTATAGATAGCATTATTTGAATTGTGTTCTTATTTTTGAATTATATTTCAACCAAAGCTTTTGAGTTTTGGATCAGTGGTATTAGAATAGTTTGTCTTGAGAGTGTATGATACCAAGGACGAGGTTAGGCTACAAGAAGCTTGGGTGGGAAACAACAGAGCTTCCAAATTTTCCACCTGTTCGCTCCAAATGATTTCAAATGGTGGATGACACCGAGACATCTGATCCTTTCAAGGAAATGGTGAATGAAGCCCTCCAATGGAACAAGCATAGATGCTACAATAGTTTGCCCAAATTCTTCAAACACTTTTGATGGAAAATCCTGGCTTCGTGGCTCCACTTCCTGGCTCCTGAACCAGGGAACCTCCTTTTAGTACCCCAACACCCTTCATGGTCCAGGTAAATTTTTATATTCCTATATTTGAAGGCAAAATCAATGTCGATGCAGTAGAAAATTGGTTGGATCAATTGTCTTCCTACTTCTCTATAAATAAGTTCACCGAAGGAGAAAAGATTACTTTTGCTCTTTTGAAATCAACATTGCCTGTGAAAAACTGGTGGGAAGTGTATAAAAAGAGGTTCAATATAGATGACATTGGCCTTGAGGTGGAACCTACCTAGAATAATTTTGTGGAAGCGGTGAAAGAAGAATACTATCCCATCAGAGCATATGATGATTTCTACATACAGTGGCAATAACTTCGCCAAGGTAAGGAACAATCTGTTCAAGATTACACTGACATTTTTCATTCTTTATCTGTGAGATTGGGCATCCAAGAAAGTGAGAAACATAAGGTTCTCAAATATCATGGTGGACTACAATGGTACATACGGGGAGAAATGGAACTCTTCCATTTGGAAACCATCGGTGAGGCATACAAGTTTGCAGTGAAGATTGAGCAGAAGCATGGAAGAATGAATATAAAGAATCAGTCTTCAAAATAGAAAAGTGACAAAGAAGGTCAAACACGAGGCCAAAATTGGAAGCAAAAGGAAGGAAAGACTGGGAAGTGGTGAGATTATCACAAATTTGGAACTCACTCAAAATAAGAATGTCGAGCTATCAAATCACTACTTTTTGAGTCACAATCCTCTACTCTACCTCATACAGACCCTGCAGTCGAAGAGGTTGAAGAAGAAATTATAGATGATGATCCTGAAGCCATTGTTGCTTCATCACAGACATATGACAAGATGCTAGATGACAAGGAAAGGTTGTTTCACTCTAAGTTATTGGTGAAAGGTAAGCCTCTGCATTTCATTATTGATAGTGGAAGTCAAAATAATTTAATCTCTGCTGATGTTGTGAAAAGCCTAAATCTGTCTATGAAGCCTCACCCAAAACCATACAGTATTGGATGGTTGAGTCTAGGGAGAAACCTCTGTGTCACCCACCAATGTCTTCTCTCATATGCAATACAACCTTTCCAAGATGAGGACTTATGTGATGTGTTCAATCTATATTTTTTTGATGTACTCTTTGGTCAGCCATTCATGTATGATCGACTTGGTATATATGAATCAAGAAATAGAAGGATCACTCACTCTTGGAACACGGTACTACAGGGTACCAGAAGCACCACCTTCTACATATATCTCTTTGATTAGTGCCAAGAAATTTTTTCTCATGGTGGTTAAGCCATAGGAATCTAAAAGGGCTGATGTTACAGCCCTAACTACACAAACAACACAACAACAAAAGCAAATAGATATTGATCTGAAGAAGTTCACAACCTTCCATCCACAGACTGATGGTCAGACAAATATGGTGAACAATCGAGTATGCAATAGGAATAAAATGGAATTAAAACTACCACACTTGATGAAAAATCTTGATGCAATGGGTACCATTTCTTCTCAATGAGGGAGGAATGATCCAGACAACAATTCAGATGACAATTCGAGTGATGGGTCCACCCCATTTGATGGCGAAACTTTCGGAAGCCATAACTTTTGCATCATAGCTCCAATTGACTCGCCATTTGAACTGTTGGAAAGATAATAATGAGGGGAACATCATGAGATGCCTTGGAGCTTTGATTAATGAAGTTTGACCACCTAAAACCCAATTGAAGTGTCCTAAATTTCAATTTTAGTAGTGCAGTCTAAAAATAGTAAGTTTATAAAAATAGTAATTCCTCAAATTTTGTATTGTTTTAAATCATGGAAGTCAAACCAATTCATCTCCCTTGAGATTGGTGACCTTACATATCCTCCCCACAACTTCAAAACATGTATAAATAAGGATGTAACCTGAAATGGAAATCAGACATCTCTTTTCAGAGATAAGCATATGTTTGGGTCTGCAATTTTGATAAATAAAACATCTCTTTTCAGATATAGAATTATTTGAGCTATGTTGTTCTTATTTTTGAATTATATTTCAACCAAAGCTTTTGAGTTTTGGATTAGTGGTATCAAAGTAGTTTGTCTTGAGAGTGTATGATCCCAAGGATGAGGTCAGGCTACAAGAAGCTTGGGTGGGAAACAACAGAGCTTCCAAATTTTCCTCCTGTTCACTCCAAATGATTTCAAATGGCAGATGACACCGAGACATCCAATCCTTTCAAGGACATGGTGAATGAAGCCCTCCAATGGAAACAAGTGTAGATGCTACAATAGTTTGCCCAAATTCTTCAAACACTTTCGATGGGAAATCTTGGCTCCATGGCTCCACTTCCTAGCTCCTCAACCAGGGAACGTCCTTTCAGTGCCCCATCACCCTTCAAGGTCCAGGTAAATTTTGATATTCCTACATTTGAAGGCAAAATCAATGCCGATGTAGTAGGAAATTGGTTGGATCAATTGTCTTCCTACTTCTCTATAAATAAGTTCACCGAAGGAGAAAAGATTACTTTTGCTCTTTTGAAATCAACATTGCCTGTGAAAAAATGGTGGGAAGTGTATAAAAAGAGGTTCAATATAGATGACATTGGCCTTGAGGTGGAACCTACCTAGAATAATTTTGTGGAAGCATTGAAAGAAGAATACTATCCCATCAGAGCATATGATGATCTCTACATACAGTGGCAATAACTTCGCCAAGGTAAGGAACAATCTATTCAAGATTACACTGACATTTTTCATTTGTTATCTATGAGATTGGGCATCCAAGAAAGTGAGAAACATAAGGTTCTCAAATATCATGGTGGACTACAATGGTACATACGAGGAGAAATGGAACTCTTCAATTTGGAAACCATCAATGAGGCATACAAGTTCGTAGTGAAGATTGAGCAGAAGCATGGAACAATGAATATAAAGAATCAGTCTTCAAAATGGAAAATTCATGAAGAAGGTCAAACATGAGGCCAAAATTGGAAGCAAAAGGAAGGAAAGACTGGAAAGTGGTGTGATTATCACAAATCTAGAACTCACTCCAAAGAAGAATGTTGAGCTATCAAATCACTACTTTCTAAGTCACAATCCTTTGCTCTACCTCATATAGACCCTACAGTCAAAGAGGTTGAATAAGAAATTATAGATGCTAATCTTGAAGCCATTGTTGCTTCATCATAGACACATGACAAGATGCTAGATGACAAGGAAAGGTTGTTTTGCTCTAAGTTATGGGTGAAAGGTAAGCCTCTACATTTCATTCTTGATATTAGAATTCAAAAGAATTTAATCTCTATTGATGTTGTGAAAAGCGTAAATCTATCTATGAAGCCTCACCCAAAACCATACAGTATTGGATGGTTGAGTCCAGGGAGAAACCTCTGTGTCACCCACCAATGTCTTCTCTCATATGTAATACAACCTTTCCAAGATGAGGTCTTATGTGATGTGGTCAATCTAGATGTTTGTGATGTACTCTTTGGTCAGCCATTCATGTATGATTGACTTGGTATATATGAATCAAGAACTAGAAGGATCACTCTCACTCTTGGAACACGGTGCTACAGGGTACTAGAAGCACCACCTTCTACATCTGTCTCTCTTATTAGTGCCAAGAAATTTGTTCTCATGGTGGTCAAGCCATAGGAATATACAAGGGCTGATGTTACAGCCCTGACTACATAAACAACACAACAATAGAAGCAAATAGATATTGAGCTGAAGAAGTTCACAACCTTCCATCCACAAACTAATGGTCAGACAGATATGGTGAACAATCGAGTATGCAACGGGAATCAAATGGAAGTAAAACTAACACACTTGATGAAAAATATTGATGTAATGGGGACCATTACTTCTCAAGGAGGGAGGAATGATCTGGACAACAATTCAGATGACAATTCGGGTGATGGGTCCACCCCATTTGATGGCAGAACTTTTGGAAGCCATAACTTTTGCACCGTAGCTCCAATTGACTTGCCGTTTGAACCGTTGGAAAGATAATAATGAGGGAAAAATCATGAGATGGAATGGATATTTTCTTGATGATGTTTGACCCCATAAAAACCAATGGAAGTGTCCTAAATTTCAATTTTAGTAGTGCAGTCTAAAAATAGTAAGTTTCTAAAAATAGTAATTCCTCAAATTTTGTATTGTTGTAAATCATGGAAGTCAAACCAATTCATCTCCCTCAAGATTGGTGACCTTCCATATCCTCCCCACACCTTCAAAACATGTATAAATGAGGATGTAATCTAAAATGGAAATCAGACATCTCTTCTCAGAGATAAGCATATGTTTGGGTCTACAATTTTGATAAATAAAACATCTCTTTTCAAAGACAGCATTATTTGAATTGTGTTGTTCTTATTTTTGAATTATATTTCAACCAAAGATTTCAAGGTTTGGATCAGTCTTACCCTCAGCTACCTGCTCAATATTTTCCATCCCATCACTTGGATCATTCAAATTTTCAATTTTCACCTTATGATATGAAGGAAATCATTTCTCTTCTATGTCTTATACCCTTGTTCCATGTAAACTATCTTACATCACATGCATGTGAGATACGAGCATCATCAATGCCTAACCACCAGTGATATCCCAATCATTTCACAAAAGGTCTAATTCAATCTAGTTTCAACTACCAGCCCAATCACTACATATGTTAATCATTCACATGCAAATATTTACATGCTAACATATATGTAACTCTTTAACCATCACATTAGGAACATCATTATTAAAAGGTACGTCATATATTTCATCATTGAAATTATCTTCATTATTATAATATAGTATGTATGGTATTAATAAAACATATTTAATTATGACTTTAGTCATTCTTTAAAAAGTCTATCACATTACCTCTAAACCTACATTTTTATTCCTCATGATGAACCGTCTTATCCCATACTTTCTACTCATCCCACATCACTTGAGGACATGTGATAGCTCAAGTGGGGGGAGAATGCTATGATTTAAAACCTCAAATGCCATAAGAACCCTTCAGATTCCATAATTTTCAATTTGCAACCTCATGTCTACCATTATTGAGCCAAACTTTACAATCTACAACCTCACATCCATCATTATTGAGCCAAAACCTACAACCTATAAACCCCACATTTACCATTATAGAACAAACCCCTACTTTGTTGTAGGTAGGTTTCCATAGATCCAAATATTATGTAGCTTCCTATTAGTTGAATGGATTGACAAATAAGTTACAATGGGAGGGCTAGTCAGGCAAAGAAACCCTAAAGACCATAGGCACTTATAAGGAGACCAATCTAGTTGAGATGTCTTCCATAGAGCTGGTTGGACCACCTATTTTAGATGGTTGAAACATTTTTTAGAGCCTCTTGCTAGTGTATTTATAGGTTATTTTGATGAAAACCAAGCCACTATATGTGGCATCATATTTTTATTTATTAAATCCTTGGTGAACCAAGAACCTGGGCTACCAAGGATGGGGAAAAATTGGTAGGATAGACCTAATGGCCAAGCAGTCAGGCATCAATTTTGCCAAGGAAATGAAAGATTGGTATTGAATAAGGGAGGTGTGGAAATACTTAGCCTACCTATAGAATGGAAAGAGATAGCATTATATATTATCCGGTATATGACCTATGAGGGAAGGTATTCCCTCATTTACACTCTCTAGTTCAAATTTTTAAATCATTTAAGGCATAATAGAGTCATTAATGTTCCAAATTTCTCATGAAATATTTTGAAAATAATGTACTAAGGTATAAGAATAAGAAGAATAATGGTCACCTCTCCCATCTATATTCATTTAGAAGGACATTCGTCTCCTTAGAAAAATTTGATACACAGAGGAGGAGCTGAGAGAGGTAGAGCAACATGTAAGAGAAGAAGAATTGGTTGAAGAAGAAGTTATGGAAAAAGGAAGAGAACAAGAAAATTTTTCTCATGATCAAGAGTTATAAACATAGGAAAAGTTATGGAGGAAATAAGAGTAAGAAGAATAATGGTCACCTCTCCCATATATATTCATTGAGGAGGACATTCATTTCATTAGAAAAATTGGATACACAGAGGAGGAGTTGAGAGAGGTAGAGAAACATGTAAGAGAAGAATAATTGGTTGAATAAGAAGTTATGGAAAAAGGAAGAGAACAAGAAAAAATTTCTCATGATCAAGATTTCCAAACATAGGAAAAGTTACGGAGGAAATATATAGACTCAGAAATAAGATTAAAGAACTAAAAGGAAACATGTCATTGAAATGCTTCTAAGAGCAATAGAGTTTGTATAACCCTCTAGTGATAAAGGGAAGATAGTGGAAGAGCCTGTAACTTCATTCATGGAGGAACCTCCATCATCCTCATTCACCTTGGATATAGAAGTCCCTACAACAAAGTATGCTCTAGCTTTGGTACCCTTCTATGATGGATTTCCTTTTTTATTGCCCACTACACCAACACCTACTGTAGAAGAGGTCATTGATTTGGATCTTTCAGCTGCCATACTTATAGAAACTAATGACCTCCTACATTTTATTTAGGAACAATTTGGTGATAATGAAGCTAACTACAAGAAGTTAGTCCAAATATTTCAAGTATATGTGGAATCTAGAGAAAAACAAGTGAAATTGGAAGAAAATTTGGAAATAATTGAAGCCAAGGTCAAGTATTTAAAGGAACAAGTTAAAAAAATGCATGAACTCACTAAAATGCTAATGGAATGCAAACCACCTTTTAGGATGTATGTTTTATACTTAGAATAAAAATGGTTGAAATTTAGGTATTATAGGATTTATAATGATCAATCTTATATGGTTTGTGACCCAAAATCTTTCTTTGATGAATATAGACATGTTGATCCTAATCTTCAAGCCTATTTAAGTGAATTTTGCATTCACCAATATGTTATTCTTAGTGATACAAAATGGAATCCCAACATTTATTTGGGGGATGTCCTATTAAATACATTTTCTTCATATGTTTTGAATGAAAATGGAAGAAGAAAATAAATGAAAGAATATCAAGGAAAGGAGAAAGAAGCCACCCTAATGATCAGGGGTGAATCCAAATATTTAGATACTATAGTGGAAGAATGGATCTCATTTTTTAACACAAATGCTCCACAATAATGGGTTGTCAGAAAGTAAGTGGAAGTCTAGAACCACTACTTAAGTCTCATGGAAGGAGATGGAAGGTAAGCTCTTGTTGCTTTCTCTCACAGATGGACAAAATTCTTAGATGCATTGAAAATAAAAGAACCATACTCTCCTTAGAACCTTAAGGAGGACATCCATGGGATACACTTATACATTGATCTTGTTAGAAAGTGGAGACTACAATGGTTGGGGTTGATGTTTCAACCCCCTATATTATGGTTCCCAATTTTTGACTAGGAGGGAAATGTTCTTGATGATAGAGAGAAAGAAAAGAAATGATGGGAAGTTATTGAGAATGCTAAGGGTTTCTACATATTTGAAGGACCAGTTTGCTTTGAACCCCTAAAATTTGGGAAATTATGTGGTTTTAGAATTTAACCAAGGCTTGCTCAAGGTTGAGAAAGAGGTTAAGTAGGGGGGAGTGATGAGGCCACCAATATCTTACTTTTATAGCCTCATCCATGCTTAGTATATGTCTTTTCCTATGTAATTCCCATAACTTTCCATGACCTATGCAATTGAATGAATGAAGTGATTTTGTATGTTCATTAATATAAATGTGTTATGTTATGAATTATTGATGTTTTTCCTTGATTGAATTATATTGGTGTGACTTTATCTAACAAACATTTGAATGATCATAAAGGCTACAAGATCTTACTAAGCCATAGCTACTGTAGGGTACTCACAATAACTGTAAGCTTCAACTATGGGTTACCTATAGCTATTTTAGAGTACCCATAGCAATTGTAGTCTTCACCTACAAGTTGCCTACAACTACTATAGAATACCCACAACATCTATAGGATTTACTTATAGGTTACCTATTGCCACTACAAAATAACCACAACAACTGTAACCTTCACCTATAGGTTGCCTACAATCACTACATATTACCCACATCAATTGAAGGTTTTAGCTATAGGTTGACTATAGCTTCTATAGAGTGCCTACAACCACTATGCAAAATAGAGTCAATATTGAGGAGATTTTGTAAACACATCTAGCTATCTTGGGGAACCAAATAGATGATTGGGAATAATCATAGTTGTTATATAGATTTCTTACATATAAGGAGACATTGGATGTGCTACCAAAGATGAGAAAAGACAAGGATAATGAGAAGAGACAAAAGAGATAAAACAAAAAAATAGTCTACCTTGTCTTTAACCTAGTCAATCTTTAAAAAAGTAACTACAGTTATCAACCACTTGATGGTTGACTAGGGTAGTTTATAAAGTATTTATATTTTTTCTAGTTTAGTGTCTTTAGCTAGAGTCAATAAACTACTTTATGTATTTAAAGGTAGAACCTGAATCAGACTAGGAGGTTAGATAATTTTGATAAGGTAATAGCAGATTTTTTTGAACTATATCATTTGTATTCAGAATGGAGTAATGAGAAAGTTGAATTTGTAAGAAGTTTGTAAATTATCTCAGAGAGGGATTGGAGCTCAGTTCTAAATGAGGAAGGGCCCCCTCAAAATGAGTTGTTGTGAAGATCCTAACCCTCTTTAATTTTAGTGTGTTCTGTATGTTAATTTTATTATTAATTTTGATTATATAGGTGTGATTTGTGTACGGTACATAAGTATGAAATAGTTATATAATTCTATCACAGTAGTTTCATAATATATATGTTTGGTAAATTCAACATAAATTCATTATACTGAAACTAGAAAAGCAAGTTGATTTCTAAATCAATAATGCATATACAGTGCTAACACTCTTAAAAATTATACATACCCTGGGTTGATAATTAATGTTTAATCAAACTAGTTAATTTGATAATCACTAGGTATTTAGTCTACACAATAGTGGGAATCATAAAGTGAGTGATATTTATAAGAGGAGGCCAAGGAGGAGTCTAAGCAACTAGTAATGAAGTACAATCTAAGTATTAAATTTGAGCCCTACGTGTCATGATAATCATGAAATGAGTGAAAATTGTAAGAAGAGGCCAAGGAGGAGTTTATGTAGCCAACAATGAATTAAAATCCAAGTAATAACTACAAGTTGTACATATCGATAAATGTTTTCACACTTTTAATGAATTATGCCTATCTTTTAAGAGATTCAAACTAGATCTATGTTATTTTCTTTATAAATGTGTTTAGGTAAATGGGTTTAACTTGGACTTTTTCCATTATTTCTTGATTTAAATATGATGCCTGATTCACTAGTTATTTATAAGTTTTTTTAAAGAGTTAATAGAAATCACTGGTCAATTTATACTTATGTGGTGATTTTCCCAAAGATTCATCAATGGAATTATGCCTAAAATATAGGATTTTCCAAGATTTTATAGTAATATTTTAGGGGTCCCTTCTTAAAATTATCCCTAGTCAAAAGGGATTTGATAAAAACAAATAAAATTTAGAAAAAAACACCAATGTTCATGGTACCATATATAAAATTACTCCTTTATATCTTATCCACTCATGAGGCCCATTGGGGCCCTATTAGTGCACTATGATGATGATCACAAAGAATATGAAATCTATTATATCAGTTACTAATTGGTTGATTATGAGTGCAAATACATAGTAATGGAAAAATTATGTCTAACATTAGTTGTTGCTACACAAAAGTTATGACTCTACTTCTTCAACAATGAGGTCCATGTTATAATTAAAGAAGATCCCTTAAAATTACTTATGAATAAAACTCACTTAATGGGATATCATGAAATGGGTGATGAAACTTATATAATTTATTCTTAAATTTATATCTCAAAAATCAATACAAATTCAAGTTCTAGTTGATCAGTTATCTATAGCTCCATTACCTAATATTTTTCCAATTACATAAGCCTTTTGTCATGAGTTTGAGGCATATAACATACATTATAATCCATGGATAATTTTTTTCCATGTATATATATGTAGGATAGGTGTAGGTGTTGGTATCATATTTTTCACCCTTGAGGAAAAAAATATGTCATTCTCTTAAAGATTAGCCTTTTTATGCACCAAAAATATAGCATAATATGAGGCCTTGATAATTGGATTATCAATCACACAGAATATTCATATCAAGGACATTTATTGCTTTGGTGATTCTCAGTTGGTTGTTATTCAAGTTACCAATCATTATCGAACCAAAGAAGAAAATCTACTATCATAGAAAGAAATGGTGGATAAACTAAAAGAAACATTTGATACTTTCTCTATTGATATCATTCCATTTAAAGATAACTACTTTGCATATGCAATGGATATTGTATAATCCTTATTACCATTTGATATCATCGATTATCAAGTAAACTTTAACATATGGTGGTTATGAAATCCTTCTGTTTCTTTAAAAACAATGGATGCCTTAACAGTTCTTATTGTTACTCATAGTTACATAAAAGGAGAATGGTACAGTGATATCTATATATTTTTATGACTAGATTACATATAAGAACACTTTGAATGGAATTATAAATTCAAGTTACAACATGAGTCACTTCACTATGTTATTATTGAAAATGACTTATTCAAACAAGTTTTTGATGGGCAATTACTATGATGTTTAAATAGAGATGAAGCTCAAACTTCACTCTTGGAAATACATGACAAGAATATATTGAACATTGTAAAATTATGTTTAAAATGATATAAATATAGAAATATAAATCATTCACCATCTCATGAGTTATAGACAATTGTATTTCCATGGCCTTTTTCCTTATGGGGATTTTATTTGATTTGAAATATCAATCCAATATCCATAGGTGGGCACACGTTTATAATCACATCAACAAAATATTTTACAAAATGGGTGGAGATAATACCACTTGAGTTTACCATAGGGGATGACATATGCACATTATTGATGACTAATATTATTTCCTATTTTGGCATACCTTCATCTATTATTAATGATAATGGATCGCCCTTCAAAAATAATATCATAAAGTGTTTTTTCAAAAAATTCAAAATCAAACATACTTTATATACACCTTATTACCCACAAGCTAATGGAAAAGCAAAGGTAAAAAATAAAACTATTGTCAAAATACTTGGAAAAATAGTTGAGTGACATAGTATATAATGGCACCAACATATTATGTATGTTTTATGGGCACACCGCACTAGTTTTTACACACCTACTCATGCTACACTTTATTGTTTGGTTTATGGTACATAGGTAGTTTTACCAAGTGAACTTGAAATATTTTCATTGTGTATTTCTCTCAATTATATTATCAAAGATAATGAATACTGTGAAAAGAGATTACATTAATTAGAATAGTTGAGTGAAAATCACACACATGTTGTTTAACACTTACATATTTATAAAAATTGCATTATGTGAGATTGTAATAAAAAAGTTTTGATATGTGATTTCACTATGGGGGACCTAGTATTAAAATAAATTTGAAAGAACACCAATGTATAAAAATATAAAAAATAAAACTTCAAACTAAATTGGTTGGTACCATTTATAGTTATAGAAAATTTGGGAAAAGGTGTATATCGCTTAACTACACTTGATGGAAAACCTCTCAAAAATTGAATGAATATTTTTCACTTATATAAATATATTATGTGAAATTTGTCATTGCAAATAAACACCAAAAAAATAAAAATCCAAAATTAATTTTAGCACTTACATGTTATACTGGCTCTTTTGCATCTATGGTGTTGGTTCCATGTTGGTCGATAACATATTAGTGCTTTTTATATACACGTGTTTAAAACATCATTTAAATTTGATTCATGCATATGCATACACATGATCTATGTATTTATGAATGTTGGTCCTTCCTTATATTCATTTAATATGGATAGTGGGGGAATCCATTTCTTTGGTCTCACTACAAATAGGTTATATGGTTCTATGATCATTTTCCATAGTTATACTTGAGATTATGTAATTACACATACCTTTATCCATTCTTGTATCTTTTATAGTGTACTTGATATGTTATTTACTTTAATGTTTTTTCTAACACATATGATCCATGGACTAGTATGATTTGCTTATGTTTTCATTTATGCACTTACTTGATTGTCTTGCCTTGTTATTATCTTGCTTGTTTAAGCATTTGAATATATTCCATTACTTATGGAACCCATGCCTTCTTTTGCCTATTTGACATTTAAATATGTCATTACTTTTTGTATATACATTTTAAAATGTCATTATTTCTCTTTTGGACATTTTACTATGTCATGTCACCTCGACTGTGCAATATTTGAACATGCCCCTTGTTTGCAGTATCCTTGGACCATTGTAGTTTAGATTACTTTTGAATGATATTGTGTGTGTGCTTGATTTTGTATTTGAATTTTACTATTACTATCTATATTTTGACATGATCTATATCATGCATCTTAAGACTTGATGTGATCATATTACATGCACTTTAATTATATATCTACCTAGACATGCTACTTCTATATACTACATGGTTTATTCACATATTATACAATTGTCTTGTCATTTTGAGGTAATGTAACTACCATTTTATACTTCCCTCAACTCAAATTAAGGGCATATCATTGGGGGCATACCAAAAAGTCATGGCTTCCACATATTTATAGTTTTAGATTCAATGGGGGCATGTTTTAGAAATATGTTTTCCACACTTATTTAGCACTCAACATTGTTGATGTGGGTTTTATGCAAACCAAGAAAATATATGAGGTAACCTATAATGTTTTAGGATTAATGAATAAAATTCATTCCAAGGCACAAGTTGCGAGGTATTCAAATTTATAAATAACTTGGTATTAGAGTAACATTGAGAAATGGGTTATTTAACTTGGATGGTTTGGATGAATGGGATTTAATAGAAAAAAATATACTTGAGATGGATAGGTGAAAACTAATATAAGGTGGACTAGATCAAAAAAGGTGTAAAAGGGGGGAAAGGTAGGGCAAGAAATAAGGTTTTCATATCAAAGTGAAATAAAGCCCTTCTAGACTAAAACTTATACTATGGGATGGAAAAGTGAGTGAGCACTAATGCTTATTGTAGGTTACTATTAGAACATAAAACATAAACACAGTTAGGAGTCAAATAAAACCCAAACATAGTGAACTTTGATGCACATTGATTTAACTTATTTGGGAATAATGAAGTTTTATTATTATGTTAGTTAAGGGTCTAGATTAACAAATCAGTACATAATATAACAATAAATACAATCCTGATTTGTGTAACTATTTTTCTTTTTCACATTTCTAAAAATAACAATAAATAAGAAGAAATATAACTTAGCTAGAAAATAGTTTGATATGGCTGATACAGAGGTTAAAAATGGATGTGCAAGACTAGGAAGGTGTCGTAAACCTAAATCTAGCTTTTGTTGAGTGAAAGGACAAGAGCACTAAGAAGCAGATGCTTTGGGTCTAGCACTATTGTCTATTCTTGTTTCTATTATCCAAAATAATCATAGAGATCTAAAACTTTTTAGGTAGTTGTATTGCCCCTATGAAAAATCAAGCATTGGTTTTTGATGAAACTCACTGTGGAGTTGATTTTGTCTTCAAACCCTAACCCTCGATCATGCTTAGTTAAATGACATTTGAGTCACTTGAGAAAGAGGGGGTTAATGTGAAAGATGTATTGAATGTGTAATCCACACCCCTTATGTAGGCATACTACCTACATATCAATACTCTGAAGATGGATCAATCCATATGTAATTCTTCCATCTAGTGTGCTTTATGAAATAGTGTGATGCAAATGCAAATGCAAATGCAAAATTGATAGTGTTTGAGGTGGTTATGGCTTGGTATGAGGATTTGAGTAGGTTTTCAGTTATTTTGGGTGACTGTGTGCAAATAATAAGGATGTTTTATTTAGTGATTTTTTTGTATTCTTGATTGATTTATAAGTTTGGTCACCTCCCTTGTAAACGAGATTTGAGTAGGATTCTATAGGGAATAATTGGTCATGGGTTAGATGTATTCATGTTAGGCCAACCTAATTAAGGATAAGGATTGGATGAAAATGACTATTGGGGTTTAAAGTTAATATAGATAGTACCACAAAAATGGGGCACTTCTCTATGGGGTACTATAGTCCAAATGGGGTGCTCCTATCCTATAGGTTTGGGAAGTGGGAGAATGGGATTAGCATGAGGAATATTGTCAAGCTAAGGTGGAATGACCATTTAGAAGGTTCTAGATAACTGTAAATAAGCAAAAAGGTGTTTATAAGGGTCGCAAGAGCATGAAAAAAGGACCTATGGATGGGGTGTTATAATATACACTCAAACTACTAATTTGGGATATTTTATATGACTACATTTTCCCCCTTTTATTCTAGTGATGCAAAAAATTGAAATACTAGGATAAAGGAAAATAAAAATCATACCTAAAATTACCTATAAGGGTGAAGCCCATGACATGTGTGATGTTGAGTGTGTATAGAGAGAGCACAACATGAAGCATAAATTTACAAGAGAAAAGAAGTAGTAGATCAATTCTTACTAGACATGTTATGTCTAAAATAAGAATTTACAAAGGCTAGGTAAAAGAGAGAGGAAGAGAAAGGAATGAATACACCTCACTGGGTATGTGAACCATTACAAAACCTATTGTGATGTTGAGTGATGTTGTGTATGTGTTGCACCAAGAGTTATATTACAAGTGGAAATAAGTGCTCAATTCCTTAAGGGTGGCTAAAGAATACAAAGGCTGGCCCTTTAGCTCCATCATTTTACACTATGTAGTGAACCTATGTGATAATGTGTGTGTTAATCAATGTTTGGATTGTGTGTCTAATCCCTTTGATTAGGGGGCTTAATAATACAAAGGCTGGCTAGTCCTTTGGCTCCATCATTTCCCACTAAGTGTGAACTATGAACTGATACTAGTATGAATGTGTGTCATATGAGATGTCTCATGAAGCCCATAAATGCTTTATAATCTAATAATTTGTCATGGATAGCTGAATGTGTACCAAGAACTAGGCCAATCTTAGCCACTCTGAAAGGTGGAGATTAGGTTTGTACGAAAGCCACTCTAAAACTAAGAATTAGGTTTATATGAAAGATACTCTGAAATGATGTCAACCACCTACAGATGGAATAAAGAACACAACTACTGAGAATACCTAGGTAATACAATGAACTAGAAAGAAAAGAAGGTAAATGTGTCATGCACATTACCCCTAATCACTAGTGTCTATAACATGGATTCTAATCTAGAAGTTGTACCAACTACCCAATCTAAAACTAGAAGTGAGAGCCATCATGTCATGCATGATGCCCCTATATTTGGATAACCTAAGTAAAACTATACTGAAACTACCCAATCTAAGTTGGATTTTAGCTGACAAAACTATAATTGACCTTACCTTTCTATCTATTTCTAAAAATTATGGGTTTTTGGCTATTTGGATAGGAGCACCAAAAAGTGGGCACTTTGTTGTAGGGTGTCGTAGTCTGAATGGGGTGTTTTTGTCCTTTAGTATATTTTTATGACTATTCTATGTTTGTACTAATTTTTCTAGTCTATTCTATATGTTTTTTATTCTAATTATTGTTTTGAATGTTCTAAAAATTGATTTTGATTGACAAAGGGCTTTGATCCTTGTGATAAAACCCCTATTTATTTCCCCTGCTTCTAAGGGTAGGAATAAAGACCCTGTAATGACTACCCTCAAAAGAAAGAGCCTTGTAAGTGTGTTATGATATGAAATACATGACATAACATTGATAATCCAAAATATGTCTCAGGATATAGCTTAGTTTATATTGGATATTTTTAAATCAATAGGGGTATGCCTAGATAGATGTAACAATGTAATAGCATGTGCAGTATACTAAAATGAAACTAAAAATCTAGTTAGTTGTCCAGAAGGGATGAATCATGATGTCCATTATGGAATCCAAAAAGGAAAGGTAATGCATGATGTTGATCATGGCATTGCAAACAACTAAGAAGTAAACAAGTAAATAAACATGCAAGGCAAGAAGCATACAAAAGAGGCCAAGCAAATAAGGGACATGGTCACATGTCACTCAAACTAGGAAAAACAAGCATACAAGGCATGTTAAAATGCCCACATACACAGATAATTTCAAACAATCAAGATTGTTATGAGGGCCATAATCACATAAAAATGTACAAGCAAAGGACATTGGCAAATGTCCTAAGGCACACATAAGTAACAAAATAGAAACTAATAAATGCAATCACATCTTTCTACTCAAATCAAGAAAGGAAGGAATGTAAATTCTAGAAATATTATTGCATTTAACTGATCAAATCAAGAAGTTAAAGTAGGCAAAACATGTAGTAAAAGACTAGGTAGATGATAATAAATACACAAGTGTTGTATACTACTGAGTGTTGATAGAATAATTTGTTTAGGCTAGTAATTAATGTACATCAACATGATAACTAGAGTGTGTGTTATATGAATTACATAACCTAGATGGTGTAGTCATGTAGAAGATGCCCCTGGTGGGTAGATATGTCGATGTATGTCTCGAATGTAAAATTAAGATGTCCCCTCAATGGGTACAGTGAAGCAATCAAGAATCTAGATGTCACTGCACACATTTAAAGAAGATTAAGTGAACCATGGTAATGTAGATAAATCGAAAAAAAATAAAATAAAATATCAAAATGTAAGTCTAGCATGGTAGTAGAAATGTAAAGCATGGATAATATGTATAATTGAAAAGTTTTTGATGTTTTGAGTTATTTGAATTTTTTTGTATTTTGACATGTTATATTGTTTTTGGTTTTTTTGAAATATTGTATTGTTTTTGGTATTTTGAAATAAGATATGTACAAGTAATAATAATGAAACTTTGTACAAGAAAGTAAAAATAAATTATGTACAAGTAAGCTAAAAATTTATGTACAAGTAAGCAGAAAGAAACTATGTACAATAATATGAATAAAGAAATTTGTACATAATGATGTAAAAGACTAAGCTAGAGGGGATAAAGGGTTCAAATATGGAGCCCATTGGGGATGGAGATCGAGGAAGGGAACATGTCCATCACCAAATACCTCAAGATCATCATCATAAGTATCATTCTATGCCACAGGCTCTGTATACATGGTGGCTATCTCCTCAGGTGTCAGTAAGATTTTTGATCTTTGTGTAGTTTGAGATTTATCACTCATAGTGGTTTCATATTGTTGAAGGTAAACTAAGGGTTGATCTAGTGGTGAAGATGTCAATTATCCTCTGGGGTGTTTATCTCTGGTAGGAAGTAGCCTCGATAGAATTAGTGGAGATGGTGTTGGTGGTGATATAGTCTAAATCATACCCTAAACCTATAGTTTATCCAATCTCTATTATAAATTTGTACATGAGTCTATGTCAAGGCTTGTGATTTTGTGAAAGAGATGAAATGGGTGACCATCCTACTATGATAACTTGCTAATAGATCTGTGTCATATTATAGGTAGTGTGACTAATCCATGATCAAGTAACATCTATAGCATAATCTATGGTTAATTTTATGAGCTACCCACTTGAATCAGAATGACTATCTCTATATCCATAGAGGTAACCATATGAATTTTAAGTTCCAAGTGATCTATCTATGGCTATGAATTTGGAGTATATCCTAAGAGTGTAGTGTGAGATGCTAAGAGTGATGCAGGATGTGTGATGAGGGCTCTAGAGTCATTTTAGTACTCTCATGGGCCAACTGTGTAAATCTCAATCCATAAAAATATTCATTTATGAGTGTGGGTGTCGTACCATCATCTAAAATAGCCTAGGAATCTATATCAACATCATGTACATATGGTAACTCAAAATTTACCATAAGGGGTAATAGTGATTTGGGAGTCTCATCAACTATAGTAGGAGAAGATGATAGTGCTATGAGAGTATATATAATTATTGAAGTGATAGTGACTTCCTAAAGATTTGTATCTATAGAGTTAACTAGGACTATTGGAACTACTATCAGTGATTACATAATTATAATAGGTGTAGGAACTATGATTGATGGAGTAGTTGGAATGGCTAAAACTACTATAACTAGCTGAGTATCTAGAGATGAGAAAATAATTATAATTGGAAGAGTGTGAAATGTGATAGTATCTCCTACCTCATATGTATGTATATATTTAAGAGAGATGTGATGAGGTGGTGACTAAATTGTGATATGAGGTGTATCATTTGGCAAAATAGTTGAATATGACTCTATAATTCTATAATTATCTGAATGGCTAGTTATCTATTGGGCATGTATATAGGTATCCTTCATGGAGGAACTTAACACATCAATGAAGAGTGGAAATAACTATCCCCATAACATGTATCCAAGGTCATCCAAGTAAAATTTTATAATGAAGAGGACTTAATATGACCTATAACTATGTAGAAAGGGTTCTAGGCCCTACCATATATCAAAAGTAATGGTGCCTAATGTCTATCATGGTATATCATCAAACCCTCTAATGTTCTTATATGGCTTCCATATGGAAGCCATATATATGTCCATGGTTTGTAAAAATGTGATATTATAGATATTAAGTCCAAAACCACTATCAACTAAAACTCTCTTAACTACACTAGTTTTGACTTCAACTTGTATGAATAGTGGTAAATTCTGATCAATAACTATCTGACAAGGCATGTCCTCATGATCAAAAGGGATAACATCTTCTATAGTTTTTAATTTTTTGGCCATTGATGCAAAATAAGAAGGCTCTAAATCAATGGGCATAAAAGTCTAAGTGAGTTCCTGATAAATAATGTCCTTGAACACATTTACTTTTTGAAGTAGTTCTAACATGGAAATCTTTGTTGGCATTTTTCTCAACCAATCAACAATATCATATGCCCTATGTAGATTTTCCTATGTAGGTGGGTTGGGCCTAGGATGGGAGGGAATAGGAGGGTGGTAGGGTTCCTAACTAAGAGGAGGAGGTATGGTGGAATTTTGAGTAACAACTCTAATTGCATTATCTACTAGTCGTATATGACTAATAGTAGCTACAAGAGGAGAGCAAAGATAATCAAAAAGTCAAGGTGGTGGAGGGATAAAGGGTGTTAGCTAGGCTCTCTAGCAATGTTTAATGACATAGGGAAGAGCAAAATAGACCATGAAACATGACTCAGCATAGGATACAGGATCCAATGGAGGTGAGGAAAGAGGTGTTAAAAATATATATGTAAAGCTGATCAATAAAAGGAACAACATGCATGTGCTCCCGCTTACGAAGGAAGTGAATTAGGCATACAAGGAATATGATAAAATTTTACATTAAGGAATAAAAAACTTTTGTATTCATGTACATCATTGGACCTAGTAGAGACATCTTAGGTCTTTGAAAGGAGAACTTGTGAATTATTGTGATAAAATAAGAATGAATCCAATTTAGATGTAAGATGATACCTTAAGAAGCAAAGGGACCTAGTATATTCAACTAGGGTTTGAAAAAAAATGATTTTTAAAATTACTATGGGTAATTTTAAAAATTAAATGTGAAATTTTGATTTATATATGTAGGAAAAATTAGAAAAGTGCTACTAAAATTAACAAAGAATTTTCCTTAGGGTTTCTAGGGTTTTTGTATGCAAATGAAGTGAGTCAAGTTCACCAAATGATTTAACTTATTTTGGAATAATGGATTTTTATTCCTATTTTAATTAAGTGTCTAGATTAATAAATTAGAATAAATTATACAAATAAATACAATCCTGAGTTGTGCAACTGTTTGTCTTTTTCACCTTTTTAAAAATAATAATAAATAAGAAGAAATGTAACTTAGCTAGAAAATAGATTGAGATGACTGATATAGAGGTTGAAAATGGTTATGTAAGACTAAGAATCTGTCATAAACCTAAATATAGATTTTTTTGGGTGAAAGGATAGGAGCACCAAAAAGTGGACTCTCTGGTGTCTAGTATTGTTGTCTATTCCTACCACTATTGTCCAAACTAATCATAAAGAACTAAATATTTCTAGGTAGTTGTGTTGTGCATGAGTGAGTGTGTTTGTGAAAAATTGAGTGTTGGTTGTTGATTTAACTCATTGTGGAGATGATTTTGTATTCAAACCCTAAGCCTCTATCATGCTTGATAGAACAACATTTGAGTCACTTGAGAAAGAGGGGGTTAGTGTGAAATATATACTAAATGTGCAATTTACACCCCTTATGTGGGCATGCTACCTACATACAAATAATTTGAAGAGATATCAAGCCATATGTATCTCTTCCACTTAGTGTGCTTTGTGTAACAGTGTGATGTAGATGAAAATGCCAAGCTGATAGTTTTTGAGGTGGTTAGGGACTATTATGAGGATTTGAGTAGGTTTGCAGCTATGTTGGGTGATTGTGTGTAAATAATAGGGAAGTTTTCCTTAGGTTTTTGTTTGTATTCTTACTTTGTAAGTTTGGTCACCTTCCTTATAAATGAGATTTGATTGGGATTTTATAGGGAATAATTGCTCATAGGTTAGATGTATTCATGCTAGGATGACCTAATTAAGGATAAGGACTAGATGAAAATGACCATTGGGGCTCAAAGTGAAAATGTACAAGATCACTAAAAATGGGAGACTTCTATATGGGGTGTTATATTCCAAATGGGGCACTCTTATCCTGTAGGTTTGGGACTTAGGGGAACAAAATTGGCATGGGGAATATTGTCTGGCTGAGGTGGAATGACTATTCAAAAGGTTCTTGATGACTGGAAATGAACAAAAGGTTATCTAGAAGGGTCACAAGATCATGAAAAAAGGACCTATGGATGGATGTTGCAAGCCACACTTAAACTACCAATTTGGACATTTTATATGACTACACACATAATCAAAGCTTGTTTCCTAAGTGAGATTGTAATTTCATACCTTCAAAGGGAGATTATGATTATTGCATAAAAAAGTATTCAAATTAAAAATAGCATAATTTAAATAATTGTATTAAAAACACTCATACACAACACAAAATAGATTACTAGAGTGATGTAACTTCTTCAACAAAATTCAAAATTTAGAGAAGAACAAAGATTTGCACATTAAAATGAACTTACAGAATAATCCTTAGAATTTCTTATTCACCTTAATAGCCAAAATTCTCTTTCATTTAGAATCAATAGGATATAAATATATATAGCTTGGGATGGGGATGCCTTATCTCTCAAGCAAAGTCTAAATATACACTTCTAATATAGGATCTATATGTTTAAAACACATGCATGTTTATAATTTGACCATAAAAAATATTATTGTGTCCAAAAATCTATTAAATATAAAAAATAGTAAAACAAAAAATAGACTTATGTAACTATATCAAAATCTACCTATAGTGTTGGCGTGGAACTACTCGATAAATAACCATACATGCTCATATTATTTATTATACCAAAATTACAACTGAAGTTATAACTTGAGTAAGATCTTTTGTTATGGCTATGCCAACCATAACTATAATTGGAGTTGTTACCAATGTAATTATGGCATTAAAAGTGTGGAATGGGACATAAGCAGGCCCAATTCGAGTTTACACCAATGTATACTTCAACGCTTGAGGATAAGTGATATGTGGAGGTACTAGTGGTACTATTATTTTAGAATTTGATTGATTTGAAGTTTCCATTTGTAAATATAAAACATGACTAGCCTAAAAATCAATGTCAATGGTTTCAAAATCAAACAAAGACCTTTTGAATAATTGTGGAATCTTGTCCATCATTTTTTTGTAAATGGCCAATGTAGTTCTAACCTCCACCTAAATTGTTTTATCCCTACCACCTTATCTCTAGAAAAATTTATTAAGTACATGATTTCTTCATTAGTTCTATAAATTTTCCCCTCAATTTTTACTCATAATCTATCATCTACAATTCAAAAGAAGCTTTCAAAAATGGATTTAAGGACTAACTTACCAACAAGAGTAATTAAATCAATAAATATCATGTCTTTCATAATGGAAATTCCTTTTCTTTATTAACTTATAAACTACTACACTAAATTTCCCATCTCTCGATGTTATTCAAGTAAATTAACCTTTTTGGTAGATATAGGATTTTGGGCCCATGTAGCCTCTGATGTAGCTATTAAGTTCAAATTGGCATATGCTCTATTTCTTGTTTCCTATCCTAGGAAGTTATGCTTTCCTTTCATATATTTAATCTTATTATATAATTGGAAAATATCACCCAAGATGGAGCCTTCATAAAAATTATTAACTAAATGATATCATACACCTTTTTAGTCATACCCTATACATTATCAACAATTTCCTTTGGATATTGAATTATAGTTTTTTATTTTGATCAGTGTCTAAAGAGTTCATAGCTTTTGAACATATATTTTATATTACCCCTAGTTTCATCTACAAAACTATAAGGATATTTCCTAAATTCATCTGAGTATGTAGGATTTACCTTATCTTTTTAATTAGAGAGAATATATCTTCTCTCTATTCCATTTCAACCTTTTCACCTTCCTTAATCATAGGTATTCTCTTGACTTTCTTTGATGTATTTGTTAGCTAATTAAACTTAAATCACACCATTGGTTGTTCATTAACTACCAAGTCTTGTCTACCTACCTCCTCTTTCTATAATTGTTGAATCCATAAGGTAACATTGATTAAAACTATTTTTTTCTATGTATGCCATTAAGATGTAGAGGTGGCAAAAGGAGATTAGCGTGGTGGTCCCATTAATACTATAGTAAAATACATAGTGGGAGAATATGTAGGTAACTCTGAAAAGGAAGGAATGACCTTTCTCAACCTAATGACCTTATTATGTGCTTATGTATCAGTAATATATATCACCTTCACAAATGCCCTATGTACTAAAACTATAGAGTAGTTTGTCTAGGAATATTGTGTAATTGACACACCTAATTACATAGATATCCTAGGAGTTATAACCTATGCAGTTAGGATAAAATTAGATACTAAGATTTTAAAGTGAACTTACTTTGTTGGTTAATGGGAATAGGGACTGGTTTGTCCAAAGAATGAATACGTCATAAGGGTACTAAGATAATTATTCACAAAGTTAGCTACTTATGTGTAGGCAATCTTAGTAGTAATAGTAGTGGTAGGGAAAACATTATTAGGGTTATTAGGAGGATGAAAATACAAAATCAGAGGACCTTGGATTATAGTTACTAAAATTGGCATTGTGACTGCTTGGTGATTATTTGGTGGGGTAAAATAGTGGAAATAATGGGTGGTTATTGTTACATCAACTATATTAGTGGTAATTAAGAAAATTATCAAAGAATCAAAGACTTTTGGACTCACATTCTGGGGGAAAGTAGTAAGGATAGTTGTTATAGTTGTTGCCATAGTAGCCTAGATTGGAGATCTTAGAGGTGTGGTTGATGATGGTCCTTTTACTATAACTTCTTATTTAAATTTTACCTCACCTTTCATATCTCATTATTTATTTGATAATAACTTATTTGAAATCAAGTCAGCATTTTCTTTGTAAACTTCTTCAAAATTCCCTAATATTTCAATCCTTCTAGATTCAATTTCTCCTTCATCATCTTCATATGTTGTTTCATTAAATAGTTATGTTCCCTCAATTTATGTTTCCTCTTCAGACACCCACTCTTCTTTTCTTTTCCTTTTCTCACTATCACTACTACCATACACTTAAATTGGATATGCCTCCCTCTTCCCTTACTCTTGTTCACTATCTCCATTTTCATTTTTTGGAGACACAACATGGGTCTTAGGTTTCCTTTTGTATGTCACCAATAGTGGTCTGGTATAACTAGGAATTGAATCTACAAATATTGGAGTGAAATATGGCATGTCTACAATAGTGGTTGGTGAAGTGGATACAATAATAAACCTAGTGGACTTATTGGGAGTGTAGATGGTTTCCCAAAAAATGGAGGTACCGATGGTGTTTATATAGAAAATGGTGATAAAGGTGAAATAAAAACTTGTGATAAGAAAGAAGGGTGACTTACCTATTACACCATGGTTAATAGAGGTAGGGGTGTCATATATAATGGCCTTGTTTACCTACTAGGAATTGTAACTTTATCCAGGCTAGCAATGGGTTGAGGAGAAGCATAAATAGTTGAAAGTGTGTGAGAGCCTTGGCTAATACCATACATATCTTGAGGGTTTTGTTAAACATGGGATATACTGAGAGTGGGGGTGAATCAGTATATCATATATCTTATAAATATTTCCCTTAACCAAAATCCACTTAATCAAACATTCAAGATATGTAATAAAACTCAAACAATAAACACCACACAAGATAGAGAGAGACACCAGATATAACGTGGAAACCCAATGTGGGAAAAACCATGAAGAAAAATCTCAAGTATATGAATGAGCACCAACCCAAAAAATATTCACAAGCCAAGCTTTTAGGAGCACCATACCCCTTTGCCGAGCACCAACCCAGCTACTATTCATGAGCACCAACCCACAGGAGCACCACACCCCTTTGCCAAGCACCAACCTAGCTACTATTCATGAGCACCAACCCATAGGAGCACTAACCCCTTTGTTGAGCACAAACCCAACAACAATTCGTGAGCACCAACCCACAAGAGCACCAACCCCTTTGTGTATACCACACACCTATCTGTCAATGTTGTTATCTCAACAAATGATAGTTCAATACAACATCTCTTTCCTCTCTCTCACCTTTGCTCTTCTAAGCTAGATATAACAAATAAAAATCATATTCATCTCTCATAATTGCTCTTCTAAGCTAGATATTACAATATAAAATCAACCTCAATATCCCTTATTACAAATGGCTTCTCAAGCCTTTATTTATAGCTTTCCAAATGACCTTTGGCCTTCCCCCTTTGTGACCCTTCAATCCTCATGGAAAATGGCACCAAACTTGTATGACCCTTCATATTCAAGCCTTTGAAAATTCATGTGGTGACCTTTCATGACCAAAACGTCCTTCCCACTTTTATCCTTATCTTTGGTGACTTTTCGTATTCCTCAAAGTGTCCCTTCATGAGAAATTGCGCCCTTACTCTTTTGTCTTCACTTGGTGACTCTTGGAATTCCCCAAGATGACTCTTCATGGGAAAATGCATCCCATCCTTCTTTTGTCTTTATCCCGTGACTCTTTGACTTCTCCATGGGCCCTTCTTTTTGTCTCATATGCAACAAAAAATATATTCATTAATATTAAATAAATATTAACTCACATTAGCCAAGATATATTTATTACAAACAATATGAAATGCAATGGGTCCTTTATCACCAATAATGTTAGACCTTTGACATCAATGACAATATTTCCAACAAGTTTGATTCACCAGGCACACTTGACTCCCTTTTTATTTCATTTCCCTCATCTAATCTTGATTGATAAGGAGACCCATGAATGGGTATAAAAGTCCATTACTCACTATCTATTCTCTTGGTGTCATCCTATGTATTCTAGGATCATATTAGATCCTATGGGCTACTATCATAGACATGCTCTCCACGTGCATGTTAATAGAAACATCAATATCATCCTAGGAATTATTGAATATGAAATCATGACTATATGATTCATGTCCATAAATAATTATAACCCTTTTTTCATATTTATTTAAGTGTTCCTTGACATTATTCCTAGGATCCCTATATCTAAATGGTGCCTTCTTCAAGTCAAAATGGACCATAATTCATCCTAATGGCTGGAAATGTTCCCATTTTATGTATTAAATTTAGCCAATTTTGAGAGGATTTGGATGCAAATTCCCTTGTCTAGCATTCCTTGGTTCAATAGGGTCATGACAATTCTTATACCCAATCTAAAAGTGACTATAGGAATAGAGGAAAACGGGCCCCTAATTAAAAAGTTGTTTGGGTTGTCAGCACATTCCCATAATTTTCTTGGGATTAGGTTTTCAAGGAGATATGAATTGATCATTGCTTGGCCATATATTATTTTAGGAGGAGGAAGCCTATAATGCTTCTCAAAATCATTGCCATCAATGTAGTCTATAGGTGTATTATTGAGCCTATAGTGCAAGATTTTACTCATAGTTTTCCCATTTACAAATAAATAAAATAACAAGTCAATACAAGGAATTACCTCTAGTTTTTTAGCATCAATATGAAGGCTTATTACTTTAACAACCAAAATTTTGTCTTTGTACCTCTGTATGAAGAGGGATAGTTTTTCCTCTACCATGTATGATTATAGAACATCTGTTTCATCCCATATGGATGAGTAATGTATGAAATTATGTTGTGACACTATTGATTCAAACAATTTTTATGTCCTTAGTCATTCTAGAAATGGAATACATAGAGGGAATACGAGTGAGAGATAAGGAAGCCATTGAATTTATGCATAATTTATGTTCTTTGAAAATCTTTAAATCTCTTAATAATTATGGATCTCAAATTCTTAATTTACACAAGGTAGTTAGAAATTAATGCGATCTAATCATGCTTTTCAAATTGGATATATTACTCTAGATTTTTTAGCCCTAAAAATTGAATGCATTAATTTTCCAATTCATGTGAATTAATGGTGAAAATGGATTTCACTTTCTTATTCATCTAATTTTATTATTTAAATTTTTTATTTTGCATTACCAACTTTAGTGGGTTCTATTACCATATGGCTTATTTTCACTTATCTCGAGTGCACTATCATATTAATATGACAGATGTCCCTTTTTCATGATTCCTAAATTATCTTGTGTCTTTATTTTTTACTTTTTTTAATTTGAGACTGGTGGTTGTATATTGCTAATTTATTGATGACTAGACTTTGGCCCTCTATACTCTATTTTATGTTGTTGTATTTTCCCTAGATGATGACATTGTGTGATATCTGAGATCCACTTGACCAAAGTGAAAAACTCTTTATCATACATTTGTACGGACTGTAGGTCAATGACATTGTGACACTTGGAGTAATCCTACTATTCTAGAGGATTATTAAAATTTTCCTTTGCACTTTTCTTGTGTTAGACTATAGGTGCCAAGGATGATGCCATGTGGATGGCTCTCATTGCTCTGATTTCTTGGAAGACTTCATGAATGGTGCTTGTTATTTAGGCTCTCGATTAATGGGATGATGACATTAGACATAATATCAATGATTTGCTTGCCTATAAAAATTTGTGAATTGTGTGAATATCCATTAACTATAGGTTAATAACATGATGACACATTGAAAAATCTTAGAAATCCAATTATGTAGAAGACTTCATGAATTGTGTGAATATCCATTTGGTCCATGTTAATGGGATAATGACACTTGGAACAATCACATTGATCCATTAGTTTGAAAGATTTTAGAATTTTCTTAATTACTGGATAGATATGAAAGAGATGAATTATAACATTTGTCAAAATATTGATGACTTAGAGGTCTGAAGGTATCAAAAAAAATTCATCCATTAGATGGTTGTGGAAGAGTAGAATGATGACACTTATCATAATCTTGGTGATCCAGATGAAATAGAGACTCAATTGATTGGTGAAGGCCATAAATGAGTGGATGAATGTCACATGGTAGGGTCAAATGAGATTAGAGATGTCCCAGAAATTAAATGGGAAAGAATTTAGGCATTGATTAACTTATACATGAAAAAATTCAACCAAAGAATAAACTAGAACATAACATGTTATCTCTATTAGTCATTCAAATCTAAAAAATGGTCATTATGAAAGCCAAAGTTTATATAAAAGGCACATGAATTCTTGAAATTTGACTAGATTATTTCATATTCCACCATATACTCTTTCATGAACTGATACATTGGTAATTTGGTAGTTATAAGAAAAACTAGTTGATGTCAATACATCAATAGGAAAGGTGAAGCCTTGAGAGCCTACTTATGCCTTGTTTTGTCTTCCCATAGTGCATATTTTAACAACTTATGTCATTCTCTTGGTTTTTCATATGTTGATTTATTGATGGAATACATTAAGTTCTTTTTGGTAGACTCAACAACTCCATTCCCTTGTGTATAATAATTCAAAGAAAATTTGATGGTAATCTAATTTTTGAAGGCCCATTAAATAAATTATTTATATTGAAATGTTAGACTATTATCATAGACCAAAGAAATGGGAGTGTCAAATTTGGTTAGTATGTTCTCTTCCATAAACTTCATCACATATTAGGATTTAGAATTATTTGTATCTACAACTTCTATCCACCCAATGCAATAATCAATAGCTATTAAAACAAATTTGGGTCCTACTAAAGAATTTGGATTGATTACTCCAATGAAGTGTAGACCCCATTACACAAAAGAGCATCCTTCGATCATAGGGTGTAAGGGCATAATAGTCTGTAATTTAATCTTTATTAATACTTAAAATTCATTTTAGGTTCTAATGTGATTATGGGCATATTTGAAAATAGTAGGCCGATTGTAACCCATCTTAAGGATCTTATGTGTCATGGAATTTCTAGAAGGGTGACCACTAGATATCTTCTAGTGTAAATTATCGATAATGTCTGCAATTATTATATTGATACATATCTCAATTATATGCCTTAATAATTATTTATGTACATAACTCCCTTTTTATCATTTAATGGGCTAATTTGAGTTTGACGGCTTGCCTTTTTTTCTATTCAACTCAAGGGGACATGTACCTATGAAGAGATAATGGATAATGTGGTCATATGAGTCACTTCAATCTACTTGTGCTTCATTAATATTATCTATGTGAATATGTGGATTTATTTCAATTAGGTGTTTATTATCATCTAGCTTTTGTGTGAGCATTACCTCTATAGTGTGCTGTAAAGCAAATTAATAAATAATGAAATCTTTAGTAAAAATAGGACTAATCAGAATTAGAAATTGATAAATGGTAGTATTGATAGCCTAAAATGATTTATTTTATTCAACTATCGAATCTATTTTGGCATCTTACTTCAGTATGGCATTCCATCACTTGAGAATCTCTACAAATCCATAAATGAATTTTCTTACAAAATTTATCTTACCAAAGAAAGTCTTCAATTCTCTTTTGTTGCTAGTGGGTGTTATTTTTCAAATGTCTTGGATTCATTTAGGATCAATTTAAATCCCATCCTTGGTGATGATTTGGCCTAGTAGCTTACCCTTTATAATTCCAAATATGCTCTTCTTTAGATTCAGTGAGACTCCATATCTTTTACATCTGTCAAACACTTTATACAAGTGAGACACATGATGAAATATATTATTTAAAAAATAGTTGAGATCATCCATGTATATGATGATGCATTTGCCAATAATCCTTAAAAAATTAATTCCATGACATGCTTTAAAGTTTCCCCTACATTAATTAGGTTGAAAGGCATCCTCTTATATGCATAAGTTCCCCACTTAGTGGTAAATGCAATCTTCATTCGATCCTACAATTCTATTAACACTTTATTGTATCCTAATAAACCATCCAAAAAGGACATAATCTCAGACCTATTGATAATCTAAATTACTTGTTTCTAATTCTCTATTCAGGTTCCTAAAATTAAAACACAGTCTGATTTCACCATTCTTCTTTCCAACTAGTATTAAATTGGAAACCTAATTGGAATGCTTGATTGGGAATATAAACTTAGTGTCTAGTATCTTATAAAATTTAGTCTGAATAAGAGGCTCTAAATTTTGATTCACTAGCCTTTCATAGTGGCTGAAGGGCTTGCTTCCTTGATTCAAAGGAATGATATGTGTATTTACCCTTGGTTTGAATAGTTTCATATCTTCATAGGTCCAAGAAATCACATATTTATACTCTATCAATAAATATTTCAATCTCTATTGCTCAATTTCATATCAAATTAGGCCAATATTTTCATACTGAGGATGTCCATTAGTTCTTAAGTTCTCTTTGACAACATCAAATTGATTTGTCTTTGGTTGTTTCTACCTTTTAGCTTGTGGATCCATGTCAAAATATCTTTATAATGATAACATTCCCATATGTATTTGATTCTCTTTGATTTGTAATATGCCACCATCTCCTAGGTCTTTTGTGTTCATGTGCTCAAATTCTCTTTCATCTATTATCTGATGTTCAAAGGCTCCATAATTGTTCATGAACTATATGATTTATTGATCATCATAAAACACTTAGAATTTCTCCACATTATCTAGGACTAAGGGGAAAGGAATTATCTCCACATAAAACTTATACATTTTAGATTATTGGAGTAGTGATGTGTTCACAATTGAAGATTCAAGTGAATCTACTATCTGATTTCCTTCCCTTTGGGGTACCTTTAATTTTGAATGCTTCAAATAACTCAATCATATCTTATGTTATGTGTTTATAAATTTTTAAGTATGAAAGTTTGCACTGATATTTCTTTTTGATCTAGTTAACAACTAGCTTTGAGTCACCAACTATCTATAACTACTTGATGTTGTGTTTAAGTGTAAATTGTAAGCACAAAATTAAATATTCATACTCAACCTAATTATTGATGCAAGAAAAATTCAACCTTTATGCAACAAGATATTATTTACCACCTGGGTTGATCAATGTTATGCCAAATCCTAAACCTTGATTAGATTTGTTAATGTCTAAGTGGAGAGTCCAAAATTGTGAAGGACCTTAAAAATTTTGTTCACGAGGTTCATGTTTTGATTAAATGTATAAACACTTATATGCAAAGATGTGAAGTTGATCCTCTAATTTTTGGAATTATATTATGTGTTGAGTTATGGAGCTAAAAGCTTCGCCTAATGAGTATTTTGTAGGTTATTGGAGTTACATAGACGCCGGCATCAGTCAGGAGCGACCGACGTCGGTCACTGGTCGACTAGAAGATGCCAGCGTCGGTTATAGATCGACCGACATCGGTCATGTGTAGATAGGTAGGAACCGACGTCGGTTACCTGTGTGTTCCCAAAAGACTATTTTCATGGATGAATATAATGTTTGCATGATTAGATTAACTATTGGTATTGAATCCACATTTCTATTTTGGGCAGGACTAGTTTGAACCCTTGATCAAGAGGTTTATCTGACGGTGGAGAATGCATTGCTCATGATCCCTAATTTTATATAAGGATAGATCTTCATAGCTTGTTATTGTAGAATAAGAGTGTGTAATATAGATAGTCAATTCATTGTGAATTGATAGACAATTCTGTGTGTGAATTGTGATTGTAATTGAGAGAGAGAACTCTTGAGGGGAAGAGATCTGTACATTTGAGAGGTGTGGAAGAAAGGTTTATTTATTCATTGTATTTCCTTCTGAAAGAGTTTAATACAAGTTTTTAGGGTGGTTTTCTTGTATCTCTTATTCTTTTCTATTTCAGATTCTAGTTGCTTATCATTCTGTGTTAATTCCATGTTTAATTGCTTTCACATAGTAATCAGCTTTGTTGGTTGATCCCCAACAAGTGGTATCAGAGCCAAGTTAGTGATACAAACAAGTGGTATCAGAGCTCAGGTTACTAATAGGTGTTTCAGATCTGGTTAGTGTTTCTTGATTACAGGGCACTCACAGGGGTTTCTATTTGAGTGGGAGAAAGCAATGGCAGAAGAAAGCAAACTAAGAATGGAGAAGTTTAATGGCAAAAATTACCAATTATGGAGAATGCAGATAGAATATTATCTGTATCAAAAAGATCTATACTTACGGTTAGGTGGGGTTTTAAAGAAGCCCAAAGACATGGAAGATGAAGAATGGGAAGTTCTTGATAGAAAGGCTCTTGGATCTATAAGATTGAGTCTGGCATCTACTGTGATATCTAATTTATCACAGACAAAATCAACGGTAGAGTTAGTGACTACTTTAGAAAATTTATATGAAAAACCCTCAGCTTCAAATAAGGTATATCTTATGAAGCAGTTATTTAGTTTGCAAATGCAAGAAGGTGGATCTGTGTCTAATCATCTTAATGATTTCCATGGAATTGTAAATCAATTAAATTCCATCAAAATAGTTTTTGAGGATGAAATTAAAGCTCTATTAATCTTATGCTCTTTACCTGAGAGCTGGCATAGCTTGGTAATGGTAGTTAGTAATACTGCATCTGCTTCAAATATTTTAAAATTAGATGATGTTGTTAGTGTAATCTTGAATGAAAAAATTCACAAGAAAAGCACAGGGAAAACATCAGGGAATGCTTTGAGTTTTGAAAGCAGGGGGAGGCAAAAAGAGAAGAGCAAGCATGGGAGATCAAGATCTAAGTCAAAGATGAGAGGTAGATCCAAATCTAGAAATGGTAGGAAGATAACCTGCTAGAATTGTGGAAAGATAGGGCATGCAAGGAGAGATTGCTGGTCAAAACCTAAAGAAGACAATCAGCAAGAAGGTAAAGAAGAAGCAAAGGTTACAGGTATTGTTGCAAAAGATGCTCTTATATTCTCTTTCCATAATAATATAGAATCTTGGGTATTAGATTCTAGTGCCTCTTTCCATGCTACCCCCAATAGAGAATATTTCAGTGACTATGTCCAGGAGATTTTGGAATAGTTTATTTAGGGGATGATGAGCCTTGTAAAATTATTGGCAAAGGAAAAGTGCAGCTAAAAATATAGAATGGAAATACATGGGTGTTGAGAGATGTCATGCATGTTCCCATCCTAAAGAGGAATATAATTTTTGTATGAAAGTTAGGGGATGAGGGTTGTACAGTAACTCTCAAAGCAGAATCTTGGAAGGTTACCAAGGGTGCACTTGTTTTGGCCAGAGGTAAGAGAGTAGGTACTCTCTATTTATGTAATTGTATTACTCATAATTCTCCTTCTGTATTATCTACTTCAAATGTAGATGCAAGGTTGTGGCACCAAAGGCTTGGCCACATGAGTGAGAAGGGAATGTCTATTCTTAAGTCAAAAGGTAAGCTTTCAGATTTGAAAAGCATAGATCTAAAATTTTGTGAACACTATATTTTTGGGAACAAAAGAGAGTGAGTTTTCTCAAGACTGGGTCAACAAAGAAGAAGCAAAAATTGGAGCTTGTTCACACAGATGTGTGGGGACCAGCTCAGGTAGCTTCTATTGGAGGATCACAGTACTTTGTTTCTTTCATTGATGATGCTACAAGAAAGGTATGGGTCTATTGTATAAGAAATAAATCTGATGTTTTTGACATGTTTAAGATTTGGAAAGCTTTAGTTGAAAATCAAATAGGTAAGAGATTGAAGTGCCTTAGATCTGATAATGGTGGTGAGTTCTACAGCTATAAGTTCAACTGATATTGTTATATGAATGGAATACGTAGGCAAAGGATGGTTCCAAGGACACCTCAGCAGAATGGAGTTACTGAAAGGATGAATAGAACAATATTAGAGCATGCACGGTGTATGAGACTGCATGTTGGTTTACCCTTACAGTTTTGGGCAGAAGCTGTAGACACTGCAGTTTACCTAATTAACAGAGGACCCTCTATTGCTCTGGATGGTGGAATTCCAGAAGAGGCTTGGATAGGTAAAAAGGTAGATCTTTCATTTCTCAAAGTTTTTGGTTTTGAAGCTTTTGTGCATGTCGATAAGGAAAATAGAAAGAAGCTAGATGCTAAATCTATGAGGTGCATGTTTATTGGTTATGGCTCTGGAGATTTCGGATTCTAGTTTTGGAATCTAGGAACTAACAAGATAATTAGGAGCCATGATGTTGTTTTCAATGAAAAAGTGATGTATAGTGATAAGCTCAAGAAGCTGTATCATTCTGAGCATGGCCATGATGATTTGGATGAGGTGACAGTCCAAAATGAGCTCATGGGAAGAAATAATCACAGACAAGAAAACACAGAGACCGACGTCGATCAGGTAGGAATCGACGTCGGCAATACAGGAACTGATGTCAATCAAATAGTGACTGACGTCGGTCAGGTAGGAACCGATGTCGGTCATGTGGAACTGATGTCAGTCAGTTATAGGCCTGGAAGTGACCGAGGTCGATCACTATCAGAGAATTTGGGTGGATAGCGTGTTGTGAATGTGTCTCAGACGCCCATCAGGAGGTTAGAAAGGGTAAGTAAACCTCCAATTCGATATTCCCCTTCATTATTCTATTTATTGCTCACTGATGGTGGATAACCAGAGAGTTTTGATGAAGCAATATAGGTAGAATCCAAAGATCAGTGGGAGCTAGGCATGAATGAGGAAATTGATTCCTTGAAAGAGAACCAAACATGGGATTTGGTTGAGTTGCCAGCAAGAAAGAGAACACTAAAAAATAGATGGATCTACAGATTGAAGGAAGGTGAGAATAGACAGATGAGATATAAGGCCAGGTTGGTAGTGAAAGGATTTACATAGAAACCAGGTATTGATTTTGGTGAGATTTTTTTTCATGTAGTTAAAATGACTTCTATACAGACTGTATTGTCTTTAGTTGCTATTGAGGATTTGCATCTTGAGCAGCTTGATGTTAAGACAGTGTTTCTTCATGGAGATTTGGATGAAGAAATTTATATGGATCAGCTGGAAGGATTTGAGGTCAAAGGTAAGGAGAAACTAGTGTGCAGATTGAAGAAAAGCTTGTATGGTCTCAAGCAAGCTCCTAGACAATGGTATTTGAAATTTGACAGGTTTATGACTGAGCATGGCTATAGTAGATGTCAATCTGACCATTGTGTTTATTTTAAGAGATTAGATAATGGTAGATATATTATCCTATTGTTGTATGTAGATGATATGCTGGTTGCAGGTTCACACATGCAGGATATCTCTGAGCTTAAGGTGAAATTAGCTCACACATTTGCCATGAAGGATTTGGGAGCAGCAAAGAAAATTCTTGGCATGAGCATTAAGAGAGATAGGAAAAATCACAGGTTGATTTTGTCTCAAGAGGATTATGTGAACAAGGTGTTGGAGAGGTTCAATATGCAAGATGCAAAACCGGTAAGTACACCTATAGCTAGACATTTCAAGTTAAGTAATGAATAATGTCCTAATTCACATGATGAGGTAGAGTACATGAGTAGAGTTCCATATGCTTCCGTAGTTGGAAGTTTAATGTATGCAATGGTATGTACTAGACCAGATATTGCCCAAGCAGTGGGAGTTGTCAGTAAGTATATGGCCAATCCAAGGAAGGAGCACTGGAAAGTAGTTCAGTGGATTCTCAGATATCTAAGAGGGACCAGTAGTAGGCATTTGTGCTATGGAGGTTATAACACTTCTCTACATGGATATGTAGATTCGGATATGGCAGGTGACTTGGATGGCAGAAGGAGCACCACAGGATATGTTTCACTATTGGTGGAACAGCGGTTAGCTAGATTCCAAAGTTATAGAAGGTTGTTGCCTTGTCTACTACAGAGGCAGAATACATTGCAGTCACAGAGCTAGCAAGGAGATGATATGGATGACACGGTTCATGGAAGAGTTGGGAAAGGAGCAAGAGAGTTACAGATTATACAGTGATAGTCAGAGTGCAATTCATTTGGCTAAGAATTCTACCTTTCATTCAAGAACCAAACATATACAGCTTAGGTACCACTTCATTAGACAGGTATTGGAAGATGGTGAGTTGAAGCAGGAAAAGATTCATACAGATAAGAACCCTGCTGATATGTTAACCAAGCCGATAACTAAGGAGAAGTTGAATCTTCATTCAACTATTGTTGGTCTTCAAAATTGAGTTTGAAGATGGAGAAGCTAGAAGATGTTGTTGTATAGGCACTGGTGCAGCTATTTATCTCCAAGTGGGAGATTGTTGAGTTGTGGAGCTAAAAGCTTCACCTAATGAGTATTTTGCAGGTTGCTAGAGTTACACAGTCACCGGTGTCGGTTAGGAGTGACTGACATCGGTCACTGGTCAACTGGAAGATGCCAGCATCGGTTATAGATCGGTTGACATCGATCATGTGTAGATAGGCAGGAACCGATGTCAGTTACCTGTGTGTTCCTGAAAGACTATTTTTATGGATGAATAGAATGTTTGCATGATTAGATTAACTGTTGGTATTGAGTCCGCATTTCTATTTTGGGTAGGACTAGTTTGAACCCTTGATCAAGAGGTTTATCTGACAGTGGAGAATGTATTTCTCATGATCCCTAATTTTATATAAGGATAGATCTTCATAGCTTGTTATTGTAGAATAGAAGTAGTGTGTAATATAGATAGTCAATTCATTGTGAATTGATAGACAATTCTGTGTGTGAATTGTGATTGTAATTGAGAGAGAGAACTCTTGAGGGAAAAATATCTGTACATCTGAGAGGTGTGGAAGAAAGGTTTATTTCTTCATTGTATTTCCTTCTGGAAGAGTTTAATACAAGTTTTCAGGGTGGTTTTCTTGTATCTCTTATTCTTTGTTATTTCAGATTCTAGTTGCTTATCATTCTGTGTTAATTCTGTGTTTAATTGCTTTCACATAGTAATCAACTTTGTTGGTTGATCCCCAACATTATGTGATTAGGTATTTTATATTTGGTTATTGACCAACTCATATCTTATTGTAAAATATTTTTCAAGGCATCAACATGTATAAAAAATATGTTACCATATATCCATTTAGTGTCTTTGACCAATCACGACTCGACAAAAAAGCATAAGCTTTGGGAATGTCAACCACCAAGATGTCTATGTATCATTGTAAACATGGCTAAGATGTGATTTATATGTGTACATTTAAAAATTACCTAACACATGAGATTGAATATTTTTCTAATTGTAGGACCACTCTTTTGGATTTATCTGGGGTCAAACCTAGTTTCTTGCATACAAATATGGGTATCACATTGGTTGTGGTACCTGAGTTAAGAAAACAATTGTGCAAATTTTTACTAAACACTATAATGGTTATAAAAAAAATTGGTAACTTATGGTTTTATTTGTATAAAACTAAATTGGCATGGCAAACTTTGACTTTTTTGTTCTAGATGATTTCCTAGTCAAGGCTTTAAGTAACACTTATCTTTGTTTGGTAATCTGTGATAGCTCATGTAGTGTGATATATTCCTTGATTTTATTCATATCTTTTACTATATTCTATCTAGCTATGACGCATGATTCTATAATTTATTTTTGATAATTTCCCATTGGAGGAGATAGAATGTTATTTTCCTTAGGATTTGAAAGAGTAGTAGCATTGTTGTTTTTAGGTATTGAATTGGTATCATGTTGCTTATTCCTCAAGATTTAATTATTCCTTTGGACTTATTGAAAAGCATGGATTTCATCTATATTATCGTTAGGTGTATTATCAAATTCCACTATAAATGGTAAATCATAGGTCTCAAAGATCATCATTGTACTAGGATGACCTAGAGTTGTGGAAGAAGATGGCTCTAGCTAATTTATAAAGATTACTTGTCTATCCATTTCCTTCTAAATGATATGAAAAATTGTACATAATTATATGAAATCCAACTCTCCATGTTGTGTTGTATTATGAACTCATCACCAATTAAGCAATGTTATTTCCAAGGTATTTATTTTAAACACTTTATTAGGTGGTTGTTTCTCTACATTATTTATAGATTTATTCAAAGGCTTGTTGTACCTATAGAATCCAAATTTATAATTGGTATTTTATGCACCATTTTTCCACGTATGCTTCTACAAGCTCAATAATTCATTTTTGAGTTTTTTTACCTTCTATTGGGTATGATCTAATTCAACGTTATTAGAATCATTAGTTGTCCCCTAAGTGGTGGAACTATTGACTGAGACTAAAGCTATGATTTGATGCTAATTGGATGTTTGGATAGGGTAATTTATAAAACTTAGGCTCTTCTTTGGTAGAACATGAGATAAAGGTAAAATAATATATGTTTAGTTCTATTTGTGAGCCATAGTGTTCTAACTAGCATTTAGGATTGGATTCATCATTGGAAAATTTTGATAAATATTGGATCAAACAAACTCTATAATTAGGGTTTATTTGTCTATCAATATTGATATATTTAACCTAGGCTCATGTCAGATTAGTGATATTTGTTTCCCTACGTAGAAGTACTAAGGTTATAGGATCTAAGTCATTCTTATACATCTCAATGTCTATAAGATCATTAGGCTTGTATGCAACATTTGTTCATCTATGTCTTTTGGAAAATGGGATTAAAGGCTCTAATGGGATCACTGAAATCTCTTCTCATGATTTAAAAATGCTAGTATATGACACTTGGGTTAGTAACCTATCCAAATTGGCCTAGAAAAGTACACTCACACTGGTCCTAAGAAGTAATTAAAACTTCTATGAGGTTAAGGAACCAGTCATAGGTAAAATTTAGTAATATGAAGGGAAAGAGTGGACATGTTACATCCTCATGCACCATATGCATTAATCCCAATTCAATCTTAAATGGCCTTGTGTTCTATACCATTCCATCCTCGAGAAGGAGAGAAGGTGGGAAGATATTTCTCTAGGTTTATAAGTAGGTCATGGGCACTAGGTATAACAAGAGTAGAACCATCTAACCAAGCTAGGACCATTTTAATTCAAGGGAGTGTACCTCTTCTAGTTTGGTAAAATCATTGAGTCTGAGATCTTCTTAGGATACCCCTATCTAACCTAGGTCTTTTATGGAACATCAAAGGTGATACCAATAGACCAGTGTTAAAACTGGTCATAGTTAATATTTTGGAAAATCTAGTGCAACTCAAGTGATTTTCATTATGGAAAAAAAATGCCCTCCGTATAACACCAAAATAATTTCTTGTTGATGTGGGTTTTATGCACAAAAAGGAAACATGTGAGTTATCTTCTAACATTTTAAGATAAATGAGTAAACTTCACTCTAAAGCATGAGTTGTGGGGTATTTATTTTTATAAATAACCTAGTGGTGTAATAATGGTGAGGAATGGACTATTTACCTTGGATGATTCAAATGAATGGATCTAAAAGAAACCAAAATCTACTTGAGATGGCTGGGCAAAAACTAATCTAATTTGGAATGGATAAAAAAGGTTTAAAATGGGGAAAGGTAGGGAAGGAATGAAGGTTTGAAAATAAAAGAGATATTAAACCTTTATAGACTATAACTCATAGTGTGAGATGGCCAAGTGAGTGAGAACTAATCTTTTATACAGGTTACTATTGGCACATAAAACACACAAACACAGTTAAGAGTCAAAGGAAACCCAAACACAGTGAAATTTTATTCACATAATCAAAGGTTGATACCTATGTAAGATTGTAATTTCACATCTATAAAGGGAGATTATGATTATTAAATAGAAAAGCATTCAAATTATCAATATCACAATTTAAATAATTTTATTGAAATAAAAACTCAAACACAACCCACATACTAAATTACTAGAGTGATGAGGCTTATTCAATGAAACATAAAATTCAAAGAAGATCAAATATTTTCACATCAAAATGAACTTATATCATAATTCTTAGAATTTCTTATTGGAATTAATAGGTAAAATTCTACTCCATTTGGATTTGAGAAGAGACAAATATATATATCTTGGGATGGGGATGCCTCATCTCTCAATCAAAGTCTAAATTTACAATTCTAATTTAGATACTAGATGTTGAAAACACATGCATGATATGCATGTTTAAAATGTGATCATAAATAATGTTACTATGTCTAAAATAACTCTTAAATACAAAAAATAATACAACAAAAAATAGACTTAAGAAACTATATCAAAGCTTCTTATAGTGTTGATGTGACACTACTAGGTAAATAATCTTGCATGCTCATATTAGTTATTATAAGTGCAATTATAACTAAAGTTAAAAATTGAGTAGGATTTATTGTTATGGTTGTGCCAACTGAGAATATAACTAGAGTTGTCACTAATGTAACTATGGTAGTAAAAGTGGTGAGTGGGACATGAGTGGGCCCAGTTTGATTTTGCACAAATGTATAGTTTAGGGCTTAAGGATGAGTGCCTTATATAGGTACTTATAGACACCGAAATCATGTCTGCACCTTGGTTACCTCTCCCCCTTAGCCCCCCTTGACCCATGTCCTAACCCTTATCCTAGTCCCCTCCACTTTCAACTTAAATAATCAAATAATTAATTTAGTGGCCCCCTTTCCACCTCACCCATGCCACCTTGGATCCCCTCCTTGGATGCCCCCACCTCTCTCCTAGCCTTTATTACCCCAAATATCCCCTTTATCCTTCCTCCCATGCCCATTAAGCCTCTCCATGACCATTTTCCCATGACCCCTTGACCCAGCGGCGTGCAAGAACGGACAGAGGCTAATTTTAGCCTCTGTCCCCATTATTCTGTCGTCGACGTCGGCTACCCTACTGCGGACGTCAGTGATTCTACCGGCATTGGCAGCCTTCAAAACCATTTCTTGCATCTGTTGCAGAGGCCCCCATGAACAGAACTCTCTTGATGCTTTTACATTCATATTTTCTCCCTCTCCCTCTCGCACAGCAACACCAGCAACTAAAGGCACCTTGCAGGAACAGCTTCAAGCAACAGCTCTACTTGCAGGTTCTTCAACAGCTCTGACCACAGGTTTCTCCATTCTCCCTTCAACAAGCAAGAGGTAATACTTTCACTATTTTCATCTCATTTTATCATTTGGTTTCATTTTTCAATCCAGCCTATTGCCCAGACTCACCCCAACTCTGCCTGAGAGGCTGAAAAGCCTTCTCAGATCCCCATCTCCTGTTCAGTCCCCTTTTTGCCTCTGTCACCCTTCCAGTCCAGTCCTAGACAACATTCCCAGTCCCTCAGACTTCCAGCCACTCTCCAGACTCTTAGTCCTCTACACAATCCACTCAGAATAGACCCAGACCTCTTTTCAGACCTGTCCACAGACCTGAGACCCGACCAGACCCTGTCCAAGAGTACTGCCCCAACCGACCTCGTCCATTGCCCCTACCGACGTTGGTGGCCTAACTGACGTCAGTGACCTAACATGACCGACACCGGCAACATCACCGATGTCGGTGACTGTGCAAAGCAGATTGCTACTAAACAGTGTTTTTTATTTCAGGTGTCATCCTCCACAACGAAAGAGGAGTTCCTGCTATTGTCTGAATTCTAGTGCGCACGTCTATAGTCTAGGTACGTACAAACCCTAGACCATTCTCTTAGTTTCTTATTCTTCTTTTGAATGTGAAAGCGAATACTATTTGAAACACTCTGGCACACTCGGTGGGACCCTAGGATCTTCCTTGGGTTCTTTCTATCTTTCTGTTCATGTAGGTGTATTAGGTTTCTTCCTTTGCACCTCTTTCTTCTCTTCTAAATGACACTATCAGCGGGACTAAAAATAACTTCTCTTTCTTTTCTTGCATTTCTAGACTAGTCAAAAGTCATATTCTTCAACCCTTTCTCAATTTGTCTTCATTCCAAACGTAACATTTCGACTTGGGCTTAAAACACATTGCATTTTCATTTCTGCTTGCTTGCATTTCTTAGTCCACACTTAGTAATTGATAATTGCATCATGAATTAACCGTAGTCCACTTTATGTTACACGACCAAACCACTTGCACAAAACAAACATCTTAACTTACTTGAGACAAGGCCCGACTGAGATTTCATCACCCAGCGGATACCTTACCCATCCCAACGATCTTACTTGGATTTCATCACCAAGGGGAAAGCCCACTCTGTTCTCTGGCAGAGGTTAATCTCTAGGGGAAGTATATTTTGGCTAAGTGAGATCAGCTTATCACTGGACTCGTGAAGTGAGGGGAGCTTGCTCCTTAGCACCAAGCCAAGTACGGAACCTAACACAAACTTTTGAACACCATAACTAACCCAAAACCATCCATAGACTACTTCTTCTAGGACCAGACTCAAAAGCCAATTTTCCTCCACACATTTTAAGGCATAAGCTGCCACGATCCTAATAATTTACTCCTAGGGATTTAACGTTTAGGATCTGCTTGTGTTCTTCATCTTTTTTTGTTCTTATCTGCTTGTTTGAGCTTGTGAGGACATTCTTTCTTGCCTTGGATGGTCCTGACTCGCAGCCAAGCCAAGGCTCTAGTCAACCACGCGAGGCATCAACCGCTTCCGTCTATCCTGTCCATAACCAGTCCCATAATGGAGTTCCACTCAGAAACTGAAAGAACTCCTACTCGCCCAACCCCACCTCAGACTCTTATTGTCCCAGAAGGGGACCAAGATTTTGCATGATTCTTGGACCTCAACATCAAAGCCTTGTAGCACTATCTCACGCATAGCCGAACACGAGACTCCTTGGGCAATCTGATTTACGGAATGCCGACCTCTCTTGTCAAAACTGCAGTCATATTGACAGTGTCTGTAGTTCAACCTTTAGACACCCATGCTATTGCCTCGACCAATGACCAAACCTTGACCAACCCTCCAAGTGTGGCCTCGCCCTCCATCTTTGGGCCCACTTCCACTGGGGTTTCAGCCCCCTATCAACCTCAGCCCTCTCAACCACTCTCTACCTCCTTCTAGAATCTGGTTGTATCTATTCTGCCTACCCTCACTCCTATCATCACAAGGGTGGCTACCTATCCATTGGCCCCTGTTACCACAATCCAACCTCCCATGGCAACATCAAGCCTCGCTATGCCTTCTACCCAACCACCTTTAGTCTCATCTTCTATCCCTACGACTAGTCATCCGTACGTTGCACCCCTATAAGTACACCCGACTACGTCATATGCCTCTTCTAGCCTCTTTCAAGTGCCCTACAGTCTAGGGGGTGCTCCACCTGTCAATCCGTCAGAAGATATCATCAAAATGCTGATGGATAAGATGTCTAGCCTAGAGACCTCTATTTCTAGCTCACGTAATGCCCTCTCATATGAAAAAATTTGCAAAGAGCCCATTCATCCTTCTGTGCTGATCAGGCCATATCCCAGCCAGTGGGAACTTCCTAAATTTTCTCACTTTCAAAACAAGAAAGACCCACAACAACACTTGCGGGCATTCAGACATGCCTGTTACCTTATTTCCCATGATGATGCATTGCTTTTACACATGTTTCCTATGTCTCTTTCTGGTGCTGCACTTGACTGGTACAGCTCCCTTACCAGCCATTCTCTCTTCACGTTCACTCAGCTAGCCTAGCTCTTTCTTGATCATTTCTCTATCAACATCTCTAAAAAGGTCTCAATCACAGACCTCTATTCTATCCATCAATTCGAGGATGAATCCATAGCTGATTTCGTTGCTCGATGGAGAGGCCTCATCAATCAACTCTCCTTTTCCTTACCCTAACCCGAACTTATTGAACTTTTCTCCCAAGCTTGCATCAAACATATTTCTTCCACCTTGAGGGTCCAAACCTTCTGCACCTTCGACGAAGCCTTCACGATGGCCCGTAAACTCAAATACGTGCCATCAAGGAGAATAAAGTCAAGTTGCAGAGCAAGAATCCCAACTCTAAGACCAATGACTCCTCTTCTTCTAAGCCTTCATCATCCAATCCTAAGTCTAAAGCTTCAGCAAACGCTATGGTCGTTAGACCTTCATCCTCTTCGCCTTCAACCAACCAGCCTGAGCCATCCACATCTCAGAGTGCCACTCGCCAATTCTAGCAGAGATACGTACAATGATAGTATACTCCTCTCGGAGAATCATACGCGTCTGTGCTAGAAAAACTCGTCAAATAGGGGATCCTCAATCTCCCTCAAATCTGACCACCTCCACAATTTGATCCCTCACGCACCATCCCCACGTGGTATAGGGAAAATGACTTCTGCAACTACCACCGTGTTAAAGGACATGACACGAGAAACTATAAAACCCTTAAAAACATAATCCAAGACATGCTCGAAAAGGGTGACTTTGTCCTAGATAATCCTAATGCACCTCCTAACCAAGGCATTGACATCTTCAAGCAACCATTCCCCAATCATCCCTCAACTCAAAACCATGTCTAGACCTTGATTAACGACACTCACAAACACAACATTCGAACAGTCAATACGGTCTCGCCCTTCATACCCAACCAACCTCGAGAGGTTAGTCCATCTATCAGTCCATCACATGTGGACGAACATCTTTCCCCGGTTAGTTCTCCATCAACCTCTCTCATCTTGGAGGATGCCTCGACCTTACCATTACCACCAGTCTCACCATCCTCCTTCCTGCTGCCCATGGAGGACCTGACCCTTCCTACTCCTCGACCACAAGTGGAGGGCACAATCATCCCTGCCCTTTACCCACTTGAGGAGCCTCATTCTCTGGTTTCTTCTCCACCTAGGGAAGAACCTACCTCTCCTTCGTCTCCAACCAAAGACGAAGCTGTCTCAACTTCATCATGCCTTGGGACCGAGACTACCACACCCTCGACCCCACAACCATCGACATCTTCTCAAAGACCCAAACCTCATCCAACATCTTCTCAACCATTTTCCTGACTAGTGGAGAAAATTGGACTTCTCCCTTCACGAAAAGTGGACCATCAGGTATTGTGGGAGCATCTCAAAGCTCTTCAGCATGCCCGTGCCCTCTCATCTCATGCTGCCAATCCTCCTAAGGCAGAATCACCCAAGACTCTCAACAAAGACCAAACCCCCACTTCTAAGCCTTCTAAACCTCAACCGACCCCATCAAAACCAAAACCCATATCTACCCCATCTAAACCTATCAAGTCTCTTGGCATTCGCCCTATCTCTACCTTCACTCACCCACAAGTGAAGGTGGACCTAGACCAGATGTCGACCAATAGTAGTCTTCCAACCAAATCAACGAAGACTGCCAGACCACAGAAGCGAACACCTCCTCCTCCATCACCATTGCCTTCCATTCTGGGCCCCCATCCTTCGACACTGACCAGAGTCCTCCCCACTCCAACCTTTAATCGAAACCAGTTGCCTCCTTTGCTTCCTTTGCCTACCTCCAGCCTACCCTCTCCCAAAAATGCGATACCTCCCATGAAGAAGGTGTCATCCCCGCCTGTCGTCGTGCCATCAACCCAAAAGATGGTACGGAAGCCTCCTCCAACTCCACCTAAGTAAAAGTCATTAGCACTGCGCACATCAACGAGCATGGACCCTTTAGTGAGTTCATACTCTATGATATTGCACTGACTTTTGCAAACTTCCAGCATAACCCTTCCATCCATCAGGCCTTTCCAACCTCTCGGGTCTAAGCCCTCCTAGTTTGATGATACAAAGATTTGCTTATACCATCGTACGCCAAGACACGATACCGAGACTTGTTGTTCCCTCAAGGGCGTCATTCGCCATTATATGGAGAAAGACACTCTTCTCCTTGAGGATACTCTCGCCTGACCCTCGACACCTGCCCATGTCCCTCCAACCTCTTCAACCCCATCAACATCTCTTCAGCAGGCCATGACCCCTTCTTCACCTCCTATCTTTGAAATCAATGTTATCCACATAACCACTAGGTCACAAAAGGATAAGGCAAAATAAAAAGCCGCCATTCCTTGGACCTACCCTTTTGTCAAGCCACCTCTAGTGCCAAAGCCTAAGATTTCTATCCTTGGTGCCTCTCAGCCTTCTTCTTCTTCTTCTTCAGGGGTGATTCATGACTCCATGTTGAAACAGCTTCACCAGACACCTGTGAAAATGTCCCTTTATGACCTCATCCAAACCTCGCCTCAGCATTGTCAAGCCCTCATCAGAGCCCTGCAAGTAGCGGAGGTCCAACCCGAGGACCCCCAACCACTCGTTGCCGTCATCCACTCTTTGTCTCCTATTGTATCCATCACATTCAGCAATTTTGAGATTCCCACATCCAACATGAAAGATCAAGGCACCACCCTCTTCATCATTGCCTATGTTGATCAGACACACATTAAACGTGTTATGATCGATGGAGGTGCCAGCATCAACATTATCTCCACCCATGCCTTTGATCAATTGGCTCTTCCCAAGAACTATGTCTCTAAAATTGACGCAATCCTGTGCTCTTTCAATGACACCACCACCATGACCAATTGCACAGTCATCCTTCACATTCATGTTGGTCCACGCACAGTCCCGAAGCTCTTCTATATCATCGAAGGAGAGTTTCAATATAATATGTTGTTGGGCCAACCTTGGATCCATGCTATGGCCTGTGTCCCCTCCACCCTGCACCATTGTGTGAAATTTGAGCATGACGGGCAAGTCCACACCATTCCCGCTGACCCTTCACCCTTCAAAACTTGTAACACCACCTACCATCCAAATGATGTTCTTATTCCCATCAATCCATCAACCCCGGCACCGCCTCCATCCACAGAAGCCTTGACTAGTTTGCAATCGGTGGTCACCCTCACACCTCCCCTTCAAGCGATGACTATAGACCCCATGGAAGACATCTTCCAATGACTTTCACTGGGGGAATATCGCTTTCTGGCCTTAGACATGTTCCAAACTCCACAAGAGTATGGACGCCTTCATCACAGTGCTAGTTACGACCATCAGATCAAGATGGTCGTGCCTTATGGTCCTCCTCATCTCTGAACCAACCTTGTCTATGGGGGCTCAACCAAGATCCTACTAATGGCAATCCCCTCTCTTCACCCCATCCTTTCACATCAGACTTCTCATTTCTTGGCAACCCCACCTTTGCACACACTTACCTTTACAGGTGTGCATGGAAGGGTTTTGGTTTCAGATGCTATGAGCAGGGCTCCCATCAGCCCATCCAACTGCTCGACGACAATGATGCCAAGAAATGGTATGGCCTGGGATATCACGACCCCACTCAGGCCTCTGCCAACCTCTGTCTTGAGCCAACCATTGACCAATCTCCTCCAAGCTCACCCGTTTCTCCTCCTTCACCCATGGAGTCAGTGGTTTCCATCCCTCCTAGTTTTTTTTTTGTGTAAACACCATTCGCCTGGAACCCCTGACCTATCAACTCAATGGGGTGTCCAGGTCTCTCCCTCTCATTTTTCCCAGCATGATAGAGGATGAGTCGGTGACCATTCACACTATCCACTGCATTGACGATGACGCCATTCTTTCCTACATGGGCGCCGATGACTCTTTCATCCCGTGCTCCCTCCCTTCTGAGACCCAAGTTATGTTAAATGAATCAACCATTGACATCAACCTCCCTTCTTCTGATGTTCCTCATGTCTTAAAGATTGGCTAATCTTTGGATAATTAAGAGAAGCTAGCCTACACCCAGTTCCTCTCAGACCATGGCAAGGCCTTTGCCTGGACTTATAGTGACATGCCCGGCATCGACCCCACCATCACTACCCATAACATTGTCACCAAACCAGAGGCTAAGCCTGTCAGGCAAAAGCTTTGAAAGATGCATCCTTGCATTGTGTTCCTTGTCAAAGAGGAGCTTCAGTGCCTTCTTTCTGTCTCTTTCATCCAACCCATCAATTATCTGCAGTGGGTCTCTAACATTGTCCCAGTCACCAAAGCGACTGGGGGGATCCAGATCTGCATGAACTATCGTGACCTTAACCTAGCCTATCCCGAAGATGACTTCCCTCTTCTTAACATTGACCAGCTTTTTGATCTCACGGCCAGCCATGAGATGTTATCTCTCATGGATGGGTTTTTAGGATACAATCAAATCCTAATCACACCAGAGGATCAGCACAAGACCACTTTTATCACCCCATTGGGGACCTTCTGCTATCGGGTCATGCCTTTCAGCTTAAAAAATGCAGGCACCACATATCAGCACCCCATGACCTATATTTTCCACAATCTCCTCCACAAAATCATGGAGGACTATGTGGATGACCTGCTCGGCAAGTCTAAGCTTCGTCATGACCATCTAACCATTCTCCAGATTATCTTCTCTCACTTTCTTCAATACAATGTCTGCCTTAACCCCAAGAAATGTGTCTTTGGGGTCCTCTCTGGCAAGCTTCTCAGCTTCATTGTTTCTTTCCATGGCATCGAGATAGATCCCACCAAGATCCGTGCTATCCTTGAGATGCTGCCCCTGACTAGTCTCAAGTAGCTTCGCAGTCTACAAGGGAAGCTCTAGTCCATCCACCATTTCATCTCGTAGCTTTTTGACCGCTGCCAACCTTTTCATCACCTCCTTAAGAAGGACGTCTCTTTTAAATGGGATAAGGACTGTCAAGAGGCTTTTGACGCCCTCAAATGCTATCTGATCTCTCCACCAGTCCTCATTCCACCTAAAGACGACCAGCCCTTCTACCTTTATATCTCTGCCACCAACCATTTGTTAGGTGCCATGGTCACGCATCGAGACGAGCATCACCGTGAGCAAGCGATCTACTACATCAGTCGAACACTGGTCGACTACAAAACTCTGTACACCCATACCGAGAAACTCTATTTGGCATTAGTCTTTACCGCTACCAAGCTTTGCCATTATCTTCTCAACCATAAAACCTTTGTCATCACCCACACTGACCCTCTCAAGTATATGCACTCCAATCCATATCAGAACCAACGTATGGCTCGATGGCTCATGCTGCTTACTGAGTTTGACCTCGAATTCATCCAATAGAAATCTATCAAGGGGCAAACCATCACTGACCAACTGGCAGACGCCCCTCTTCCTGACAATCAACCTTTGTAGTGTGAGTTCCCTGATGAGTCTATCATCGTGCTTTCCACCGATGACACCGTCTACCAAATGACCATGTTCTTTGATAGCTCCAAATGTCAACTCGGTGGAGGTGTGGGGGTCATTCTCATCCCTCTCGAAGGGGAGCCCATGCTTCTGTCTTTCAAGCTAGACTTTGATTGTACCAATAATATGGCCGAATACGAGGCCTTAATTTTGGGACTTCAGACTGCCCTCTCTCTTAGCGTCAAGTCTATCAACATCTTCGGAGACTCACAGCTTGTCGTCAATCAAGTCAACGGTTCATACCTCTGTAAAAATAAAGTTTTGCAAAGGTACAAAAGCCGTGCTGACATTCTTCTGGCATCTTTTGACCATTATCTCTTGTAGGCTATTCCTCGATCCACGAATAAGTTTGCTGACACCATGGCTTCTCTTGCCTCGCATATCCCATCTTCATCATCTTCATCTAGACTCTTTGTCATGATGCATCATGTATTGTTGCCTTCCTACATCTCTCCTAACATTAATTATGTCAACACTATAAAATCTAGTCCACGAGATGATTGGTATAAGCAACTTGTGGACTACCTATCTCTTTCTGTCATTCCTCCCAACCTCTCTAGCAATGTGCGATGAGCTTTTATCAAATGCACCACCCGCTATACCATGCTAGGGGGTCTTCTCTACAATCGAGGCTTTGACGGCCTCCTTCTTCACTGTCTCACCTCCACCAAAGCCTCTCAGGCCATTAAGCAAGCCCACGACAGGATTTGTGGCAGACACTTCAGTGGAAATTTGGTTGCCAAGCGCATCCTTCGTCTAGGTTATTATTGGCCCACCCTTCATCAAGACTGTAGCGACTATGTTCGGCATTGCATCAAGTGTCAGCAGCACTCTAACCTGCTTCATCTCCCCAGCCATGCCTTACAAGTCGCTCATGACTTTTGGCCTTTTTCTCAGTGGGGTTTAGATCTCATCAGTGAGATTAACCCCCACTCATCTCTTCGTCATCAATCCATCATCACTGCCACTAAATATTTCACCAAGTGGGTGGAAGCCATTCCTCTCGTCTCTACAAAAGCCAACAAAATTGTTGACTTCATCAGCAGCCACATCATCTATCATTTTAGTGTCGCTCATAAAATCATCACTGACAATGGCAAGTCCTTCAAAAACAAAACTATCTAAAAGCTATGCGACTCATTTGGCATCAAGCTTAGTTTTTCTTTGCCTTACTACCCGCAAGCAAATGGGCAGGCCGAGGCTTCCAAAAAAATTCTCACTAAAATTCTCATGAAGGTGGTCAATGACACAGGAAGGGATTGGCACATTCACATCCCCTTCGCTTTGTGGGCCTACCGCACTAGCATCCGAACCTCTATGGGTGCTACCCTTTCTCTCTCATGTACAGAATAGAGGCCGTCCTACCTCTCAAAGTACAGATCCCATCTCTCTGCATCTCTTTGCAGGGCATTCTCTCCAATGATGACTTTCATCAAGATCACTTAGCTCAACTTGAGTTACTTGACGAACGCCGCCTTGCTGCCCTCAATCATCTCCATGTCTATCAAAAGTGCATCAAGCGAGCCTATGACAAAAATCTACGAGAATGAGATTTCAACATTGGAGACCTCATCCTCCAAGAGAATCAGCATGTGACTAATATGGAGTGAATTAAATGAGGTAAGTTCACCCCTAATTGGCTCAGACCTTTCATCATCACGCATAATTATGGATCAGAGACCTTTCATCTGTCTTCTCTCAACAGACGGCTAGACCCTGAGCCTCTTAATGCGTTGCATCTATGACCGTTCTACTGCTAGTCGAGTACTCATTCGCTTGACATTTAACTTGAGCTCGTCCCTTGAGCAATCCCCGTCCTCTTAGTCCTTATTCTTTTCGACCCTATTCCCCTTTACCCAATCCCTTATAACCCTTTTATACAGTATGGATGCTTTGTCCTAATAAAAGGGAACCTTTGAACTTCTATAGTCTTGTCCATGACTCAAATTTCTATCAAAATAAATCAAGATGTCAAAATATCCAAGGTCACAATATCACAATCAAATTAAAAAGGCAAACTACTCCCTCGAAGGATAGCTATACTATCATTGTTGTAGCTAATAGACTGCTCCCTCGAAAGACAGCTATTCAAAAGCCCTTATATAAAGCAAAATATAGACCACTCCCTCGAAGGATGGCTATGACTAAATCTAGAAATAAACAACACTTTCTTAGAAGCTTCCCCGCATCGATTAGCTTCACAAATGACCACCAAGCAAAATGACATCTTTATGCAGGCTTCCCGCATTGATTAGTCTACGCAAAAAAAAAAATGGGTCATGGACTTGGCTTGTAGTTGTCTCAGGATCTCCTATAAAAAGGGGCAAGGTTATCTCTGCTCTTAAAATAGGTTACCCTATTTCCTCCTATCCTAACACGTGCTCAAGGGACTTCGAGCTCACTTTAATGTCAAAGTGATTTGATTACCGTTCTAACACAACATCTGGTCGACGACGCAATGCATGCATGGTGCTCTTGGTTCTAACAACCCCTGCCTATGCTGTCATTCTGGTCCTTGTCAATGAAAGGGCAATTATGCCTCTCACTTCTTTTATACTTTGGTCACATTTCATCATTTGTCAAATCATCTCATCTCTCTTTTCAGACCACTCACATAACCTATTCACACTAGTTTCTGTGGACACCAATACACATGGGAACTATGGACCACTCAATTTATGTTCAGCATAAACCATTACTTGTTGCGGCATAAATAGACTCTCTTCATTTTTAGCATATATCCATCACCTAATATGGACAATTGCTAGGAGTGAAAAACTTTGGCCTTTTCTTCATCATTTCAAGCGTGTTCTCTTAGCCATATGGGACGTGCTCGACCATTCTCGTCCTAGACCCAACTCTCGACCTCTTTGTCTCCTAGCCTGAACTACATTGGTCTGAGGCCCCTTTCAATCAGGGCTATGTAGGCAGCACTCAAATGACACGACTGTCTTTTGGGGTTAGCTCTACCACCCTCATTTATTCATCTACCTGATGGACAAACCCTATCCTCTTCTAACTTATGACTCGACTTGGACCACATGCAATCAATCATTTCGACCCTCTTCCTCCCTTTTTGGGAGAACTACATTGGCCTGAGGCCCTTAAGACAAGGGCTATGTAGGTAACACTCAGTTGACATGGGGTCTTCTAGGGTTAGCTCGGCCATCCTCTTCGTCACTTTCTCTCATCTCATTTGCTCGTCACCTGTTAATCACATCACAATCAATCACCAATTCTCATAATCATTAGCATACTCTCATTTCCATCATAACATCATAAGTCATTAGTCATACATATCATCCATCATAACTCATTAAACATTCATATCATATAATCTGTAAGTTAAACATTAAACATCCACATCCATCATCATCTAATCTAAAGTCATCATCATATAATTTATCATCAACAATCAATAAACATCATCATATAACTATTTCATAAACATTATCATAACATCACATCATAATCACAAACAACATAATATCCATATCCATCAAATCAAAATGCCAATAAACACATCACAAACACATGTCACTAAATCCAAAATCTCATCATATATATTAGAAATCTTTTATACAATCAGACACAATCTGTGTCTTCTCTCTCTCTCATATCGTACATCTCTCATCTTCAGCTCACAGGCCGATATATACATCAAAAATAATAAATAAATCAAATAAATCATCTCAAAATTGGGCCTCATGGCTGTGGCTATGGCGGTGGAGGTGGCAGCCTGGACGAAGCTGTGTCATTGCCGCTCTCTGATCTGTGCCATTTGCGTACGCCCGAAGTCGTCGCTCATGACATAGACCTCTGCCTGCTCTGCTCATCTCTCATCTCTAAGAATCATTGTATTTGAGGGTAGTCTAAGATGACCCCCTCATAATATGTGATCTCCTCTACTGCAGTCCTATACCTAGAATATGGCACAGTCTGCGGTGGCCCCATCAAACCTGCTGCCATGCCCTACCCTGTCCCCTGTGGCTGTGAAAATGTCAGCTGTACCGATGCTGATGGTCTTGCCCCCTATGAAAATGCCAGCTACTACTGAGATAGCTACTGTAGTGGGCCCTACCCCCCAAAAATTAGTCCTATCACTACTTGTGCCTGGGCTATGGCCAACTGTCCCTATAGCAATGTGACCTACCCTATCAGTGCTACCACCCAGCCTGTCATCTTTGTGACCTGACCTTTCACCCCTACCAATTACCCCTGCAAAACCGTGACCTGCCCTGTCAAAATGGTCACCTAGGCCCCGCGCTGTGTCCCTCTCCTAGATCACAGCCTCTCTCTCCTACCATGCAGTGTCCCTCTCCTCGCAGGCTGAATCCCACTCCCTGATCACTGCCTGCAGATCTGGCTATGGCCCTGCCTGAACCCCTATATAAATCTCTACCCACCATGCCGTGTAGGCCTCTGTACAACTTGGGTCAGCCACCCCAGGTCCTACCGGTAACTCCTCAAAATCCAGCCCCTCCGCCTCCTCTGGCAGTGGGAGTGGCACCTCAATATCATCTCACCTATATTATGGGAAGGCAGGTGGTACATCCTATAACATCCTGTACTGGTGCCGCACTCACTCTGCTGGTATCCTCTCGAGCTCATCGGCTCGTCTGCCTCAGACCCATCTGAAGCTTTGAATCCCGACCAGCTGCTCCCCCTAATCTCTGAATGCTAGATATCCCAGATATGGTCTCCAGATAATGTCCACTGGGATCAGGGCCTCCAGTACCCCTCTGTAATGGTCAATGTCTCTGACCACCCCATCTGCTCGCATCTGTGCCATGACCTCTCTCCATTACCTGAATCTGACCCTGAAGCTGGCCTGAATAGCCACTAGAAGGCCGAGAGGACGCGTGACCATGATGTGCTCGTAAGCCCAGCAGTGTAATAGGTGGCCCACGCACAGACTGTACCACTACCGCCAGCTGATGCCCCACAGCTCTCTGTAGACCTGAGCCAGAAATACGGGTGCCCAAGCAAACACCGTCTCCTGCTCTATCATTTTCATCAAAACCCTGGTCATGGTGACTGGCAACCTGCCTCCCTCCACATCAGGCAGTGCGTACACTGTGATCTCGATCATCATCAGGACCGCTAGCTGATGTGCCTCCTCATCCACCACGTATAGTGGCTCATAAGCAAAACTAGCTGAGTGGTAGCTCATCTCCGTGACATGTTCCCCAAATAGCATAACCATGTGAATGTCATGTGCCTCTCGTGAGCACGCATATAAGTCTGCTTCGTGTACTGGTAGCCACAAAATTTGGTACATGTCCTCGACTGTCACTGTGAGCTCCCCTGTAGGTAAGTGGAAGGTGTTGGCAGAATGATCCCACTGCTCAATCAATGCCACCATCAGGCTCACATCTTGCGCCACTCTGCAGTAGCGTCTTAGCCCACCTAGCCCAACTGCGCTCATTTGTGCCCACTCCTCACCCACCACACCTCCGTGTATCTGCGTCAGCAATGTCAGGAGGTGATCTCACAGCATCAACGTCTGCCTCACTTACAACCAAGACCAAATCAATCTCATGCCTACAATTTTTCTTCTATTCCTATTTACCTGACCTATCTGACCCTCTATAGCCCTTGGCATGGCTACGCCCCTTCGATTTGACCTCTTTCCTCACCCCTTTTGGCTTGGTTGCCACTGACATCAGTTGGCATGTTGGCGTCGACACTCACCTAACCGATGTCAGTCACTCCATGACCGACGTCAACAAATGAGTGACCGACGTCGGTCGCTAGTCGACTGATGCCGGTTGCTAGTCGGCTGATGCCGGTGAATACCGCCAACGTCGACGACTGGTTCGGCCCTAGGGCCGAACGAGGTGAGCCCTAAAATTAGGGCTTCCCCATTTTTGAGTCCCCAACCCCCCAAAACCCTCTCACAACACCCCTACCCTCTCCTAGACCCTCTACCCATCCTCCTAGCTACCCTCCACCCTCTCTTTCTACCTAATCAACCATTGATTCACAAAATCCAATCAAATCAAAAATAGTCAAAAATAGGGTTCAGGGCCCTCCTACCTCATCCCAGCATCGCCAGCGTGGTGGCACAATGGGTGCCATTGGTGGTGGACCTCCCGTGGGTCCTCTACTCCTCTCTACCATCGCTTCTGCGTCTCAACCTCTCCAAGCTTTTTCTGGCCCACACACGCTTCTGCAGCGACCAACCCGCCCTCTCACTCCACCAATCTCTCTCTGACACCTCACACTGCTAATCCACTCACTCCAAGTCCCTTTCACTCACTAAAATCTAGAGCTCTTTTGACTTTAGCAACAATAGCAAATGACTTTTGGTGGGCTGCCAATTTGATTTTGTCAAATTTGGCAGGCCATCGACGTCGGCATCTGCGTGCCCTAGGCCATTAACGGTGGCTGATTTATGTCGACATCGGTCCATTTTTTCCACCGACGTCAATTTTATCACAGACATCGGTGGCCTTCTGCCCTTCTTTTCATCCCATAACCCCACCACTCAAGTCCCCAATCAGTCAATTTTCTAGACCAAGTAATCTTAGCCCCCTGGGGCACCCTTGCGATCAATTTTGCCTCCGTCCCTCGATCGCCTAACCTTGGAGAGCGTGACTATCTCCTCTGACCCCTTTTGAGACAACTCTACCTTGGTTGTTTTGATTTCCTTTGCTACCTCACACCTAGTTAACCAATTGTCACTCAACCCTCACAAGTCTCGGATCACGAGCAAGTTGATCCCTACTTGTGGCCTTTTTTGTGTTTTCTAGGAGCACTTCCTGCACCTGGGATACCTAGAACACGGTGAGCCTTTGGAGCTACAGCTTGGATTGAATAACCCAATCAGCTACGACCAAATGCTGGGGCCCGATTATTTTGATTCTGGCACTCCTTGACCCTTTGACCATGACAATTTGCCCTTCCTACCGTGTGGTGTGGTGTACGTGCAATCTCCCCCTTTGCAGCGTTCACCCTTATTCTTCACCCCCTCCATCCATCTCTCTATCAAATCGACACTCGATCTCAAGTTCCCTTCTCTCGACTCCCGCTTTGAGGGGGGAACACCTCATCCCATTCTTAGGGCAACCAACTCCTATTTTTGTCTTGTAATTCGTCAAGAACAACCAACAAGACAAAAAGGGGCAAATGTAGACACCGAAATCATGTCTGTACCTTGGTTACCTCTCCCCCTTAGCCCCCCCTTGACCCATGTCCTAACCCTTATCCTATTCCCCTCCACTTTCAACTTAAATAATCAAATAATTAATTTAGTGGCCCCCTTTCCACCTCACCCATGCCACCTTGGATCCCCTCCTTGGATGCCCCCACCTCTCTCCTGGCCTTTATCACCCCAAATCTCCCCTTTATCCTTCCTCCCACACCCATTAAGCCTCCCCACGATAGTTTTCCCATGACCCCTTGACTCGGCAACGTGCAAGAACAGACAGAGGCTAATTTTAGCCTCTGTCCCCATTCTTCTGCCACCGATGTCGGCTACCCTGCGGTCGAAGTCAGTGATTCTGCTGGCGTCGACAGCCTTCAAAACCATTTCCTACATCCGTTGCAGAGGCCCCCACAAACAGAACTCTCTTGATGCTTTTGCATTCATATTTTCTCCCTCTCCCTCTCGCACAGCAACACCAGTAGCTAAAGGCACCTTGCAGGAACAACTTCAAGCAACAGCTCCACTTGCAGGTTCTTCAACAGCTCTGACCACAGGTTTCTCCATTCTCCCTTTAGCAAGCAAGAGGTAAGACTTTCATTGTTTTCATCTCATTTTATCATTTGGTTTCATTTTTCAATCCAGCCTATTTCCCAGACTCACCCCGACTCTCCCTGAGAGGCTGAAAAGCCTTCTCAGATCCCTGTCTCCCATTTAGTCCCCTTTTTGCCTCTGTCACCCTTCTAGTCTAGTCCCAGACAACATTCCTAGTCCCTCAGACTTCCAACCACTCTCTAGACTCTCAGTCCTCTGCACAATCCACTCAGAACAGACCCAGACCTCTTTTCAGACCCATCCACAGACCTGAGACCCAACCAGACCCTGTCCAAGAGTACTGCCCCAACTGACCTCATCCATTGCCCCTACCAACATCGGCGACCTAATTGACATCGGCGACCTAACCTGACTAATGCCGGCAACATCACTGACGTCGGTGACTATGCAAAGTAGATTGCTGCTAAACAGTGTTTTCTCTTTCAGGTGTCATCCTCCACAACCAAAGAGGAGTTCCTGCTATCGTCTAAATTCTAGTGTGCACATCTATAGTCTGGGTACGTACAAACCCTAGACCATTCTCTCAGTTTCTTATTCTTCTTTTGAATGTGAAAGCGAATACTGTTTGAAACAGTACTATTAGTACTAATGTTGTATAAGTTGATTGATTTGATACTTCCATTTCTAAATATAAAACATGGCTAGCCTAAAAATCAATGTTAATGGTTTCAATATCAATCAAAGACCTTTTGAAATTTTATGGAAGCTTATCCATCAACTTTTTATGCATGTTGAATGTAGATCTAACCTCTGCATGAAGGGTTTTTGTCCATGTCACCTTATCTCTATAAAAATTTATTAAATTCATGATTTCTCCATTATTTATATAAAGTATCCTCTTAATTTCTACTCATAAATTGTTAGCTACAATCTAGAGGAGGTTTTTTAAAATGGGATTAAGGACTAACTTCCCAAGAGGAGTAATTATATCATTAACTCTTATGTATTCAAAATGGAAATTACATCTCTCTCCTAACTTTTAAATTGTTGTGATTAAGTTCACATCTATTGATGCTAGTCAAGTAAATTATCCCTTTTAGTAGCTACATTATTTTAGTATCATACAATCTCTAGTGTAGTTATTAAGTTCAAATGGGCATATGCTTTGTTTCTTATCACCTCGCCCAAGAATTTTAGCTTTCCTTCCATATATTTCATGTTATTATATAATTTGAGGAATAACCCCCACTTAGGTTAGGATTAAACCTTACAGACCTTTTTAATTCAATGATATCATACAATTTTCTAGATGCACCCTATACATTGACAATAATTTCCTTTAGATCTTGAATTGTAATTTTATCTTGTGGTTGTTGTCTAGACTAGTCATAGCTCTTGAAAATATACTTTATTACCTTGATATTTCCATCTAAAAAACAATAGGTATCCTCCTTAAATTCATCTTGGTCTATGGGATTTACCTTTCTAATTTTAACTTAAGAGAATAAATCTTCTCTTTATTCCAATTCAACCCTTTCACCTTTCTCAAGCACAGTTTTCCTCTTAAATTTCCTTAATGTATTTTTTAGCTTGTCAAAATGGAATCCCACTATTAGTTATTTAATGATTAATTGTTCCTACTACCTACCTCTTTTTGATGCAATTATTGAATCAATGAGGGAATAATGACTACAAATAGTTGCTATGAATGCCCTAAAGATGTAGAGTTGGTAGAAGGATATTGACCTAGAATTTCCATTAATACTATAGTAGGTTGGGTAGTGGGAGATGGTGTAGGTAACTCTAGAAATGAAAGAATGGCCTTTCTAGACCTAGTGACATTATATTGTGATTGTGTATCAATAATATATTTGGCCTTCCCACATGCTTTTGTGTACTGAAACTATAATGGTGTCTGTCTAGGAAGCTTGGGTAATTGGCATAATTAATTATGTAGATAGTCTTGGAGGTATATCATGTGCAATTATGATATAAGTAGATATTAAGATTTCTCAGTGCACTTTCTTCGTTGGTTCATGGGATTGGGGATTAGTTTGGCCAAATAATGAATATGTCATAGGGGTACTAATCAAATTTTGCATATAATTTGTGAGTAATGTGTAATAAATCCTAGTAGTAATATAAATGGTAGAGTAATCCTTAGTATTCTAATTAGGAGGAGTAAAATCCCAAATCACGACCTAGGACTATGGTTAGAAAAATTAGCAATGCAGCTACCTTAGGATTATTTAGTGGGCTAAAAGAATGTAAAAAGTGGGTAGTTCTATTACAACAACTGTAGCAGTGGAATTTGAGGAAGTTATTAAATAACTAAAGACTTATATACTCACATTATGGGGGAAAGTATCATGGACAGTTGTTTCTATAATTATTTCCATAGTAGAGTAAAATGGAGAGCTTGGAGGTGTGGTTGAAGATGGTCCCTATACTAGAACTTCTTGTTTATATTTCTCCTCACCTTTCATATCTCTTTATTTATCTGATAATAACTATTTTATAACTAAGTCATCCTTTTATTTCAAAGCTTATTTTAACTCCCCTAATATTTCAATCCCTCTAAATTCAATTTATTCTTCTTCATCTTCATTCTTTGTTTCATTTAATAGTTTTGTTACCTCAATTTATGTTTCCTTTCCAAACATTGACTCTACATCTATCATCCATTTCTCATTGTCACTAATATCATAAACTAATTGGTACTCGATAAATTTCCCTTTATGGACAAGCACAAAAAGTATATGCAGAATATTAGTCATTGATGGGAATAATGGAGGAACATCACCACACAATAGATACATATCTAAATATTTTGTTTCGGTTAAGTGATATAGAGACATTATTAATCTTATGCATCTTTTTACCTATGTTGGATGAAATGAATTTAATGATAAAGAAAGCTGAAGAAATAAAAATGTACATTTAGGAATATTCTTAGTTGAGAAAATTAATATGCCTTACCCTTGATATTATTTATTTAAAACAACATTTATTTACAAGAGAAAAGTTTAAAAGTTGGAATTTGATGACAAATATTGAACATAGTGGTAACTATTTTTAGTTTAATGAAGATGGATATTTATGTGAAGAAGTATGAGAATGTAAAATACCCTTACACACTTTTGACATAGTTGGTTGATATAATAGACTCAAAAAAGTTCATGTTACAAGAGATCAATTCCTTGAGGTTATATCCTCTATAAGGTCCACTTTGAAAGAAATTATAAAATGTCTCTATTTAGAGATTAGAGATCATTTTCCTCGACATGAACTACTAGAATCCATGGTTGTGATGTACCCTCAATATTAGAAAAATGATAGCTCATCATATCTTTAGAATAAAATTAAAACCTTGGACCAACACTTTTGCAAGAGTGTAGAATTGAATGGTGAACAAATTGAAATCATTTTAAATTTGTCAAAGTTAAGTGAGTAGTTTGTTCGATTTGCCATAAAAATGTTATAACAAGTTAAAGTTGTGGATAATGCTTTCGAATATGGCTTGATTACTAGACTATGGACTACTTTAAGTTTGAGTGAAATACTATATGATGGTATCACAAAATATTTTAATCATGTTAATTTATGAAAAATAATGATTTTGGGCTCAGTGGAAGATGAGAGAAGCTTTAGTACATTGTCATTTTTAAAGTTAAAGTTAAAAAATAAGCTTGACAATAATTTGGAGACTTTTTTGATGCTCTTTACAACTAGATACAATGTCCTCAATTTTTCATTTGATAGATCTATTTTAATTTGATAGTCTACATTTAAAAGAAGAGGATTGATTGATAATTCTTCAAACACACTACACTTAGAGAGTTCTGCAATATTAGATTTGTGTCCAAAAACTTTTGAAGAGATTGCATGTAACAATTATCAAGAACAAAATGAAGAAAATTGGCATGATGAAATTTGAAATTTAGGCATTTGAAATCTAAGGTTGATTGAGGAAGGACAAAATATTTTTTGATCCCAAATGATTTTCCATGGATTCATGTAGTTAGATTGCATTTTGATAATTAATACTAGGTGACTTTAATTTTGATAAAAAGTTGTTAATACTTGATTATAGAAAAATGTATTTGTGTGTTCTATTTGATTAATAGAACATGTCTATAATAGGTGTACACTATGTTATAGAGATTCATAAGTATATTGTGGCATTTGCTTATTATTTTATATGAAGTATGTGTATTTTTACATTATGTTTTACTAAGAGAACATGTCTATAACAATTGTAAACTCTATTATAGAGATGCATAAGTATATTATGGTATTCTCTTATTATTTTATATGAAATAGGTGTATTTGTGTGTTATTTTTTATTAAGAGAACATGTCTATAAAAGTTGTAAACTCTATTATAGAGATGCATAAGTATATTTTGGTGTTCCCTTATTATTTTATACCAAGTAGGTATATTTTTATATTCTGTTTAATTAAGAAAACATGTCTATAACAATTGTAAACTCTATTATAAAGATGTATCAGTATATTTTGGTGTTCCCTTGTTATTTTATACTAAGTAGGTGTATTTTTTTGTTTTGTTTGATTAAGAGAACATGCCTATAATAGTTGCAAACTCTAGTATAGACATGCATAAGTATATTAAGGTGTTCCCTTGATATTTTATACTAAGTAGGTATATTTTTGTGTTCTGTTTGATTAAGAGAACATGTCTATAGCAGTTGTAAACTCTATTATAGAAATGCATAAGTATATTATGGTGTTCCCTTGTTATTTTATAATAATTAGGTGTATTTTGGTGTTTTGTTTGATTAAGACAACATGGATATAATAGTTGTAAACTCTATTATAGAGATGCATAAGTATATTGTGGTGATCCTTTGTTATTTTATACTAAGTAGGTGTATTTTTGTGTTATGTTTAATTAAGACAATGTATGTCTATAATAGTTGCAAACTCTGTTATAGAGATGCATAAGTATATTGTGGTGTTCCCTTATTATTTTATACCAAACTTATTTGAGGTATATATAATATAATGAACTTTAAGTAGCTATATTACATTAATATCTTTACTTGCACCAATAGCTTGCATAAATGACTAGAAAAATCAAGAAAAATATCACATATGTATTTGAGAAACTTCCATTAATCCCACGGGTGACATGTTGGACCAACATTAAAATTTGCCTTGTCCCTTCAATATGTTGGCACCAATTTAGTAAAAAATGGGGTAATATCTCCACCTTGATCTACATATCTTTAATTCTACCTCCAATAGATTCAATTCTAGAAATAAAATATACATTACGTTTGAAAATTTGGGATGTGAAGTCATTTATGTCATTAACCTCTTTTAACACTGCCTGATTTTTTAAACTTTAAAGTCCTGAAGACATAGCAATTTAAACTTTCAAGTTTATAATTATAGTTTTGTTTATTTATTATTAAGTTTTTTAGTCATTAAAACTATATAGAAGGAAGAGCATGTTTGTTTAACTTAGTTTTATAAATATGTTAAGGACCATTTATGACTTAGGACACAATACACTTAAGGTAATAATTATATTTTAGTTGGCATAGTTTGTGAATTGAAATAAAAATATATTTGAAAGGCCATTATTGATTATGGATATGGTTAAGGCATTTTGGTAGACTTTATCATTATTTATTATGGATATGGCTAAAACATTTGAAAGACAATGTTTTGAAAAAATGTTTTTAAAGAAATAATTTTTAGGGAACTTATCATTATATTTATTCATTTCAAGATAGATGATTGTGCATGCAAAAAACTACTCTCAGTCTTCAAAATAAAAGAAATACAAATCCATACCTTGTATTTGAGATCATAAGGAAAATAGGTTATAAATTATTTGTACCTTCATTTCCAACCTCTCATCCCAATCTTAAAACTACCAGAGCTTTGCTTCTACCAATAGCTTGCACTATTGAGTAGAAAAATTGAGGAACTATCACATATGTATTTGAGAAACTTACTTATACTTGAATACATATGCATCTCTATAATAGAGTTTACAACTATTATAGACATGCTATCTTAATCAAACAAAAGACTGAGAGCAATTATTTGCATGCATCATCAATCTTGATTTTTGAAATGAATAAATATAATCATAAGTTCCTTGAAAAGCATTTCTTTAAATATTTTTTTTTCCATCATCGCTTTTCATAGTTTCCTTGTTTTATGGCCCCATAGTCAGTTTATTATTTATACTCTATACTCTAATTTTTTGTCCCAATTTTTTCTATACTTTATTTATTATATTATTTGGTTGGTCTTTACCACTAATTTCCTCTAAGAAATAATGGCATGCAAGATACTTATTTTAAACAATGCACAAAGAATAAAATGAATTATAATATGTGATCATTATTTATCACATACTTATTTTAAATAAACAAGAAACTCATCTCCTCTAAGAAATAATGACATGCAAGATACTTCTTTTTAACAAAATGAATAAACACAACAAAGCCTCATGATCATTTCAACTATATTTTTAACTAACCCCAAACCACCCATTTCACAAATTTTGAGAACATTTCAACCATATTTTTGAATAACTCTAAACATACATATATCAATTTTAATTTGCCCCTAAGAAAATGACTTTGAGTCACTAAAAAAAAGACTGACTCCTAAGCATTCGATCATATCAATTCCCTATAGCCACTTAACACTTCACATAAGAAAATACAAAAATAAATAAATTACATTATATGGTTTATTATTTTCCTTGATGAGGGAGAATAAGAAAGACTAAATGATCCTTTGTCATGTTCAAAATGAAGATACAACCTTTTGTTTTCTTCATAATTTTTTTATTTCCCTCTTTGATGATTTTTTTAATTGTATTTCCATGCAATGATTTTTTTATTTGTATTTCCATGTTTAAAATGAAGATACAACCTTTCTATTTGTACATGTTATTATTATCCTCTTTCCCATTCATTCTTTTTTTTTTAGATATACTTAAACTAAGTTACATGGAGAGTAAGGGTTAAATTTAACGGAGACAGATTGTATTAAGATGAAGACACACTGTATTAAGATATAGTCTTTTCTTCATACATTAATTTATTATTTTATTTGATGAGGGAGAAGAAGAAATACTTAAGTAGTCCTTTGCATTCTAATATTTTTAATCATGTTCATTGTACTTTGCATATTGATAATATTTTGTACAAGTGTGGAGTGGAGTCTCTGCTAAAATCAGCAAAGGAATTTACTCCATCCAAATTTTGTGAAAAATGACATGAATATTTTTTTTATAACAAGACATGTTTGGATGGAACTTGTAACATTTGTGGTCGATTGCCAAAATAAAAAAATTGTACCCATGAGGAGAGTACACATGAAATTAAATAATTTAATTGGTTGGTTTTAGTAAATATAAATCTCTGACATATCAATTAAAACATTGAAAGGAATTTAAAAGGCGTGAGGTTGTTACAAGACAAATACTTGTTTATAAATCTACGAACAAATTTATAGAGAAAATTGTATATGATTATGTAAGGTACACACACGGATCTCGATGGATAGATGAATAATTCAAGTTAAGGATACATTCATACTTAGTACTATCATTTTAGTAGTTGACTTTATAGATAATTATATATTACAACCACAAAGAGAGGTTCAGTCACAATACTACAATTCAGTGCAAGTTTTCATTTTTGTGCATATAACATTCAAGCATTCACCAGACACTATAGAAAATGATCAAAAACTATTAAAGGAATACCACTTATATGTTATTGATGATCAACACATTCTTCAAAGTATGTGTAAGGTTATTTTCAAATGTTTTATGGCAAGTTAAGTGAAAGGATCGTTACTTTCAATCAACATTATATTTGATCAAATAATTGTATGTCATAATTTAATAATGCATGGATGTTCTACTGGATAGTAAAGATGCATGTGATGATTAGTGTAAAACATATTTATAATTTCATTAAAGTAGGCCATGGAAAAGAGGAACATGATGGTGTAGGATCATGTGTCAAAAGAGCATGTGTAAGAGAGGAGTTAAAGTTTGAAGAGGTTTCTAATTTGAGAGATGCAAAAATATAGTTGAATGGTGTAATGAAAATATGGACCATGGTGCTCAACAAAATTCCATTATTCATAGATATTTCTAGTTGATGGAGGATGAAAAATTAGCAAGCTATGAAGATTGTATGATAGTAACATGATCAAGTGAGTTAAACTCATCTCATAGCTCAAACACATGTTCTTGGATGGTTCATATGAGGCACATGACATTTTTTTTTTCATGCATTATATTTATTTGGAATGAGTGTGAGTCACAAGAATGGGTGGATAAATGGAGTTATAAGCATCTAGTTCCAATTGAAACTTATCAGGTTCCACCAGCATTGCAACTTACAAAGCTAACATCATTACATGAATTTGACCATGTATCTGATTTAGTGAAACTAGGTACATCCATATATCTAACATGTGTTTCATACATGTGCTAAATTTGGTAAAATATCAGTAGATCATGTTATTAAATCATGTTTTATTTTATGATGTAGGGCATGTTTGTGTCATGTTTTCTGTTTATTTGATGAGGGAGAGGAAGAAAGACTAAGTAATCCTTTACCATGTTCAAAATGAAGATAAAAAATGATTAAGAATTTTATTATATTAATGAATAAGGTATTTTTTAAAATAAAATAAAAATGATTTTATTATCTTAATGAATCAGGGTTTTTTTAAATTAAAATACAAATCAGATAGAAATAGAAATTGGGAGAAATAATTTTTGGAACCTAATTTTATTATAACAATATAGATAATGTCATCCAAACATACTTACTTAGGTGTAAAATTCATTCAATATTGATTTAGATTTAAAACAAAATAACCAATCTTTGTTTTGTTGCTACATTTTGGAGGCTCATGTCTTGATTACAAATATAGACATAATAATGACTTATATAACGAGGAGTAAATTAAATTCATCTTATATATTAAGTTAAACAACTTAGATATTATTTTTTAAACATGTATTAATTTTGTAGATATTTATTTTCCCAATGTGTTTTAATGTTTGTACTGTATATCTACTAATTTCATTACATATCTCACACAGTCATGATATGAATGGAAACATAAATATATATATCAACATAAAAAACCTATTGGACCAACATTATGTTCTAATAATTATTGCATGTTTAAGTATAAATATATTTTTTTAAGGATGAGTTTTATTTTATTTTATTGTGTTGTAATAATTTTAAGCATTTCTTATATATTCATATTAATTTTGTATGCAATGGAAGTCAATGTTGTAAATAATGCACAAAATAATGATATACAAGAGAAGAAAACATCGTAACCTAGAAGAAGAAGATGAAGATGAATGGAAAATAATGATTTAGAATTAGGTTCAACATCGCAACCTAGAAGAAGACAAATGCAAGATTCAAAAATTAAAAGAGAACAAAATACAACTAATCCCAATGGAATGCTTGGGAGAGATTTGAATACTTTTCAAAAGATTTTTTAACATGGTCTAAAAAAGTTACATTGGAATGAATGTTTCTCGAACACCTGAAGGCCTTGTATGCAATATATTTTGACAACAAAAAGTCCATCATCAACTTTTAGCATCAAATGACATGGATCTTAAGCCACAAGTACCATAACTTGAAAGCTTAGCACAAGTTGAGGAATTTTTAATATCTTGTGTCAACCCAATCCTACAAGTGACACATGAAACTAGAGGTCAATGTAAATATGAATTACATACAATAAGTTTTACATAAGAAGTGAAAGAAATATATAAGCTTTTTCCACCTCAAACAAAAGATTTATCAATGATTATAGTTCAGAGGAGGGATCAATGTGGAATAAATTACAACTTTACTTTCAATATAGAGTGGGAATATAATGAACTTAAATACAAAATAAGACATGAAAATATATATTCATATGTTCATATTGATGAAAATGCTCTTAGTGAACTTCTACATAACTCTTATGAAAACATCTTTTAATAGCTGAATTTTGACCACATGCAGTTTGATTATTATGTAAATGAAGTCATATTTATAGTTCTAATGATTGATATAGATGAAGGAAATAGCATTAATCATATGATATCAATTGTCTCCAAACCACTAAATTCCCATAGAGATATGTAATTAATTCATGTGTGGATAAATAACCTTAATGTAGATCTTGAAACACTAATTGATTAGCTGAGGAATTGAGCATATCCCACCTATGAATATATTACATTAGGCTTAATTTTTATGGAATTTCCAACACTATTTTTTGATGGAAGATGTGATTGGATAGAACCACGGTCGAGATGAGTACATCTTCATGAATTTTTTAAACATCTATTTCGATATAGGGATCACCATTTCAATTGACACCAATGATTTAGATATTACATGATGAACATGATCATGAGACATAATGCACATAATTATTTAGTAGTGTTTATGAAAAATATCCTTCAAGATGTGTCAATAACCATTAATGAGTTGGTTGAGCATATGGACAATGTTCCCCACTCCCATTTTGTTGATCATTTGATGTGGTTTGGAACCACCTTGAGGGGTGCAAGTTCTTATCAAATAAAAAATTCTTGGTAAATTAATTGACATGCTACATCGACTTGGTTTACCCAACATTTTATTCACTCTAAGCACAATTGATATGTATTGGCCTGATTTACATACACTAATGCCAAAAATAGAACCAACAAATCCACAAGAGTCGAAAATTCTTGAAGATGGAATATTATTGATTATCCTCATATAGTGGCACACTATATGCAATTGCAACATATAATTTTCTATAAGGAGTTATTACAAAAAGAAATTAAAGTTAAATTTCATTGGTTTAGATATGAATGGCAACATATAGGATCACCACGTGCATAGATTCATATGGTTAAACAAAGCACCAAATATGGACAACCTTGATTGGAAAAATGATCATAAATGGAAAATTGTTGAGAAATACTTCCATTCCATTTTTCATGCATAGAATCCTCGAGAAAATCCACAATAATAAAATATACATACCTACATGTTATCAATTCTCCCCAAATCTATGTTTTATAGATTTTTTTTATCAATGCAACTAATAAATTCTTATATATTATGAATTTTAGGCATTACAAAAAAATTCTCAACATCCACATCTTTGAAATACAAGACAACTTACACATGTAGATATGAAATGTGACTATGAAGAGCTAATCAATTATTTATAATGACATACAATGTGTAGAGAGAGTACCTACCTACATAATAAATGAGTAATAATGGTTGGTAGGTAATATGTTCAATCATTTAAATAGTTATATAGATATTAAAAAGAATATGTGTGTAATAACTAAAAATAATTTTATTGTTGCTTATAGTTATAATTCACTATGGCCATTCACTATTGAGGGATTGAAACTATATCAATACTCAAAGACAAGAGATAAAAATTTTGACTCTAGAATAAATGATGAGTAAATACACACAATCACTACATACTATAGTTGTGGAGATCAAACCTAGATTGCAAACTCATTCTTTCTAAACATGTTATAGTCAAGTATGCAACAAAAGTAGAGAAGATCTTTGAAAGTTATCATCAAATGTTGATACGTCTTACAAACATTAAAAAACTAAATTAATTATCAATAAGAGCATATATAGGAATTTTAACTCAAATAATTATTGAAAGAGACATTGTGACATAAGAAACATTTTTCATGTTGTTGGGGATTCTATTAGTAGAAAGCAGTAGCATATTTATAAATTTGAATTAAATGAACTTCATTATAAAATCTTTGTTATAATAAATAGACTCTCGACTTAGTCAAATATTTACTAAGAATACAGATGTGTTTTGGAGGTATATCTATGATTTTGGTTGGATATTTGGGACAACTCCCTCCTATTAGTGATATACCACCATACGATAGTAATAGACATGAAAAACTATTGTGGGAAGAATTCAAATAGGTTGTTACTTTGTATAATATATTGGTGATAAAATTTTCATCAACTTCTCATAAATGTGAGAGATGCAAATATGACAATTGATGATTGGAAGTTATTGGTGACAAGAAATAATGTTGACAATGAATTTTGTCAACTACTAGTTATAATTGAATAGAGGAACATGTCGAGTTTGGACAATGAATTTCCCCTCCTTATTGAACATATGGGGACATGTATATATCTTAAATAGTTTGACTGATAATATTTATGTGATCAACATTGAATATCTTGTAGACGAGAAGTATTTTGTCTTTCAATTCAGATGAATTTTCAAAACATATGTATATAACAATTACCCATGGGGTCTAGACCCTGAGAAAAAGGCTGACTCTTAAGCTTTTAATCACATCAATTTTTGTAGCCACTTTAAAAACACTTCACATCAAAAAATATGTTATACAGGTTATTATTTTCCTTGAGGAGGGAGAAGAACAAATATTAAGTGGTCCTTTATCATGTTAAAAATAAAGATACATGCTTTTTCTATTCTTCATAAATTTTTGATTTCTCACTTAGATGAATTTTTAGTACCTGATGGGTACTATTATTTTTGCTTGATGCTATTATTAGTCCATGCTTATTATCGATAGCCAATGACCATACCTTGTAGAGGAGCTCTGTAAATATTTTTGAAAGTTTTTGTACAAGAGCTGGATTATTTTACTATTTATCCAGTTATGACTAAGTCATGACTATTTCTCTATGGATGAGCCAATCAACGAATTCATAGGGAAGTGAAGGAATTCATGTCTTAATGAGCCAATCAACAAGGTTTTATTTATTTTTGCCTTTACCTTTGTAGGTAGAAATGTGGTTACATCCCTACCGCCCTATATAAAGGCTAGACATGTGTGTGTTAATAATAGTGGTTTTAAATAAGGCTAAGGTTGGTGGGTGAAGGGGAAATGAGTAGACGTTTCTAGGTAATGAGGGTAACTATGATGAAAATATAGGATCAAGGAAAAACATGTGTTGAACTTTTCTTATATAACTATTTGATCATGAATGTCCATCTACCATTCACAATATTATCACTTTCATACCTTTCATCACCATCAAATGTACCTATAATCTCTCCCAAAGGTTAAATTCCCATTATTACATCTAGAATACAAACATGATTGAACTTGTAGTAATGTCTAAATTAGAAGAATGAAATCTATCATTGGTATCAATGGTGATATCTCTTGTGAAGGCAATAATATATTTGTCTCCCACATTTATTTTATTGTGATCATTTGTACTAGGCAAAGCATTTATCCAAACTTGCCCATTTGCACCTTAATTTTTAAGAGAATCTCCATCCATTCCCAAGCAATTAAAATGTAGAATTTATTTAGGATATTAATTTGTAAGCCATTAATCCATTCATTTTTAGGCCATTAGGTTGTCTAAGAAGCAAATGTGCCATAATAAGAGAGAGGAGGTTAAGAAAATTTTATTAATCTCCTTTGTCAGGTTAGTTTACAATGGGGTGCAGTAGGGGGGATAAGAAGATGCCAACAAAGAGGAGCTTTGGTGGGGGATAATATTTGTTTCCTCTAGGCATGCTCTCTATGAACTTTAAATCTATTGAGAATAACCTCATTAATCCTTTAGAATAATCAATTGACAAATTGTGTTATTTATAACATAATCACTGTATTATTTTGTTTATCTGAGATGGATGTCTAAGCTTTAAGTAAGATTGTATTTTGAGTATTTATGGGTTTGATAAATAACCAAAATTATAAATTAGAATTTTAAATTATTTTTGTATTTTAGTAACTGGGTACTAATTTTCAGAATTGAGAATGCTTCTCATTCATCCCGGATCTCTCTTGCATGACCATTACCATAGAAAAACATAGCCATCAGATAAATATTATGCACATAGAGAATAAACTATGCACAAGTCAGTCTCCATTATTTCCTCAAGGAATAATACACAATCCATAGGCTTTCTCTCTCCACCGGTCTAGGCTAAGAAATAGGAGTGCCTATTAATTAGGCATAAAGATTGTTACACACAATAAATAATTTGTTGTGTGAAACAAATATTTGTTGATATGGAATATTTGCATGCACAAAATAGGTGTGCAAATATTTGACACATAAAAACTAATTAAATGACTCCTAATTAAGCTTAATTCCATGAGTGTTTTAATGCTCACTCCAACACCCTCCCTTAAGCACAAAATAGGGAGTAAGAAAAGAGAAAGCAAAGAGACTAATGGGTCCTAGCAATTAGACTTGATCAAGTACCCATGTACAAATCATAGTGAAATACAAAGTATCCCTATGATAACCAATCCATATTACCAAACTACATGGATGATGAATCATTATAAATACCAAGTCCAATAGGAAATGGTACTCTGCATGAGGCTAACTCTGTAAGAAATACTAATATCAAAACACTAGGAAAAAGAGTCACCAAGGATGAAATGTATCACTGCATGGTGCCTAAAAACTAGTAACAATAGATAAAATTGAGAGAGCAAAAAACATATGTTGAAACATGCCCCAAAAAAGCAAATGGCTTAATACTCGAATGTAATGTTGAAGAGGTGCACTGGATGAAACGACAGCCATCAAATACAAATGCACTCAATGAATTGCCTCCAAAAGAAAAGTGGTGTAATAATAATGAGCACAACACCTGAAGCAGTATGTCCACACACACCCCCTTCTGCCCCGCGCCCCCCCGCCCCCCCCCCCCCGCCCCGCCCCCATAATGTTGAAATGGGTGTAGTGACTAAAAAAAACATCTGAATGAGTGGGCCAATCCCACTATGAAAACATTGAAATGTTGACATTGGGCTACACCAGACTAGCTATACGCTAGAAGGAGAAGCTCCATCAAAACATCTAAAGGAGACTGTCAAAAATTAGATACAGATATGAAATCTCTCAAGAATGATGTCCCTAGTGATGATGGGATAGCCATGCAACTAGAGAAGAAAGTGCTCAATCAAGGAGCATGCACATGAAAAAAAATCTCCATGAATCTCAGTGTGACTACAAACAAAAGTCCCATCCTACAATAATATCACCAAGTAATGCAAGAACCTCCATAATGTAATCAATCTATGGAATACATCATTTATGCAATGAGAGATGTATGCTTGAAAAAAACACATCTACCTAATCAAGGAGCTCAAACAACAAGGAGCATCAACAGGTAGGAAGGGAGTAATGTATGGTCAAATAAGTTGAATAGTGGAGGAATGATGTATGTAGTGCCTCACCAAAAATGCTTCTTACACCACCAAGAATGATAAAAAAATCCACCACAAATGAACACGAATGGTGGATGAAGATGTCTACATATGTGTGGGTGCAAAGTACATAGTAGAATAATGTGAGGTAACATCTAAAGAAGTGTCAGGTAGATCATGTCTGAGCACTATAATCTCAAGTTTTTAGGCCTAAGTGAAGGTGAAAAAGAGCCCATATGTAGCTCATAATACTCATGAAGAGTGGAGAGAACAAAAGATGGAAATATATCAACAGATCCTAATGAAGATGAAGTACCTACATCATAACCAAGGCCATGCTAAGAAATCCACATAACATGTTGAATAAGGTGAACAATACCCTATAAATGCTTCCCAATACCTATAAGTTTGGTAGTGTGACCCATGAAATGAAGCATGCGGGAGCCAAATCCAGTGGTATGCTTTTCAAAAGAAGCAAGCATATATGTAGGTAGAATTGGAGTGGGGTGTGCAGAGTGTGAAACAACAATAGGCACATAAGTATCATCTTCAATAAGAGAAGTAGTAGGAACAATGGGCTACTCATAATCTATTAAATCACACAATAAAAGTGCATCAAGTGAATGTGTACCAGATTCAATACAATAACATAATGGCATATAGCAACTAGCTTCTTCTATAAAGAATATAGGAGGGCATCTTTTCCATGAATTAGGGAGTGTAAAAGAGAATTCTGCATCAAAAGTTTCATGTTTGCTTCTTGAAGTGCTAGGAAAGAGGCCATAAGATCAATGGGTTACATAGGACATGGTAGGGTACCGCCAAGAGTCATACCAACATCAAAAATAGGAGCAATAACCACTCTATCAGAATGGGCATCTATAGGTGGAGAAGGTGAAGGTACCTCAGCGAAATGACCACTCGTAATAAGTGTCTCATCCTCAAAAAATATGTCCTCACTAACAATGGAAATGGGACAAGAACTAATAGGAGAAAATGAAGATTGTAAAGAATCCTCATGCAAATTACCGTCATGAATCACACCCACACAAATGGGAGAAGATGGTGGAGAAACAATGTCATAAATAGAAGAATCCTCGCTACGAGTGGAAGGAGAAAGAAGGGGAACATATGGAGGTGGCATGACCTCTTCAAACAATGCAAAAATAATGTCCCAGGGTTCTTTAGGTGATGTGGCATGCTCAATATAAGACTGCATACAATCTAAAACATGGAGGATAATGAATACAAGTGCTTTCTTTTACATGGATGCAAGCCACACAATATCATCTTCATCTATAAAAATGGGAAAGTCACCAATGACAACTCTCCACAATCCCTTCATCTGCGAGTGTGACATCATCTTGTGCTTCCGTGTGGTGTAGTTTGAACAACTGAGGGGTTCAATCACATAAAAATCCATATCTGGAGACATGAAAAACCATTAGTGGCATAAAATAGCCAAATGAGAACAAAATGGAACCCCATAATGGACATCGATCACTACCAAAAATACGTTAACAAATACAACATATGGCCAAAAAAGTACAATGCACACTAAAAGGGACATCTATCTATGCCGAAAATGCATCCGCAAATGAAAGGAGTAAAAATCACATTAAAAATGAAATATTTTGAGAAGGGGTCTCACCGCATATGAGACCGAACCTCACCCTCTATCTTCAACAAATGAGAATGCAAAAAAACATCCCAAAAATAAAAGTAACCTTCAAATTACAATAATACCATCTTAAAAAATGTCTCCCCTTTAAAAAAAAATATCCTCTTTTAAAATAATTTGTCCCTCACTTTTAAAAAACACCACTTAAAGTGATGTCTCCCACTAAACAAAAATGGTCCCTCCCATTTTATAGCCACTTTATAAATATTAGTGCCTTCCACATTAAAAAAATTAGTTCCCCCTCTAAAAGATTTATAGCCCAAACCCTTCTTTTAACAAACTAAGACTGGTTGTGAATATAGGAAGGTTTTGAACCCCAAACCTCTTAAGAAGTGAGTTTTTACAAGATGCTATTCAACCAATGTGCATATCATTGATTTAAACAAGAGTGAAGTGAAATTACTATTTACATTCGAAAAACTTCGAATTTGAATTAAAAAAGTATGTCTCACCAACCGTGATGATCTTCGAGTTTGATGAAGTAACCAAAAGGATGATCAAAATGAAGGAATCAATTTCCAATGTTGAGTTGTCATTTAGGAGGGAAGGAGGTCGGCCAATGTGGATAACATCAATGAAGGTGAACAGTTGGCTGAGACCGTCCGTGCACATGAAAAATGATGAGACCGTGGCTATATAACAACGATAACGTGATGACGGTGATGTCCGATGTGTACAGCTCATAGGTGTCTTTGAAATGTTACGTGGAGGCCGCCAGGTTCATGGTCCCCAACAAATGCAAGAACAGTGCCACGTCATGCTTTGGAAGGGTTTAAAAGCATCACCATCAGTGCTACTGTGGATTTTAAAGCGCACCGATTTTGGTTGGAATTTTATAAGCCTGATGTCATCAGATGACTTGCATAAGTAATGCAATAAAGAATGCCATCGAGATGGAAATTATTTGCCGAGAGTCGAGTATTTGAGCCTGTGTAGCAATAAATAACTGTAAAACAAACTTACCTACTAATTCCAAAGCCAAAGTCTTTATAGTATTCAATGCATTTGTATTTTCATAATGCAAATCGATGCCAGAATCCAATAGATCAAACCAATATTACAATGTCTAGATCTATTGACCAATACTTTGAAGAATAATTCTACAGATCATAAAAGTCTTTGTATGGCCTTTAAGTCTGATCAAAACAATAGAAAAAAAATCTTTCTAATTAATGTACAGAACCTTGTAGGAAGTCCCAAGCCTTGGAAAAAAACAAGAACTGTACGGTTCTGTAGACCAATAAAATAGTAGCGTAGGTTCCTAGAAGAATGTTGGGACACTGAGTAATCGATGTTTGGAGCTGCGCTAATACCATGTCAGAATTGAGAATGCTTCTCATTCATCCTGTATCTCTATTGCATGACCATTACCACAGAAAAACATAGCCATCAGAGAAATATTATGCACATAGAGATTAAACTATGCACAAGTCAATGCCCATTATTTCCTCAAGGAATAATGCACAATCCGTAGGCTTTCTCTCTCCATCGGTCTAGGCTAAGCAATAGGAGTGTCTCTTAAATAGGTATAAAGATTGTTATGCACAACAAATAATTTGTTGTGTGAAGCAAATATTTGTTGATATGAAATATTTGCATGTATAAAATAGGTGTGCAAATATTCAACACATAACAACTAATTAAATGACTCTTAATTAACTTTAATTCCATGAGTGAGTTTTAATGCTCACTCCAAGATTATTATTAGTTTAAAACCTATGGACAATGAATTTGACTTATAAAACATGTTTTTTTAAATTTTAAGTTATTAAAATTTTATGAAGGTAGGTAAATGACAATATGTTTTTTAAATTGGCATAGGGGCAAACCTTTTCTATCCTATTGGTTAGAAAAAGGTTATTTTGTGGTAAAAGTGATGGCTCTTTGTTACTATTCATTCTACAAGTACTAGTGTATAATTCTCCAGTTTACATCATAACCTTATTCTTCATCTAAAGATCTTCAAAAATAGACCGATTCAATACTTAAAAGTTCAATGGACATGGGAATTAGGATAGAATGGAAAATCCCTACACTGTTAGAAACCCACCACCAAATCCTCAATAATATAACAATTAACAGAAATCACACTCATAAATTTAACACTCTTTGAAAATGTTAAACCTCTGATTCTTTCAACAAAAAGTATTATACAGTAATTCCCTATTTTCCACTTATGGAGTATTTAGATAACGATAGGGATAATACTATGCATTTTATGACGTGAAGTGTTAACTCGTCTTGAAATAATTGCATTTCTTCTAAATTTTTAATATTCATACGAGATAGAGATAAATGCTTCAAAGTATGCACTAATTGGTCCTCGATTAGCAAGGGCACCTGGTGGCTTATGAAAATGATACATTTAGTGATGTGGTCTATAGATATCTAACATATAGTAGATAACTCTAGACCATAGTTCAATCATGTCAATAAAGGAAGCAATACATCATGTGCAAGGAGACAATCATCCACACAAATCACAAACCTATGCCAATAATTAAAAACTTGAGTTAATTGCATAATGACTGCCATCAAAAGCGATCCATCTACTTGTAGTCATTCCATCTTAATATTGAGTACACAAAGATAACTACAAATTAGATTTCCAACTCATTAGCCGACCTACAATACCTACAATGTCTTTTCCCAACTGTTTGTATTTGGGGTTATGCTGTGTAAATACATTGATCTATTTGATTATTCTTTTTATGGTCCATCTTTTCTTATAGACCACAACCCAATTGGAGCTAATAGTTGGAACTTGAGGCACATTGGTTGCCTTATCAAACTGTGGAGAGCTTAGTTATAGTTAGCACTGATATGGAATAGAGAGTGGACAAGAATGTTACTAAAAACTTGTTGTCTTTATCTGAATTGATGTTTTATGGAAAACTGAAGTGATTCCACATCTTCTCAAAGAAGAGTTTGGTAGTGCCTTCCCCTGAGATGTGCTTCTTGTTAACCATCAAAACTTTCATCTCGGGAACACCTATTAACCACCACATAGTAATATGAAATTAATAGTTTATCTGATGTGATTGATACTACTACAGGATGTGGGTGATCCACAATGTGTTTTACTCTTTTAGATAGCCATTTTTGCATGTTTTGGATGAACCCTTCTACTTTTTCTTCTATATCTCATTGTAGATACTCTATGTGATGATTTTAAGCCAGTTAGACTTTTATGGTCCGATTGACCTATTTTAGTAAATTGTCAACATTAGTATAATTTATTTATTTCTATATAAGGGTTTGAAGTTGGATAAATTATCATGTTTTTATTATTGCACGAGTATGTTTGATAATTTTCAACTATGTTCTATGTAGTGTTTAAGCCTAACTTCTCTGAAACCCTTTGGATGCCATCAATATCCTCTACAACATCCTAACACTACTCACATAGAATTTTCATTAGGATAATTTTAGTGATGGGCATAGCTCTTGTGGGGATTTTTTTCTTGTTATGGTTCTTCTTTCTGCACAAGAATAATAAGGTAAAGGAAGGATACACAAATATGGAGCAACTTCATCAAAAAAGAGGTATAACCCATACAAGCAAACACATAAACATTATCTTTGCATTTATGTTCATAACCAATTAAGCATTTGATTGACAAGAATGTGTGTTCATAATCAATTAAGCATTTGATTGAAAATAATTTATCCTTATTATTTCTAGTAGGAGATGCTAATCTTGTCATGTTCATGAAGATCTATCGTATATATCTCAAGATATAATAAAGAGAATTATAATGCTTGATGATGCTTATATCATTAGCTCTAGATTTTTTAGGATAATCTACAAATTGGTCATGGATGGCAATAGTGCATTTGCAATCAAGAAAATTCAAAACAATGATTTAAGATTAGATAAACATTACATATAGTTTTGTTAAATATCAAAAATTAAATTTCAATTTTAAATCGATAGTGTCAAATATGCACAAACCAAATCGGTAGGTACTAAAGCTACTCCATGGAACTTGTTTTATATTGTATTTCCATGCAATGAAAATTTTAACAACACATTTATCTTATAAGATTATCATTTTTCCCATTCATTATTTTATTGAGATATACACTAAGTTGGATGGAGAGTAGGGGTTAAATTTTAGGGTGGTAGTCTGTATTAATGAATATTTTTAGCATTGCCTTTGGTGTTTTATAAGTAAATGGATATTAATCAAATTTCTTCACATCTATTCATAAACATTGCAATTCACTTTAAAGTAACATCAAATTTAACTTTATAAATAATTATTTCTATAAGGGGTTTAATATGAATATTTTATTTCCCCCAAATTTAGAGATAGTCATCACAAATAGACAATGTAGAATAGGTCAAAATAACTAGGTAAACAAAACCTTAAAAAATAGGAGTGAACAAAGGCTATGCCAAAAACCATTTGAACTCATAAAGAAGAGGAGTACCTTTCCCAAACATATGAGGTCGGTTCTGGTAAATGAAAAATGAGTGAAAACTTATTTGACAAACATGTTCATCAATTTCATGGCTCCGAAAATCTTGCTCTCTTTACCTTTAAATTTTATATAGATTCCTAGGAAATTGATATCCTTATTCAAAACCATAATATGGCAGGGACATCTATAAAACATAAAAAAAAGGGATGTATTCTATGGGTTATGTCCTTAGCTTGATTATTATCAATGCCCTAAATGTTTGTATAATTAATAAAATAACACACCAAGTATAATTCATGTTTAACCACATATTCCAATGGTGTAGATCCTATCATCTATAACTTTTGCTCTAGAATGAATGTGTGGTGGTGTTTTATCTAAATTGGAATTAATTATGGTTAATTAACCCTAAATCTGATAAATGAATGGAATAAATTAGAATGTTAAAAAGGTAATTTTAAATAGCATATCAAAATTAAATGTCTGAAATAGACATAATAAAATGATTTTAAACAAGGCTAACTATGAAAATAAAATATAAAACTTTGCCATTTTGGCTCCCATGTTGACTGTGTTTGATTGATAGATGACTGGAACATAAAATTAGGATCAATCCATGAAGAAATCCAAAAATTAAAACTAATGGAGAAACCATCCAACTCAAGTTAGAACTATTTGCCACTTTTGAACCAAACCTGATATTTTTTACCCTTTGAAAAAAATAGTTAAATTAGGGCACAATCCTGTTTGACAGATGTATTTAGGTATGTGTGCACAAATTTGACTTTCATGGATGTGTAGAAGACCTGTAAATAGAATTTGAAAGGTGGAAACCCTAATAGGGCTTGTAATGATTGAAAACCAAAATGACAAATCCCATTGGTGGGATGCAAATCTGAAGCATGCACATGGTTTATGAACAAATAGAGAGAAGGGAAATGCAGAAATCTCCAAACATTCAAAAATTATCATGGGTTTTATAAAACATAGTCTTGATAGGGAAAAAATGACATATGCTCTTATAGTTTTTCAAAGGGCATACTCCCTTTAGGCTTGGGCACAAGCTAGAGCCTAAAAAACTTTAAAAAAGGGCGTACACCCTTTACAATTTTTTTTGCAAAGTTGAGGGATGTCACCTTTTTTGTCCCCCAACTTTATGCATTGACCCAAAGAACATGGTTAACATTTGCGGCTATATCCCATGTAAAGTCCTTGAAAGGACCAAAAATTTATTACCGCCATTTATATACGACCACTATGAAAAGTTGAAAAAAGGAAAACAACTTTCCAATCGAAAATATGAGGAATAGAGATTGAAAGTTTTAGAGGATAAATAATGTCATGTACTTATCATAAATTTATTTCTATTAATATGCAATGATTCATTATCTAAAATTTTATGTGACATGTATAACAAATTTTGATGAGTATTAAATGATTCTTTAGTTTAAGCATTTTATATTATGTATATTACACATGTGGGTGATTTAAAAATGCTTCATTTATCTTTCATTTCATCTTATATACATTACACTTTTTTGATAATTTAATGTGATGTATATTATACATTAAAATTTTTATGAAAAACTCCATATTATATGTTAAATAAATATGCAATATGCACGGGTACTACTAGCATAACTATCTTAGATAAATCTATGTAAAAAATGTTGAGAAATATCATTCTCGAGGTGCCTATATTATATTAGATATAAGTGCCTAGAGAATGATATATCTTAGTGTCTTTTACGTATATTTATCTAAGATAGGTATGATAGTTATTCTCATTAATATGAATGTATTCCAGTTCAACAAGTCATCTAATTAAAGCTAGTAAATGCCATCACATGTCAAGATAGAATTGGATAGGAGCCTTAGGATGATAGAGAGTGACAATCATTGATAGGAGGAGACAATCATCAAATTTAATATAGTCAAAGTACATGTGGTGGCATCTATAATCTATATTCTATTTTAAATAACTATGATTGCACATGGTTTAAGAAAATTAAAGCCACTCAAATTCATAACAATATCTATAATAAAAATTTAGAATAGTACTCACAAATAATTCCATCGATCATCAAATTTAAGATAGTTAGAGTACATGTGGCGGCATCTATAATCTATATTCTATTTTAAATAACTAGGTTTGCACAGAGTCTAAGAAAATAAAAGCCATTCAAATTAATAATAATATCTATAAGGAATTTGACTCCTAAGCATCCAATCACTGACAAAGTTTTAAAATATATTATTACTATCGTCTTTCCCATTGGTTTTTCGTGTTCAAATGATTAAGAATTTTATTATCTTAATGAGTAAGTTATTTTTTAAATTAAAATACAAAACAAATAGAAATTGAGAGAAATAGGTTTTTAAACTGATTTTTTTTATAATAATATATAGAATGTCACCAGAACATATTTATTTGGGTTGAAAATTAATTCAATAATGATTTAGATTCAAAACAAAATAACCAATCTTTGTTATGTTGCTACGATTTGGAAGCTCATGTCCTGATTACAAATATAGACATAAGAATGCTTTATATTATGAGGAGTAAATGAAGTTCATATTATATATTGATTCAAACGATTTAGATATTGTTTTCCAAACATGCATTAATTTTTTAGATATTTATTTTCCTAATGTGTTTTAATTTTCATACTCTTTATCTACTAATTTCATTATGGAAACATAAAAATATATGTCAACATAAAAAACCTATTGGACCAATATTATGTTTTAATAAGTATTGTATGTTTAAATAGAAATATATTTTGTTAAGGATGATTTTGATTTTATTTTATCATGTTGTAATAATTTTAAGCAAATCCTATATATTTATATTACTTTTGTATGCAATGGATGTCGATGTTACAAAGAATGCACAAAATAATGATATAAAAGAGCAGACAACATCACAACCTAGAAGAAGAAGATGAATGAAAAATAATGATTTAAAATTAGATTCAGCATCACAACCTAAAATAAGAATAAAAATGCAATATTTAGAAACTTAAAGAGAATAAAATATAACTGATCCCAATGGAATGTTTGTGAGAGATTTCAATACTTTTCAAATGATTTTTTGACATGGTGTAGGAAATTTACATTGTAATGAATATTTCTCGAACACTTGAAGACCTAGTATGTAATATATGTTGATTATATAAATGTCATCATCAACTTTCAACGTCAAATGACATAGATCTTAAGTCACAAGTACCAGAACTTAAAAACTTAGCACGTGTTGAGGAAAAGGTAATACCTTGTGTCAACCCAATCCTATAAGTGACACACGTTACTTGAGGTTAATATAAATATAAAGGAAATATAATACATTTTACACAATAAGTAAAATAAATAAATAAGGTTTTACCACATCGAATAAAATATTTGTCAAATATTATAGTTTAGAGGAGGGATCAATGTGGAATAAATCAAAAATTTACTATCAATATAGAGTGGGTATATAAGGCACTTAAGTACAAAATAAAACATGAAAATGTCTATTCACATGTTTAGATTGATGAAAATGCTCTTAGTGAACTTCTACCGAACTCTAACGAAAATGTCTTTAAATAGCTAAACTTTATCCACATGCAGTTTAATTATGCTTCAAATGAAGTTGTATTTATAGGTCCAATGATGGATATGGATGAAGGAAATATAATTAATCACATGACATAAATGGTCTCCAAACCACCAAATTCCCAAAAAGAGATGAAATTAATCCATGCATGGGTAAATAACCATAATGTAAATCTTGGAACATAGATTGACTAGCCAAGGATTAGAGCATCTCCTACCAATGAATACGTCACATTAGGCTTACTTGATATGTCACATTAGGCTTACTTGATATGGAATTTCCAACATTTCTTCATTAGGGAAGATCTAATTGGATAAAACTATGGTTGCGATGAGTACATGATGATGATGAAAGAGCTAACACCCATGATTTAGACATTACATGATGAACATGATCATGGGACATCATGCAAAGAATTCTTCAATAGGGTTTATGAAAAATAACCTTCAAAATATGTCAATCACCATCAATGAGTTACGTGAGCATATGGACAATGTGCCTCACCCATTTAGTTGATTATTTGATGTGGTTTGAAACCACCTTAAGGGGTATAAGGTCTTATTGGACAAAAATTTATTGGTGAATTAATTGACATGTTGCATCAACTTGGGTTACCTAATAGTTTATTCACTCTAAGTATAGTTGATTTGCATTGGCTTGATTTACATACACTAATGCCAAAAATAGAACCAACAAATCCATGAGGAGCCCTAAATTGGAAAAGATAAAATATTATTTATTATCCTCATATAGTGGCACACTACATGCACTTGTAACTTATAATTTTTAGTAAGGAGTTATTACAAAAAGAAATGAAAGTAAAATATTATTGGTTTAGATATGAATGACAACTTAGATGTTCACCACATTCATAAATTCATGTGGTTAGACAAAGCACCAAATACGGATAACCTTAATTGGATAAATGATCATGAACATAAAATTACTAATAAATACTTCAAATCTGTTATTCACACATGGAATCCTCAAGAAGATCCACAATAACAAAATATATAAACTTGAAAGTTATCAACTCTATCCAAATGTATATTTCTTAAAATTATTTCTATTTTCTCAATGTGAATAATAAATTCTTATATATCATGAATTTTAGGCATGACAAAAGTTTGCTCAACATCCATGTATTTGAAATACAAGAGAACTTACATAGGTAGATATGGAGCATGACTATGAAGAGCTACTCAATTATGCATAATGACATAATATGTGTAGAGAGGATACCTACCTATGTAATAAATGAGTAATAATGGTTTGTAGGTAATATGTTCAATCATTTTAATAGTTATATAGATATTAAAAATAATATGTGTGTAATAACTAAAAATCAAGTCATTATTGCTTATAGCTATAAGGCACCACGACCATTGACTATTGAGGTATTGAAACTATACCAAGACTCAAATACAAGAGATTTAAAATTTTGAATCTTCAATAAATAATGAATAAATACATACAATCGCTAAATATTACATTTGTGGAGATCAAACTTAGATTGGAAACATATCTTTCTAAACATGTTATAGTCAAGTATATAATGAAAATAGAAAAGATATTGGAAAACTATCATCAAATGTTGATGCAGATTAAAAACATTGAAAACCCATATGAATTAGCAAAAATAGCATATATAAGAATTTTAATTAAAATAATTGTTGAAAGAGACATTGGGACACAAGAAACATGTCACATGCTATTGGGGTATCTGTTAGCAGATAGCAGTAGAATATTTGTAAATTGGAATGAAATGAACTTCATCAAAAAAAATTCACTACAAAACATAGACTCTCAACTTTGTCAAGAATTTCTTGAGAATGAAAATGTGTTTTAGAGGTATATCTATGATTTTAGTTTGAGATTTGGGACAACTCCCTCCTATTAGTGATACACGACCACACGATAGTAATAGACATGAAAAACTATTATCAAAAGAATTCAAAGAGGTTGTTACTTTAGATAAGATATTTAGAAAGTGAGGAGAAAGTGAGGACCAAAATTTTTTTTGTCAACTTCTCACAAATATGAGAAATACAAATTTGGCAATTGATGATTGGAATTTATTGGTGACAATAAACAATGTTGGAATCATGGAAATTTTTAGAGGCTATTAATTGCCAAAAGGCTATAAGTAGTTTTTTTTTTTTAAATTTTGAAAATGGATAATTTTACAAATATATACATAGGTCAAATAGCCTCAATTTTATATAATTTCATAGTTTGGGACACATATTCACCTTATAGATTATACTTGATCCTATTTTAAGACATAGATTCCCCAGATTTATTATACATGTATGGGTCTAATTCACCAGGAAATTATATGAGACATGTATAGGTTAGTCTGGAATCGACATGTATGTATGTATGTATCTAATAAGGACCACCTAGTACACAATAAACTAAATGTAATAATTATATTTATTCAATGGAAATGTTTTGAATATTCTTTGGCACCACATGCTCTTCCTTCTATATGGTTTTAATAACTAAAAAACTTAATAATAAATAATTTTTAAGCTTAATGTTTATTTTATTTCTAGCATTTAATGTGGTTCACATGGAATTAAAACTACATAAATTGAGGTTTATATCTTGTCCCATTTTTTAGTGAATTGGTACTGGCATATTGAGGGGCCCAAGGTAAAATTTAATGTTGGTCCAACATGTCACCTGCAAGATTATTGTAAGTTGCTCAAATACATATGTGATGATTTATCTATTTTTCTTATCATTTATGTAAGATATTGGTAGAATCGAAGCTTTGATAATTAGAATATTGGGAGAGGTTATAAATGAAGGCGCATACAATTTCTAAGCTAGTTTTCTTTTGATTACAACTGCAAGGTATGGATTTGTGTTTCTTTTATTCTGAAAATTGAGAGTAGTTATTTGTAAACACAGTCATCTGTCTTGAAATAAATAAATATAATGATAAGTTCCTTGAAAAATATTTATTTAATTATATTTATTAATTTTTTAAGTTTTCTAGTCATTAATGCAAGCTATTGGCATAAGCAAAGCTCTGGTAGTCAAAATATTTGGATGAGAGGTTGGAAATGAAGGTGCAGATTATTTCTAAGTTGGTTTCCTTATGATTGAAACTACAAGGTATGAATTTGTGTTTCTTTTATTCTAAATATTGAGATTAGTTATTTTCATGCACAGTCGCTTATTTTGAAATTAATAAATATAATGATAAGTTCTTTGAAAAGCATTTCTTTAAAAATATTTGCTGATGATTTCTCATTTTTTCTTGTCATTGATATGAGATATTGGCAAAAGTGAAGCTTTGTAGTCAAAATATTGATATGAAGTGTATATAATTTCTAAGTTGGTTTCCTTGTGATTTCAACTATAAGGTATGAGTTTGTGTTTCTTTTATTCTGAAGACTGAGAGCAGTTATTTGTATACAAAATCATCTGCTTTGAAATGAATAAATATAATGATAAGTTCCTTGAAAAGTATTTCTTTAAAGATATTTTCTCAAAACATTGTACATGTTGGTTTTCTTATAAATTTCATGTATATCTACAAATATTTTCTTTAAACTCAAGATCTGTGAAATGGGTATTTTTGATTTAGTCAAAAATATGGTTAAAATGATCATGAGGCTATGTTGTGTTTACTCATTTCGTTCATTGTGCATTGTTTAAAATAAGTATCTTACATGTGATTATTTCTTAGAGGAAATCAGTTTCTTATTTGTTTAAAAAAAGTATGTGGTAAAAACCAACCAAATAATATATAAATAGAGTATAACAAAAATTGTGAAAAAAAATTAGAATATAGATTATAAATAATAAACCAACTATCAGGGCATAAGGAAAGACAACTACAAAAATTTAGGATGGCAAGAAAATATCTTTAAAGAAATACTTTTCAAGGAACTTATCATTATATTTATTCATTTAAAGAATCAAGATACATGATTGTACATGCAAACAACTTCTCCCAGTCTTTTGTTTGATTAAAATAATGTATCAATAATAGTTGTAAACTCTATTATAGAGATGCATGTGTATTTAAACATAATTAAGTTATTTGAATACATATGTGACAGTTTCTTGATTTTTTTATTCATTGAAATGAATAAATATAATGACAAGTTCCTCGAAAATCATTTCTTTAAAGATATTTTCTCAAAACATTATGCATGTTAGTTTTCTTGAAAACTTCATGTATATCTGTAAATCTTTTCCTTAAGCTTAAAATCTATGAAATGGGTATTTTCGGGTTAGTCAGAAATATTATTGAAAATGAAGATATAGATTTTTAGTTTGCAATTTGGGTCGTAGTTGTCTGTACTTTATTTTTAACAAAGAAATTTCACTCGTCTTTCATATAATAGCATGGGATCTAAAACCTTAAAGGAGGACTTTGACTCCTAAGCATCCAATCATTGACAAAGTTTTAAAACACACGTCATAGATAGAAATCTAAACATACGTATATTATGACCCTAAAAAAAAGACTGACTCCTAAGCATCTAATCATATCAATTCCTTATAGCCACTTAATATTTCACAACCAATAAATTATGTTGTACGGGTTACAATTTTGCGTGACGAGGGAGAAGAAAAAAGACTAAGCAGTCCTTTATCATGTTCAAAACGTAGATATAACCTTTTTATTTGTATGGGTTATAATGTCTTCTTTCCTTTTGTTTATCATGGACAAAATGTTTAATAATTTTATTATCTTAATGAATAAGGTATTTTTTAAAATAAAATATAAAATGTATCTTAACGAATCACTATTTTTTCAATTAAAATATAAAACAAATAGAAATTGAGAGAAATAGTTTTTTAAACCTAATTTTCTTATAATAATATATAGAATGTCAATAAAAAATATTTATTTGGGTGGAAAATTAATTCAATATCAATTTAGATTCAAAAAAAAAACCAATCTTTATTTTGTTGTTATGATTTGAAAGCTCATGTCATGATTACAAATATAGACATAAGAATGCCTTATATAATGACGAGTAAATGAAGTTCATCTTATATATTGAGTTAAATAATTTAGATATTATTTTACAAACATGTATTAATTTTTTAGATATTTATTTTTCTAATGTGTTTTAAAATTTTGTAGATATTTAATTTTTCAATGTGTTTTAATGTTTGTACAATCTATCTACTAATTTCATTATGTATCTCACATAGTCATGATATGAATGGAAACATAAATATATATGTCAACATAAAAAACCTATTGGACCAACATTATGTTTTATAAAGTTAATTAGAAATATATTTTGTTAAGGATGAATTTTATTTTATTTTATCATGTTGTAATAATTTTAAGCAAATGTTATATATTTATATTAATTTTTTATGCAATGGATGTCGATGTTGTAAAGAATGCACAAAATAATGATATACAAGAGAAGAAAATATTGCAACCTAGAAGAAGAATATGAATGTAAAATAATGATTTAGAATTAGATTCAACATCACAACCTATAAGAAGAAGACAAATGCAAGTTTCAGAATTTGAATGAGAACAAAATATAACTAATCCCAATGAAATGCTTGGGAGAGATTTGAATACTTTTAAAATGATTTTTTGACATGGTCCAGGAAAGTTACATTGCAATGATTTTTTATCGAACACCTAAAGGCCTAGTGTGCAATATATGTTGAAAATAAAAATGTCATCATCAACTTTCAATGTCAAAAGACATGGATCCTAAGTGACAAATACCAAAACTTGAAAACATAGCATAGGTTGAGGAAATGTTAATAGCCTATGTTAACTAAATCCTACAAGTGACTCACATTACTGGAGGTTAATTTAAATATAAAGGACATACAATAATTTTTACATAAGATGTAAAATAAATAACTAAGGTTTTGCCACATTGAACAAAATATTTGTCGATGATTATAGTTCAGTGGAGGGATCAATGTGTAACAAATTAAAACTTTATTATATATATATATATATATATATATATATATATAGAGTGGGTATATCATGCACCTAAATACAAAATAAACATGAAAATATATATTCATATGTTTAGATAGATGAAAATGCTCTTAGTGAACCTCTATAGAACTTTGATGAAAACATCTTTAAATCGCTGAACTTTGACCACATGTAATTTGATTCTGCTACAAATGAAGTCATATTTATAGTTATAGTGATGCATATGGACAAAGAATATATCATTAATCACATGACATCAATGGTCTATAAACCACTAAATTCCCAAAGAGAGATGGAATTAATCCATGTGTGGGTAAATAACCCTAATGAAGATCCTGGAACACTGATTGATTAGCCAAGGATTAAAGCATCTCCTACCAATGAATATATCACATTAGGCTTACTTGATATGGTATTTCCAACATTATTAATTAATGGAATATGTGATTGCATAGAACCATAGTTGAGATGAGTACATCTTCATGAATTTTTTGAACATCTATTTTGATATAGGGATCACCATTTTGACTAACACCCATGATTTAGATATTACATGATGAACATTAAATCATGAGACATCATGCACATAATTCTTCAGTAGTGTGTGTGAAAAATAGCCTTCGATATATGTCAATCACTATCAATGAGTTCCATGATCATATGGACAATGTGCCCTGATTCCATTTTGTTGATTATTTAATGTGGTTTGGAACCACCTTGAGGGGTACAAGGTTTTATTAGACAAAAAAATCTTTGTGAATTAATTGACATGCTACATCAACTTGGGTTACCTAACATTTTCTTCACTCTAAGTATAGTTGATTTTTATTGGCTTGATTTACATGCACTAATGCCAAGAACAAAACCAACAAATCTATGAGAAGCCTTAAATTGGTGAAGACAGAATATTATGGATTATCCTCATATAGTGGCACACTATATGCACTTACAACATACAACTTTTTGTAAGGAGATCTTAAAAAAAATGAAAGTAAACTATTATTGTTTTAGATATGAATGACAACATAGAGGTTCACCACATGTACATAGATTCATATGGTTAGACAAATAATAAAATATGGACAACCTTGATTGGACAAATGATCATGACTGAAAAATTGCTGAGAAATACTTCCATTCCATTTTTCACGAATGGAATCCTCAAGAAGATCCACACCAAAAAAATATATAGACTTATATGTTATCAATTCTCTCCATATATTTATTTTATACAATTTTTTTATTTTCTTAATGTAACTAATAAATTATTATATATTATGAATTTTAAGCATTACAAAAAAATTCTCAACATCCATGTCTTCGAAATACAAGATAACTTACATATGTAGATATGGAACACGACTGTGAAGAGCTATTCAATTGTGTATAAAAATATATAATGTATAGAGAGGGTGCCTACCTACATATTTAATGAGTAATAATGGTTTGTAGGTAATATGTTCAATCATTTAAATAGTTATATAGATATTAAAAATAATATATGTGCAATAACTAAAAATCAAGTTATTATTGCTTATAGTTATAATGCACCATGGTAATTGAATATTGAGGGATTGAAAATATATCAAAACTTAGAGACAAGAGATCAAACTTAGATTAGAAACCCATTCTTTCTAAACATTTTGTAGTCAAGTATGCAAAAAAATTAGAGAAGATATCTGAAAGTTATTATCAAATGTTGATGAGACTTACAAACATTAAAAACCCAGATGAATTAGTAGAAAGAGCATATATAAGACTTTTAACTAAAATAATTATTGAAAGAGACATTGGGACACAAAAAACATGTCATATGTTGTTGGGGCTTCTACTATCAGAGAGTAGTCAAGTATTTGTAAATTTGAATGAAATCAGCTTCATTGGAAAAACTTTGCTATAAAACATAGACTCACGACTTCATCAAGCATTTCTTGATAATGTAGATGTGTTTTGGAGGTATATCTATGATTTTGGTTGGATATTTGGGATAACTCCCTCATATTAGTGATAAACCACCATATGAAAGTAATAGCTGTGAAAAAAAAATGTGGGAAGAATTCAAAGAGGTTATTACTTTGGATAAGATATTTAGAAAATAAGGAGAAAGTGAGGACCAACAAAGGTTTTGTCAACTTTTCACAAATTTTAGAGATAGAAATATGATAATTGATGATTGAAAGTTAATGGTGACAATAAATAATTTTGGAATAGATATAGCTAGAAATGAATAATTTGACAATAGTATTCATTTGTTTGCAACAAATGATAATGCATAACCACAACAAAAAAAATTGCATTCAATGAAATGACATGTTGCACGTAGCATTGTAACCAAGGTAAATAGTTCCAATACACTAGTAGGAGATTTAAATGATGAACTTAAAGTGGAATTAATAATTTATAAGTATGCAAAGTTCATGTTAACCTACAATTTTAGGATAGAAAGAGGTCTTATAAATGGAGCTCTAGGGTATGTTATAATTATAATATACAAACCTTTGGAGTGCCTCATCAAAACAATTGAAATATGTTATGGTCAAGTTTAAATTTATTCAAGAATACCATTTGAAGATGTAAATCCATGTATAATTCCAATTGCACCAATACAAAGGGGACACACAAACTAGCTACCCTTATGATTGCCTTGGGAATTAACAACACACAAATCACAAGATTTTTTTTGATGAAGTATATCTATTTATTAATAAAATATATAATATAAAAATAATTCACAAAAAAATAGGTTGTATGGAAGCACGCCTCGAGTCAGACTATGTCAAGCCTAAGAACAAGCAACAAAAGAAACAAAAATATTGCTAGGCCCTGCCTAGGAATGAGTCATCAAAACATCATAAAATTATCATAAAATATTAATCTACTAGAGAAAGGATATAAGGTGAAGGATCTATACCATCTATACCCCAACTTGATCTAGGCAAGTTATTGATATCTAGAATTGTCTCACAACCAGAAGCTTGAGCAGTTTCCTTATCATCTTCCTATCATTGAGTAGGAAAAATGGCAAGAGAAACCCTGGAGAACTTATCCAACATGTTTGTCTAACCTCAAAGTGTTTCCCCCTAATAATTTAGATGTATACGATGTGTAAGAATACCCCAAGCATCCTACCCAGTAGGGGAAGGATGCAGGGGCTGCCACCCTCATTTTTATTTAGGAGACATGCTGATATGGATTGCCACTACGAGAGCAGTACCAGTATCGGTTACATCGATGACCAGCTTAGGGAGGAGGACTAGCATTTATTATATAAATTATATCCCTAGGTAGAGAAGGATGAATCTATGTCATAACACAAGGAACATCTCCCTAATGAGTGAGAAGGTCTTGAAGATGGCCAAGCTCTATGGTAACTTTATTTGCATACATTTGAATCTACAAAAGAACATTGGAAATAATGGAAGATTTTTTGAAAGCATACAAATTAAAATCTAAAGAAACATTGTTAAACACTAAATTATTTCTTTCTTTCCATAACCAAAATATAATCTCCTATCTAAAAGTATGCCAGACTTGGGCATATTTAAAAGGTAAGGCTAGTTTATCTCTAAGAAGGATATGTTACCACTAAAATAACTCAGGATAGAAATGATTAAAAGGGTCATAAATCCATATCCAGACCTGTTGGGCTTTAGAATAGTGCCAAAAAAGATAAGGGAGCATTTACATATGGCCATAGAAAGGGCATTTGGGGATGGAAATTCCTAAATGCATAAGTCATTTGCCTAGAGGCAGTTCTTGAAACATAACACACCAAGTAAAGTGAGCTAACTTAGGATCCAAACAAGCCTCCTAAATAATATGAAAATAGAAGCACTAGATATGAAATAAAGAATGAAGACCCCAATGAGAGTTAAGCTTATCCACCATAGACATGTGGGGATTAAACCACCCATATCCAAGTCAGGAAGTGTAATTATGAAATAGAATTTCAACATACCACTTTTACTAGTTCCACCAAGGATGAGCAAAAGTAATAGAGATTTTGTGAAGCACTAAAGGTGGAATAGCATTAAGGATTTCTTCTTAAGATTATCTATTAGTGTTAGCTAACTATAATTTGGTTTTCACCTCCTCCTAAGAAATACAAGAGTGATACTTCTTATAAATGATGTCTAGGATAGTATGAATGCCTCTACAAAATAATTTGAGAGCATTGATCTAGGGAACCTTGGATAGAGGGACTTCATTAAAATTAATAACAAGTGACCACCATAGCAAATGTGAGTTAATAAACAACCCATATTAAAACCGTAGTCCATTCCAGAGAAACCATGGTTTTATATTTTCCCATGCTTTCTAGATACTTTTAGCCACAAAGGACCCTGTGATTTGAACATGGGTTTTGATGATAAGCAAATTAGAGAAGCCAAGTATTTTCCAAGATTTTTTGCCTTTGGGAAGGCCTGAAGATATGCAGTGTCAAAACAACACTTTCTAAGCTTCCTTGCCTTCAATGTCCTACACAATCCATTTGACATTTAAGGTAACTCCTTGATGAGACACATCAATGAGTCCCATACCTCCAGCATCTCATGTGAGGCAAGAATATTCCCAAGAAACCCTATGGAATCAATGGCCATGTTAATAATTATCCCAAAGGAAGTCCCTAAGAAGCTTTTCAAGTTTTTGGTAAGAACTTTTGGAAGGCACCCAGTATGAAGATTATTATACATGGGTGGTCACAAGTAATTTTGAGCAGATTTGAAATTTTCTCGTTAATGATAAGGGCTTGGTGACCCAATAATCCAATTTATTTGCTACTCTGTCAACAACATATTACCATAACATGGACATAAAGGCATCAAAATCCAAAGGGATGCCAAAAAACTTGAATAGTTCATTATGTTGGATCCATGCCCACCCATACTTGGTAGCCCACATCGATGGGGGAGGTGTGACTACTTGTAACAAATATTTGTTTTCCATTTGATACTTGAGCTAGAGGCAAGTCAAAAGGTGTTGAGACACTGCAAGGCATTATCCACATTATCCTATTCTTCAATAATAGTAAGGAAAGAATCATCATGTAATCTATTGTTGCACATCATTCACCCTAAGCAAACATGATTAATAGTAAGGAAAGAATCATCACTTTTGATTAATCATGTTTGCTTAAGGTGTATGATGTGCAAAAATAGATTACACAATCAAATCACTAATTCTTTAGTAATTATTTTTTAGGAAACATTCAAGATTGTGATCAACTACCAATTACAAATCAACTCAGGATCTCCTTATTTAGGTATGAATTTAATGTTTCCTTTATTTATATTCTTCCCTAGATAATGTTTGTGAAATATTTCTTGATAGGCATGGAATAAGTCAAAACCCACAAGATCCTAGAAGGTTTTATAAAATTCATAAGGGAAACCATCAATTCTTGGGGATTTATCATTCGCCATATGAGCCACTACCTCTTACAGATCATCCACAATGAGGAGCCTATTACAAGCTAATCATTAAGTGGGAGTGAATTTGTAAGGTACCATTGCAAGACACTACTGAAGGGCTATGCCATTATTTATAGAGTATTCTTGAAATTTGAACACCTATTGATAATGGTAGACAAAGGCTTGAATAATTTTTGGTATCTATGATAGTCTTCTACAAACATCAAAGATAGCCTAAATTTTTACTTTGAGTTTTGTGCTCAAAACATTTGAAATAATTCTTTGGAAGCTTTGTCCCCTATTTTGATCAATGAAGTATGGCTTTGATTTGAGATCCCTAAGTATTATAATTATCTACAATCTAGATGTTATACTACAAAGAAGAGACTCTAACTTACAATATCTCATTGAAGGGATGTTTTATCAGGGCTAAAGCCATATGACTAAGCTCTGAGGAAGTAGAAGAGTAAGAGTGTCATTGAATTTTAGAAAGTTAGTGGAAATAGACTCTTTGAAATAAATAAGTACTTTTGATGGCATCATTCCACTAGACAATCCAACTAGAATCTTTCTATCGAATAAGGATCCAGATTCTAAACTCTATGATGTAAACCACAGTGAGCCCATGCTTGAGTAAGGAGGTGTTGAGGAAGAATTAGGTTTTATGAACCTTGGGTTTCAATAACTACCATGTCACTCAAAATTTAATGGGAGAATGATCAAACAGCCCAAAATCTAGCAGAGCCTAGATCAGAGGAAAAAACATTATCAAAAGAAAAATATGATTATGTAGACATCATTACTTGATCTAGGCACTTTAGAATCCAAACATGGCCATCCTTGAGGTTGTTCTAGGTATACCACATTCCACACTCTTTCTATAGGTTGACATATTAAATTTGGGTCATAAAATCCCCATTTAATGTATATATAATACCATGCCTCCCTTTTCCCTAATACCTACTGCATTAGTAGGTGGATCACTTTATCTTTGGGTGATGTGACCATATTAAAGGCACCACAAATGACCCAATGAACATCAAGGAGATCATCGATAATCTATTGCAATAAATGAGTATGCTCAATGACATCATTAGAAGTGTAAATATTAATAAATCAAAAGGAATGACTTTTAATGTTGAAAAGGGCCCAAACTAACTAGTTGGTGGGGCCCACTCCAGATTGCACTAAGTGTGGCTACCACCTTGGAGAAATAAATGTGATCACACCACCATGTCCTACCTCATGATTATTATGTATAATAATACTATCATGCCAGATAGAGTTACTGATCACTGTCAATAAAAATCCATGACCTTCACATTTTGTAGACAAAGAATGTCTATCTTGGGAAACTTCCTTATGAAATCATGCATAACTAACTTTCATTTTGGGTCTATAAGACCCCAAAATTTTCATGAAAAATAATTCATAGATGATGGGTGTTGAAAGACATATCTTTAAAGTCTAGTACTTCTAAATCATCATATAGGTTCTATAAAAAATGCCCACTATTGGCATTTAAAAAAATCTAATTCTACTTGTTTCCTCACAACATATTCAACATGATACTCTCCTTCATCTAACTCTTCACACCTCATAGGAGGGTTGTGAGAGAGTTTGGGTGTATCCAACCGATTAGTAAATGGTAGAGAGGTTGGTTGTGTGTCTAAAAAACTAGAAGAACTGGGTAGAAAAGCCCCTGGACTATGAGATAGAACACTAGCTGCAAGAGGGGTATTATAAACCTAGGTTTTTTTTATCACTTTTGAAGCTTCAGCTTGAGAAGCCTCTTTATCAACAGGAGCTTATTCCTATGGTCCATTAATTTTTGGCAGCTTGCCTCTTTTAAGATTTTTGCATTTGAGCTCATGACTTTAATGTGGTTGTTCTTCTTCCCTACCATAGTTCATCCATACTTTGCTAGTTTTTTCTAGATTTCAAAGAGGGGTTATGAGGAGATGATGAGTGATTGGGTTCATTTTTATGGGCTAACTAAAGGGGATAGTCCTAAATATTATGGTCAGTGGCTTGGAAGTGAAAGAAATTATTAAAAAATTGATATACATAACCTGTTGGGAGTGTCTCACATCCCCAACTTGAATCTCCATAACCTCTGTAAGGTCCCAAAAAAGGTCTACCTCTACACAAATTTACTTTTGTGGCCTAGTAGAGTAGAACCTACTTTGTTCATGGCAAATAACCTGACCTATGGAAAAAGCAATCTAGTGAATAAAATCCCAATAAGGGAGTGGGAGACCTATAAATTCTACCCAAATCAAGACCTTGATAGTAGTGTGCTTAGAGACTATAAAGTCCCATGTCTAAGGGGAGAAAACCATGAGCAAGTTCCCAACATACCATGTGGCAAATTTATGGAGGATACCTCCTACATGGGAAGGGTCAAAAAAATGAAATAGAAAAAACCCTTGGTCATATTTTGGATACTCTCAATCTTTATTGCATGATTATCCTAATGGGCTTGAACCCAAGATCTAAGCATACTTTTAGAGGGGATTTGGCCCATAAAATACCTATCAAATAAAATTATTCTAGTTATTGATAAGTAGAGCTAAATTATAGAATGGGTAAAATAACATCAGGTTCTGAAGAGTTATCTCATGGTATACCTTTGGTATGAACTTGCTCAAGCATTTTTAGGAGGCCATTTCTTAATGCTTCATCATTCTCCTCCATAGCTAAATTAGTTAGGAGAGAATGAAGAGAAGTTATTAAAAAGGCTGGCATCACCTAAAGGTGAAAAACCCTAAAAGGTAATAAATGATAGTCCTATAGGAAACTTGACAAGGGCTGAGGTATGTAGACAAGCTATCTTAACAAAAAATCAAGGGCTGAATCAATGACATGCATGGAGGAAACACTAATGAAAGTTGTTTAACATTGACCATGAAGACAACTTTGGATCAAATCACAAGGTTTGACTCTTTCAAAAGCCACAATTGATATAGGTCAAAAATAAAGAATAGGGTTAACAATTATGTCTATATCTCATGTAAATTCCTTAGAAGGACTAAGAATATTACCTCCATTTACATATGGCCACTATGAAAAGCTAAAAAAATTGAAAACAACTTTCTAATCAAAAAGCTGAGGAAGAGAGATTGGAAATTTTATAGGATAAATAATGTCATGTACTTATCACAAATTTATTTCTAATAATATCAAATGGTTAATTATTTTACATTTTATGTGATGTGTATGGCATATTTGATGAGTATTAAGTGATTCTTTAGTTTAAACATTTTATCTTATGTATATTACACATTTGGATGATTTAAAAATGCTTCAATTATCTTTCATTTTATCTTATGTACATTACACTTTTGGATGATTTTATGTGATTTATATTATATATTTAAAATTTTATGAAAAACTTTATATTATATATTAAATAAATATGCAATATGTAGGGTGCTACTAGCATACTTAGATAAATCTATGTAAAAAAAGTTAATAAATATCATTCTTGAGGTTCCTATATTATATTAGATTTGTGACATAAGTGGAATAAGTGCCTCGAGAACAATATCTCTCGACATTTTTTACATATATTTATCTAAGATAGGTAAGATAGTTATTTTCATTAATATGAATGTATGACAGTTTGAAGGTCATCTAATTTAAGATAGTAAATGTCATCACATGTCAAGATAGGATTGTATTGGAGTCATGGGATGATGGAGAGTGACATCCATTGATGGGAGTAGACAATCATAAAATTTAAGATAGTTGGAGTACATGTGGTAGCATCTGTAACTATATTCTATGTTATATAACTATGTTTGCATGAAGTCCAACAAAATTAAATCCACTCAAATTAATAATAATATTTATAATAAAAATTAAGAATAATATTACTCACAGATAATTTCATCGATCATTCATTGTAGTACATCACTTTTCACACATTTGCATTTAAAAAAATCATTTTACCAAAACATAAAGCCACATCCCTATCATCATAATCATGCTTAATCTGAATAAAAAGAATTTTGAAAGGAAAAATCGAAGCTATCTAACCTAAATAACACTCAAATTTACCCTCTCATGATAATATCTAGTTGACAAAATACCTCAAAGAAACATTTGTGCTCATTTAGATGACACTTGTTTCAATCATGTATTGAGTAATTGAAATAGTTTGGTGGAAGCTACATATTGCATCTACATGATTGATGTGTCACTAAAAGTCTTGCATCTCTAGATGGGATTATTTGAATCCATCATTTGAAAAATGTGAAACAAAAGATACAAGGTAGAGGTACAAAATTATCTATTGAGGTGTAATTACTATCAATGCAAACTTGTATTCAGTGTAGACTTGTGGTATTACAATCATAAATAATGATGTAGTTATTTTTCATCATTGGGCATTAGACTCATGTGTCTCTACAAATAACATGACTCTACAAATCCACTAGGATTAAACAACATAAGATATTGACAATATTTGATTGGAGAGAACACTATATAAATAATTAAGAAAGATGTTAGGCATGCACATGTGGGCCATGTAGAAGGCACATAGACCCTGGAGAATCTTGTAGGTGGTGCAAAAAGATTAATTCCCACTAAAATGCATTCCTAGTGTTATCATTCATATTTGTTAAAATAAGAAAAGTATATAATATAAGCTTTGGAGCCTAGGGCAAGGTATATAATAATATAAGTTTATTATATATTATAATATAATTATTATCATATATCATATTTATAAAATTATAATTATATTTTATATATTAATGTAATAATTATATAAATAAAAAATATATAATAATAATATTTTATTTTATTATTAAATTATTATATCCATCAATAATATAATTCCTTCTTTGGAGTATTAGATACATAGGCAATATTTAGTGATAATGTAGGTGATTAGGGTTAGTTAAACCCAATTACACTCCACCTTTTTCTATTTGTAAAAACCATGTCTGTGAAAAAATTAATTCTATAGCCATATGTAAAAGAAAAATTTTAAGCCTCAAGGTTCATAGCCATTCTGGAGGTGTTTCTAGGGAGAGCTAATACTGAAAGAAATAATGACAGAAAAAAGGACAATGATAAAATAATAATAATAATAATAATAATAATAATAATAATAATAATAATAATAATAATAATAATAATAATAATAATAATAAAGAATGGGATCTAATTAAGATACAAAATTCTAAAAGGTGGGAATGCATCAATGTACAATGGATAGTCATAGCATCATATATACAAATGTCATAAAATATAGGATATTGTATTAGGTATTATTATATTAAAAATAATATAAAAGATATATATTATAATATTTACTATCAATTTATATAATAATATTAATATTATTAAATAATATAATATAATATATATTATATTATAATAAATTACTAGTATATATATTATATACTTATAATTAATAGTTAATTTTATATAAATACAATATAATTATAATTCAATATTATATAATACTATAGATTGTATCTTTTATTTTTTTCAAGTTCATCACCTAAAATATCTTGTCATTTCCCTTCACCATTACCCCCCAGTACATCTTTAAATCTTTCACTAGTTTCATCATCTATATGGCCTTGCCTTTGCCCACCACTTTGTCACTATTTAAGTTCACCTTGAACTAGCATGTTTCTCCCCACACAATGCATTGCCATGCCATATGAAGGAAAACACCACCTCATTTTTTACCATCATCTCCATCAAAAATATCATATTATTGTTGCTTAACACTTCAAATAAATAATTTGAAATGGGGATGTTGGTCATGGGATTGTGACTGCCAAATTGTACTATTCCTCTTTACAAAACTCCATGTCAAGTTTTGATAATTAATTTCCACACTTTATCCACCATATAGGGTCATGTATATCTCTTAAATACTTTGAATAATGATATTTATGTTATCAACATTAAATAGTTTGTTAATGATATGTATGTTGTATTTCAATCCAGATGAAGTTGTATGTCAAATAAGTTAGGGAAACATCACTTTTAGATTATTTATAATTCAATTTATTGGCGACCATCGTATAGCTCAAGGACAAGTTTAATTTTCATGAAAAGGTTTACATTCCTTTGGTCCACAATTTGGATTATAGTTGTATGCACTTTCATTTCCACATAGAAAGTTTTCATGTCTTTCATAGTTGTTTGACCTGCCTAGGAGTAAGACTTTGACTCATAAGCATCCAATCACTAACAAAGTTTTAAAACATATAACATGCACAAAATTCGTATGCATATATCAATTACCCATGGGGTCTAAACCAATGATCAAACTTGAAGCATTGGTCCTCATTTCAATTTGAAGTGTATTTAATTATCCAACCCTTCCATGATGAAAAGTTGAAAGATATAGTTGCACTTAAATTGAACATAGAAAATTAAGTACACATGTTACTAAACAATATGTTAAATAAAATAGCATTTTTTATGTGGATAAATATTACAAGTTTAGATATTTTAAAATTAAAAAATAATCAAAATGACAAACAAGACCAAGAATCCCCCAATAAACTTTCAAGTTTATATATTCTATCAAATAAGTTTTTCAAAATTACAAGATCAAGAAGTCCCTAACATGCCTATAAATTTAGATATTTTAACAAAGTAATTTTCCCAAAATTACAAGGAAGATCAAGAAGCCGATAACAATCCTCTAAATTTAGATATTCTAATGAAGTCAGTTTTTCAAAATTACTTGGAAGCTATTTAAAACTACCTCAACATTTCAAACTAAGGATTAAGAGTAATTAGCTAAACAAATCTTCATGGTAACTACTTTAGCTTAATATAACTTTTTAAATTCAACTCCATTAATGAGAGCTCCCCAACCATTTCTGGTAACTCATCTAAAATACTATAATGATAAACTTGTAGATCATGTAGATTAAAATTTAACTAAACATGAGATACTTGTAATGTTAAAATAAAATAAATCCAACAATGAAAATAATAAATAAATAATCCTTTAATATCACATTTCATCCCATACAATATTAAAATAAATCACCATATTTCACTATTAAATTTTTTCAATAGGTTCATATATCCATCCAATTTAACCCCTACCTCTGATCCTAAAGAAGCCACACATCATTAGTTGTAGGATACTACACCATAATAACAATGATTATCTTTTGAATTAAATATTGATTATGATCAATAAGCTTCATATTTTAATAATTCATATTCTTCCCTACTAAATTCACTATGAGAGGAATAGAAATTAAAATTTCTTGCAACAATTCAATTGTCAGTTTGTCTATATGTATTTTATATTTATTTGCATCATGATCCTAAATCATTAAAATTCTTGTATGTAGTCTAATTTTTTATCATCGTGATAAATGGTGATGAATTTTGGGAAGAGGAGTAAAATTAATAGGGAACAGACAATACAGAGAGTTAATGTTATCCTTGAATGATTATGCTTATGTTCTTCTTGATGTACCCTATTTAACATGATAAACATAAAAGTTGGAGTAAGAATAACTAAAGCAAAACTCTTTAATGATTGTAAAATCACAAGAGAGATTGGGTAGGGATAAGAACTACTAAATTTGGGGATAAACATTGATGTAAATATCACTAACAAAAATCAGGTTAGTAAATATTTTTCAATCAAATAAAAACAAATATTTTTTACAAATTAATTCTAAAAAAATATAAATATAATAATTTTATACAATAGTATTTGAAAATATTTTGTTTAAAAAAAAATAACTACCTAACATTTAACATTTAATATCTTTTACATTCCTTATCTATTGTATTTGAAATAGTATGGGCTATAATCTTCAGGGATTTGTAAAATGAAAAGGAGGGTGACTTGTAGATGTGGCAAGAAAATTGAGATGCTTATATTATGAGTGAAAAATAAATTTGAATTTGTTTATGCACTAAAAAATGACAAGGTTCATAGCATAAACAATAAAACATAAATATCTTTACCTGTGCCAACCACACTCCTTTAAAGTTTCTTCTCTTTACCTAAAACACTAATACAATGTTAAAATTGTGGCCCTTTTCTATGTTCTCTTCCAATATGTTGGGTTTTGTAGATAACATGAAAAACACTTTTATAATCATGTTTTGGTGCAGAAAAATATTTATTTTACTAAAAATAAGAATGACAAAAATAAAATTTAACGATGTATACTTATTTTGGATATCATATGTTGAAAATGGTTTACAGATTGAAAAATGATATTTATTATTGAAAATTTTATAAGTAATAAAAATAGTAAGGGAATCAAAAGAAATAATGTTTATTCAAACATGACATTAAACAACTCATATGGATATGAAAATAAACTAAAATGATGTTAACACTATTTTGTATTGATTGGCATGGTATAGCTTCAGATTTATGGATAATTAGCTCATTCCATATATTAACAATGGGTTTTGTAATGAAATGGAAATGCAAATAACACATTAATTTACACGATCCACTTAAAACATGAAACTTAGCTCTACTAGGGTTTCATCCATGCATGTCATTAAGTCAGACCTTGTTTTACTACCTGCCTAGCCTTGTGTCACCCTATGGCTTTAAGTCACATATGGGACTTACATTTATTGTAGTTTAGGGTTTTTCACCTTCAAGTGAGGGCAAACTTTATAATGACCTCTCCCCACTCTATCCTAGTTGTTTCATCTATGGATAATAATGGCATAGCATCGAACAATGGCCCCCTACAAGCACTTGAGGAAGTTTGTCTCAAAGGTTTACCATGAGGTAATGTTTTAGACCCTATTATATTGCCAATTACTAAATTTAATTCTACGTGTTAATGGTTAGAGAAATTTTGTTTGATAGGATATTTTGTTGGAATAATTCACTTTGAAAGTATGCTATGATCTTGGATTCAATCTCATTGGGTAGCTCATAGCATTAAACTGAAGAGCATCCAGAACATGAATAAGGATTTTTTTCTTTTCCACTTTGTTGACTCTTCCCATGCAAGAGGAATCTTCCATAGGTATGCCACTTGGTACGTCATGAACTTGCTTATGGTTTTCTCCCCCTGAACATGAGACTTTGTGGTCTCAAATCACACTGCTCTTAAAGTCCCAATTTGGGTTGAATTTCTAGGCCTCCCACTCCTCTACTCACACTTTATTAACCAGAGATCATCCTCCATAGGTCATGTGGTTTATCATGAACAAAACCAGTTCTACTTTGCTAAACCACAAAAAGGGTCTATGTAGAAGTAGACCTTTCCCAGGACCTCAAGGAATTTGTGGAAATTCAAGTTGGGGATGTGAGGAACTCTCAAAAAGTCTTGTATATCAAATTTACTAACACTTTCTTTCACTACCAAGCCATAAATCATAAGATATGATATTGTCCCTTTTATTTGTCTCACAACAATGTGTCCAATTGCTCATCCTCTCCTCCGAAGCCTCTCTTGAAGATATCAAAAAACTAGTTGAGAATGGATAGACTATGGTAGGGAAGAAAAAAAACAACTCTAAAGCTGTAAGCTTAACTGATACTCCCAAAGGAGGTAAGACATCTTCAAGTAATGGCCCACAGGAGTAGGCTCCTACTAAGAAAGTGCCTCCTTAGGTTGAAGCCCCAGAATTGGTATAAAATCCCATGATATTTAACACCCCTATAACTGATAATGTCTTATCCTAAGGTTTTGAGGCCTCTATGCCCAGTTCTTCTAGATTTTTAGACTCATACCTAGCCACTCTTCCACTTCTTGCTTAGTAGGATACACCCAAATGCTCTCACAATCCTTCTCGAAGGGGTGATGAGGTGGAGGAAAAAGAGTACCAGGTTGACCCTATTATGAGGAAGTAATTTGATGATTTATTAAATTCTAATAGTGGGCACTTTCTATAAAATCAATATGATTTCCTGGAAGGTCTAGACTCGAAGGACATGTCCCTTGACACCCATCATCTATGAATTGTTTTTATTCAAATGTTTGGGGTCTCACAGACCCAAAATGCAAGTTTGTTGTGTGTGATTTTAGAAGGATGTTTCATAAATGTACATTCTTTGTCTATAATAAGTCAAGGTGGTGGATTTTTATATTAATGATTGTCATTAATTCCATCAGGCATGATAGTATCATTCTACATAGCAATCATGATGTAGGACATGGAGGGGTGATCACATTCATTTCTCCAAAGTGGCATTCATACTTAGTGTAATCTATTGTGAACCCCACCAACCAGTTAGTAAGGGCCCTCTTTAGCATTGAAAGCCACTCTTTTCATTTTATTAACATTTATGCCTCAAATGATGCTTTGGAGCGTACCCATTTATGGTGGTGAATAGTGGATGATCTCCCTAATGCCCATTGGGTCTTATGTGGTGACTTTAATATGGTGATATCTCTTGAAGACAAAGTGGGCCACTTGCCTATGAGGTGGGCATTTGGTGAAAGGGAGGCATGGTTTACATGTCCACTACATGGGGATTTTATGACCCTAATTTAACCCACCAACCTATAGATGGAGTTTATACACCTAGAGTAATCTTAGGGAAGGCCCCGCTCAGATTATAAAGTGCCTAGATAGTGAAATGATTTCCACCCAACCATACTTCTCTTTTACTAATGGTTTTTCTCCTATGGTGGAAGCACTTCCATATTTTTTGTTTTTTTATCAATCCCTTATTTGGTATGGTAGTTTATGAAACCTAAAGTCCATAAAATGAAATTCTTCCTTAACACTTCTTTGCTCAAACAAGGGCCCATGATGGTGCACATTAAGAGAGTTTGGAATTTTGATCCACATCCTTCCAAAGAATTTAGTTAAATTCTTTGGTGGGATGATGCCATCATAAGGACCTCTCACTTTCTACAAATCTATGGTCACCAACTTGCTTAAATTAAAAAAAAAATTTACTTTGCTACTTCCTCAGAGCTGAGTCATATGGCTTTAGCCCTAGAAAAGGATCCATTCAATGAGATCTTGAAGGTTAGAGTATCCTCCTTGTGAAATTGTATTTATATTGTAGGAAACTATAATTCTTGGGGAGCCCAATTTAAATCTAGGCTTCATTGGCTCAAGATAGGGGACAGAACTTCAAAGGAGTTCTTCTAAATGTTGCAAGCCAAGAACCCGAAGTAGAAAATATAATTCATCTTTGAGGCTAATAATAGGTTGATAAAGAGCCCACATATTATTCAATCCTTTGTCCATCATTATTAACAAGTTTTCAAATCTCAAGCATCCTTAGCTGAGCATGAAATTTCTCTTTAGTAATGTTTCATAGTGCTGCCATACAAACTCACTCCCACCTAATGGGTGGCTTGTAATAGGCCTCTCACTATGTATGATTTGCATGAGGTAGTGTCTCACATAGCTAATAACAAATCTCCTAGCATTGATGTCTTACCCTATGAATTCTATAAAACCCTTTAGGACCTTATGGGTAGTGACTTGCATAAGGTTTATCAAGAAGCGTTTTGCTTGCATTCTCTGGGTAAAAATATAAATAAAGGAAATATTAAATTCATAGATAATAAAGGAGATCCTGAGTTGATTTGTAATTAGTAGACCATCACCCTCTTGAATATCTCCTATAAAATCATTACCAAAGCTCTAGTTATCTGATTGCACAATATGCTACCTCTCATCATGCACCCTGAATAAATAGGTTTCATCAAAAGGCATTATATTTTGGATAACATTATAATTGTCTAGGAAGGGATGGATTGGGTCAGAAGGTCTAAGTAATAATATATGCTCAATAAAATTGAATTTGAAAAAGCTTATGACCATATTAAACTGACATTCATACTATCCATGTTTTGAGCATTGGGCTTTAGGCCCATCATCGTCCAAACTATCTAGATGATTTTTGTAAATGCCTCAGCTATCCTTTCCATTAATGAAGTCACCTCTAAGCAGTTTGGCTTATTCTTCTTTATTCATTAAGGGTGCCCACTAGCTCCTACCTTATATGTGTATAGCTGAGTGTTTCATATATATTCTTAGAAATGTCTAAGCTAGGGGCCTTGTTAAGGGAATTTATCTCCTTTAGACACTGTGAACCTGTAAGAAGATATGCAATTACTTAATGGTCACTTTGAGGATGACTCCTTCTTTGCTCTCATTGAGAATGAATCTAATGTGGATAATGCCTTGTAGTGTCTCGACACCTTCTACCTGACCTCTAGCTCAAGCATCCAATTGTAGAAAACTCATTTCTATAGGCAATATTACCTCCCTCTGTTGGCATGGGTTGTTGAATATGGTTGGAAGTGGATCCAACATGATGAAATCATCAAATTTATTGGTATTTCCTTTATTTTTTATGCTTCACCACATTTTTTGTGGCATTATGTTATTGACAGAGTTTCTAATAATATAGAATACTGGGTGACCAAGTCTCTTTTGTTAGTAAGAAAATTTTAAATCTACTCAAAAATTCTTGCGACCACCCATATGTACTAATTTTCATATCTTGTACCTTCTCATAAATCTACTAAAATTTGGAGAAATTGCTCAAATATTTCCTTTGGGCCAACTCCCTCCAAGGTAAAGGATTCCACAGGGTGGCTTGGGAATATTGCTGCCTCATATGGGATGCTAGAGGGATGGGGCTCATTGACATAACCTGGCAAGGAAATACCTTATGTGTCAAATGTATTATGTAGGCCATTGAGGGTCAAGAACCTTGGAAGGTGTTTTTCAAACACTGTATCTCCTCAAGATTATCTAAGGGAAAGAAACCTTGGAAAGGACTCAGTTTCCCTAATTTTCTCTTCATTAAGTCTCGTATCTAAATCATAAGGTCCTTTGTGGCTAAAAGCATCTAGAAGGCATGGGAAAAGATTAAACCATGGCTTCTCTAGAATGGTTTAGGATTTCATGATGGGTTATCTATTAACACCCACTCAATATGGTGGTCTCCTATTATTAACTTCAATGGTGTGCCCCTAGCAAAGGTCCCTTGGATCAATGTTCTCAAGTTTTTCTGAAGGGGAATTCATATTGTCTTAGATATCTACTGTAGGTGGTCTTGCTCTTGTTTATCTTGGGAAGAGGTGAAATCTAAATTTTGATTAGCCAATGTGGACCAGGAATCTTACCAACAAATAATTAATGCCATACCACCCTCCATGCTTCATAAAATCTCAATCCACTCCTCTCATCCATGGTGAAAGGATTGGAAGTGGTATGTGGAGACCCCCTTTTGCAATTACACTTCTTGGTTTGGCTATGGATGGCTCACCCCCCATTTGCTTATGGTAGACAAACTTAATGCCCACTGGGGTTGCATTCATTTGTTACTATGTGGAGCTTCCACTTCAACATTATTTGGGGGGCTTGTTTAGAGCCCAAACTTACTCATTTTTCTTGGTGTATACTGCACCAAGGCTTACCTATTGGCAGAAGACTCATCTATCTAGGAGTTCACCTTTATACTTGCCCTATTTATGTCCACCTTGAGACACTTCCTCATCTTTTTTTGTACTATTCTAAATCTCAAAGGGTCTAGACTTAGATCCATGATATCTTTAGGGCTTTCTATCCTAAATTCTTTATCCATGATATCTTTAGGGCTTTCTATCCTAAATTCTTTCTTTTACATCACATCCTCCTTGGAGATAAACCCATGATGCCCTTTAAATATGCATAAGTATAGCATACTTTCAGAGTGAAGATTCTCTATTGGCTTTGGAAAGAAAGAATTAATTCTATGTTTAATAGTGATGTAGTTTATTGTAATGTCCCTACTTTAATAAATTCCTCTATCATCTCTAATGTTCTTTTGCATATTCAAGTTCATGCTAATAAAGTGGCTATGAATCTTGGGCACCTTTAGGATCTCCTCTCTCATTAGGGAGATGTTCCTTATCCAATATCTTGGGTTCCCCCATATCTACCTAGGGATCCTAGACTAGAGGATAGAATTGCTTTGTCACCTTATGATGGGCATCATCATAATGATTCCCAATTTTTTCTCACAAAGGCACCCCATACCAGTGCATGACCCCTCTTGGGCAGTAGTGAGGGTGGCAACCACCACCTACTTTTCCAACTAGGTGGGATCACTAGGTCATTCCTTCTCATCCTCTGTACCTGAATACTTGGGGGAGCCACTTGGACGCTGATTAGATGTGATGTCCAAGTTCCCTAGGATTTATTTGGCCATTTCACACATTCAGACATAGGAAGAAGAAGATGGCATGGCTCAATTTACTGGGTGGGAGCCTATTCTAGATGTCAATAACTTGCCAATCTTGGGCTATGGTCCTAATGATATGGATCCTCTACATGCTAGCCTTACTCTTACTACTTAAAGTTATCTTTTATTATGGATTTATGACTTGTTCCTAGGCTTTGCCTAGTTGTTAGTGGTGCTTTTATTTGTCTCCTAGGCTTTGCTTAGTGTGACATGGCATGCTCTCATACTACCTATATTTTTTTTGTCTGTATATTTATATTTAGTTTATATAGATATATTTCATCAAAAAAAAATAACACACCAAAAAGTAGAATGTGATGTACAATTAATAAAATATAACACATAGTATTAATTTTTAAATAGTAACATAAAATTGTTTGAGAACACATATCTCATAATCATAATCTTCTCTTGATGAGACACATACATTCAAATTTCAACTTTAGAGTGTATTACATGGTGCATACATGAAATTCTATGAAATCAACATGATATTTCTAGAAAGCATCATTTTTTTCTGTATACGTCACATTAGCCAGATGTGTTCAAAACTAAGTTGCCTACAAATAGATTTCTTAAATACTTAATAAGAAAAGTAAACCATAATTTATTCCTAGTAGATTTGAAAACATCACCATCAAATAATATTTCCACATTTCTATGGAATAGCCATAAGATTTATTTACTAGGAAAATTCACTTTACTGGGATTGCAAACCTTTTGGTTGAAATCTACAAACTAATGTAGTCACATCATGTTAATTGAGGAGAAAATGTCAAAAATAATGTCAATTATTGTTGATTCTGACCTTCATGTTGGAAAGGAAAGGGTCACAACTCACGAGACACTCCTAAACTTCCAATTATATCAATTTTATGTAGCCACTTTAAACATCACATCACGAAATATGTTGTATGGGTTATTATTTTCCTTGACGAGGGATAAGAAGAAAGACTAAGTAGTCCTTTGTCATCTTCAAAATGAAGATATAAAATGACTAAGAATTTTATTATCTTAATGAATAAGTTATTTTTTAAATTAAAATATAAAAATAATTTTAAATTAAAATATAAAATAAACAAAAATTGAGAGAAATAGTTTTTGGAACCTAATTTTTTTATAATAATATATGGAAAGTCACTAAAACATATTTATTTGGGTGGAAAATTAATTCAATATCAATTTAGATTCAAAACAAATAACCAATCTTTGTTTTGTTGCTACAATTTGGAATTTCATGTCATGATTATAACTCATAGTTGGCTCAAAGGTCCAAGTAACACTAGAAGGGATTATTTAGTAGAATACATTTTGGTTTGACAACCTAGTACCTAATGAAAAATACTAATGTTGAATCACATTTAGAGGTTGAGGTTACAAATCATATAAAACCATTAGACCTCAAGCACTCCATAAAGGCAATAATTTCTAACGTTCTTTAGGCTCTGTTCTGCTCCTCTTGTTCATGGGAGAATTTTCAATCTCATCCTCCCTATCCCCTCCCCATCCATATAACAGTCCCTTACATACCTAATTTTCATGTAATACTTAGGGTTGCTACTCAAACCTTTCCACTCTCCTTGGGTGTAAACATAGAACTCAACACATCATTGTCCACAATCAGATACTTTTTTAAATTGAGATAACCAAGTGTATTAAACATCAAAATGGGAAATTAGATGAAATAATAAAGTAAAACCTCATAACATGTATGTTGATGATTGCATTTTTATTTATTTTAATTATTGTAGTTATCCCATCATGAATCCACATTCATCTCTACAATTGGTGCTCATCAATTTATGTTACTCTCTCACTCTCAAGATTTTAGGTGAGTTGATAAAAAACCTCCCATTTAATCCATAACTAAGATAAGGATACTAAATGGAATGATATGGTCTCAGTATATCCACCGAATGGTTTTCCTAACTAGGCTTTAAGTTTTTTGAATAAAATGTGTTGAGCAGATGTAATATCTCAGAGTTTCAAGGTTGTAAGATTATTGTCCCAAAATAATATGTGGGAGGGAAAAATATTTATCTTATGTTTCTTTTCAATATTTCATGCCCCAGGATCATAACATCCAAGGAAGCAAAAGCTACAGACCTTTCATGCCTTGGGAGCTTAACATGTGAGTAAGTTGTAGACATGACACATGATCTATAGAAATAGAGAGGGAACTACCTTTGCCACATATGGAAAAGTAAATATTTATGATGCCATGATTTTACCACCTATAAGAGAGGTAATATTTGTCAAAGGACCACCTTTTCTACCTATGGCAATAGATAAATTTGCGAAGGGGATGTCATTGCCACCCGTGGTGGAAGAAAGATTTGGGAAGGTGTCTTATCAATGTGGACTTAATGGAAAGAATTATGGTGCTAACACATTTTATATCAAAGAGGAGGAATTTATTTTATTATGACCCATTTCCTTGCATGGGGAAGAGGTTAATTTATTAGGAGAGCAGGTGGCATCATCTAATGAAGTAATGAGACCTCCTCTACCAACAACATTTTATAAATACACAAAATGGAATTAAAATCAATGTACATGGGCCACACCATTAACAAAACTCTTAAGAGTCATGTTTTCCACCATATAATTCCATGCATAGTGAATCATGAAGGTACCCAAGATGGATGGGAAAGAATTTGATGTAGCATTGCAGGCCCTTGGAGGTATTTATAGAGGTGAGCCCTGATAACAACCCAATCAAGTCCTTAGGATATTTCCACTTAGTAGCATCGTGACTTTCTTAAATCCTTCTCAATGCTTTGCCACATGTTTTAACCTATCTACCACTTCCTCTAGGTTCTTAATGCATGGGATGTCACCACATAGAAAGTGTGGTCAATGTGCACTTGTGTAAATAAGCCTTTGTATTGAAATTATCAAGTGGAATAATGAGTGCCTTGAATGTTATTTTATAAAAAAGCCAAAAGGGGAAATTACATGATTGGAAGCCTTAAAACATGGAAGATGACATAAGGAAAGGTTTAATTTAGTAATGTGATTGCTAAAAATCAAGGATCATAAACACCATATAGGGGTCAGGGCCGTTTAACAAGCATGACCCTAACATGGCATTTTTTACCATAAATAAATGTGTTAAGTTTTGGGTTTGGTCCATATAAACATATGCTTAGGGATATTTTCATTGAATGGATCATTTATGTGGATGATGGATGAAAGATTAGAAAATAAAAGGTCCTCACAAGTGCTTAGAATAAGCTAAGGTGTCAAAATAGGTCTGAATTAAGTGTGAAAGTTAATTAAAGTGTATAAGGGATAAAACTGATGTGATAAAGTATTTGTGATAAAATTCAAGTGTCTATAGTTTCCCCCCACTCCTCAGTCTAAAAATGAAAATTTTAGATTAAAGGAAAAACATACCTTTGTGTGTAAGACACACTTTACCTTTGAACTAGTATTCTAATCATGCAAGGCACTATGTTGTGCCCCCAACACACCCCTTTTAAAAATTCAAAAAGGTACCAATTTGATATCACAAAATCTACACTTTATATTCCATCTTAACCTTAGGATTTTTTTTAAGATGGATATTTAGGCATAAGCCTAAGGTTATTTCCAAAGTCTAAATCACATTTCAAAGTTATGAGAAGAAAAATCAAAGGTATGTATAAGCCATATTCATGATCTATATTTTTATTTTGGTTTTTATTTAATTAAAAAGTTAATGTACATGTTGGGGTTTTGATTTAAAGATTAACTAGGATGACATGTTTTATTCTAGTTTATTCTTTGTATAGGCTTTGTCTTGAATAAGTTATTCTATGTTCAAGTTTGTCTTATTTTTTACCTCTGGGATGCCTCTAAACTCATCTAATCATGTCATTTGGCCTTTACCCACTAATCTAGAACCCAAGTGGAAAGCACAATTCCCTAAACAAGTAGATCACTAGGATATTTCCAAGTGTCACCATCTCACTATCTCATAGCTATCAAATATTTGTACAGTGTACAAAGCCTAACTAACTAGCGAGATCCATCCATGTGTCATCATCATAATAACATAGAGATGACATCAACAACCTTCATTATATAGGAGTAGCGAGATTCATCCATGTGTCATCATCTTGCTAACTTAGAGATGAAGTTATCAAAGTTCATTGTACAATCATCTTGAGCAAGTAGAGCTATGAGATTCATCCATGTATCATCATCCTATTAATCTAGAGATATGACATTAGGAAATTTTATTGTACAATCATCATTAGCAAGTAGATCAATAAAAGATATCCATGTATCATCATCTTCCTAACCTAGAGATGATGTCAACAAATTTCATTGTACGATCATCCCAAGTAAGCAGAATAATGAGAACCATCCACATGTCATCATCTCGATAACCTGAATATAGCCTAGTTCATGATAATGACTATTAAACTCTAGGAAAGTATATCATTGGGATCATGATAAGTGTCATCATATGACTAATTCATATCTAGGAGAATAAATTACATCAATCCATATTCTAGATATAAGCGGAGCAATGACATATATATATATATATATATATATATATATACATCTGTGTGTGTGTGTCTCTTAACCACACAAGAAAATAATGAAGATATAAATGCCTAGTCCAAAAGCATGAATACATGAAATCTATCATATTAAGCGACAAGACACCCAAGAGTAAAAAAAAGGAATCCACATGCCAATAAAATTTGTAGAAATTGACATTGCAAAATCAAAATGCAAATGAGAAAAGTAGATAGGGAATGGAGTAAAAAGTCATTATTGTCATTCATTTTCATGAATAGGTGACTTAATATACTCAATTCTCAAATCCAATGAATCTAAAGCAATATTTTTTGACTTGAAATACATGATTTGATCATATTTCCTCCTAGCGACCAAAAGATTACTATGAATTCAAGTTTGACAACAACCAAGAGATTCCAAACTTTTTAAATAACAAATGAATTCCTGCCTAAGTTTCAATGGCCTCATCATCTCACACTCCTCTTCCTTTTCATATTAAATTTTTTGTCCAACTAAATATATAGATACAAAGTTCAAATCAACATCTCTCAACCATGATTTCAAACATTATTCAAAAATTTAGGAGGAAGTTGATTGTATAGAACCATATAGGGTGGTAGATCATCTTTTTATTTTTACACAACAATACATAGATGACTTTATGGTAATAAAGGAAGTCAACCTACACAATGTTTTAGCTAAACCAGAGGTAATGCCCTACATTTAATTACTATATGATTTATTTGTATATGGGAAAATATCTATAAAAATACTGCATTTATGACTTAGCAATAGTTATGTAGCCTACATAAGTGGAAATGCATTCAAAAGGTGTTATAGGTTTCTTATTCTAGATATGATGTATAGGTAGGGCATAATTAATTCATGGCTACTAGAAAACAACATCCATAGAAAATTTCAACAATGGGCTAGTAACTGAAGTAGTTTTATGATTCAAGGCTTTACTTCTTTTATTCCTATACTCACCTTCAGACTAGGGGTAAGGATTGTTACGACCTTATTAAACAAAACATATGGATTCCTAAGAATTTATTATGTTAGTGAGATACATGTTATATTACTAGATATCATCCTAACTTCTAACAAAATCATTTCCCTAGAGGATATAATTATCTCTAGTTTGATTAATTGAATCACCAACCAAGGAAGCTTACTAGATAGTAAATTTTAAATGATGTCTTATCTGGTAAATGATTTAAATAAAATGGTACATTCAACCAATAATGAACCCTAGAGATTATCTACAGATTATCCAAAGAATAGAATTTATGATGAGTTTAATGTCCTCCACATTCATAAATTTAGGAATAAAATACAAAGGTTGATAGAGATATTTTACCCTATGGTGTACTAGGCTATCTATGGGAATAACATGCCCAAACTATCAAACCCCATAAAGAGAAATATTTAGATAATGGGTGATTACTGGTTCTATCTTGATTGTACCATAATTAGGAGAGAAGGCACTAAGGCACACCCCTTGTATTTACCATGAATAATTCCTGATAAATTCGCTGAGTAATACATTTCTACTTAATTGGCTAATAATGTGTATGTTCAGTTATAGAATGCTAAGAAATTGTATGCCCAATCCCTCTCAGAATTGGTTGAATGTATTATACAAGGTGGGAATATCTTCAATTGTGGGGAAAATTAAGGTACACTATGGATTTAAATGATCACCCTTTAGACATTGGGATCCTAGGAAAAATGCCATGGATCACATAAAGAGATATAAGAGGAAGGTAAGAATCAACTATGGGCACCAATATTATAGTCATGATATTGTATTCCTAAATGTTGAGCATGATACTAACATTATTACAAGGATGCACAATGTAAACATTTCAATGATTTTAGCCCAATGGATCCAATATTATTGTAAAATTATTAAGGAAGATAACTAAAGTATCAGAAGAAAATGATGGGTTTCCATGCCTATTCATGGCCCCTTTCCTCAAACATAATCAAATATGCAAGAACAAGATATCCATCGAAGGAATAAAATGATGAATATAGATTAGATGTAGCCCAAGGATCCCTTACACATTTATTTGATGTTGTCTCTCTTTAGCATAGAGGGATCTGCAAGTCCTAGTGGAGCAATTATGTTATTTTTTAAAGTTACATCTGCCTCCACTAACCACAATGCAATAAGTATGTCTTTCTTCTTTCCTTTCTCAAGTTCCTATTATTTCTCCTCCTTTTTCACCACCTACTATAACATCATCAATAAAAATGCCCCAATCTCTTGGGAAACCATTTTCACCTCTCATAGTTCCACCACCACCACTCCCATTTTAATACCACATGCTACCATTATAATCCCTTCATCCCCCAATCCATCTTCTACAAGGCAAGCCCCCATTACTACCAAAAAACCAATTAATTATAAGAGAAAGATAAAAACCCCTCTATTTTCACCTCATAAGGTGCAAATAGAGGAAATACATGTAAAAGGTATAGGAGAAAAAAGGATAAAAGAAAGGACTGATAGGGATCAAAACCAAACAAAGTATATGATAGTGATGAAGAGGACTAGATATGGGTAACTAAAGAAGAATGGGTGTCTGAGATAGACACTGAAAAGAGAATTATTTGAGGAAATAATAGACAAGGATGAAGAACATGAGTGGATGATTTAAGAAGAGACTCAATTCAGAGGGACTAAAATATTAGGATAATATGAGGAATTTAATAAGGGAAAGGTTAACTTAGTGGCTATTGATTTTTTATCAGAAAAAATGAGATATGGAGGGTGAAGTAGAGTCCAAACTTGAATCCTTAACATAGGGGCCATCATTAACCACACCTCATGTTCTGTATCTTAGGTTACCATGGTGTGAAATGCAATAGTTACTGCCCAAGCTACCACTTCTTAGAGAGTAAGTACATAAGTTCACTATTCTTTGGTGATTTATTCAATGACCACTACTATAATTGATGCAATATGGAATATTTTTTGTATTCTTTATGCTCAACAAATAGGCCCCAGGCATCCAAAATGCCAAATTTTTAACTATTGTCCAGTTTCTTATGATTTTGGCTTCTCTGCCCCTAACCAACCTATAGATCAAACTCCTACTACTATTTTTACTACCAAGGTTGCTTATACATCAATCACCAATTAATTAAAAAATATTCTTAACACCCCTAATGAATACTCATTCTTTAGTGGATCTAGTTCCCAGTTCCCTCATACATCAAGGTAAGTGCATTTCAAAAGTATGGTATATACTTCCATTTTTGCTACATAGGTCACACCTCCAAGGCTATCTACACATTTGGATATGCACATTGGCCAAGTTGCCCAGATATATTTCTCTAGAATTTTAATGCATAAGGTAGCTGGGAAGACCAAGTAAATCATTCATACTCCATCACAGATGAAATTCACTCTCTTTTTGCTACTCTTATAGCCATAGAGAAAACTGAGGAGCAAGTTTTATTGAATGTCCCTTTATGGATTCAATAAATACAACAAGAGGAGCCAGGTAGATAAGACCTAGTGATTGTTGAGTTACTAATAGTCATATTCTATTCTTATAGGAAAAAAACACTTTGGGAAAGTTTAATATTAAAAATATGATTTCATAAGGAGAAAAGGTCAAATTAGATCAGAGAGAATACATATTCTCTCTGACAAAAAGGAAAAAAATAAACCCCTTTGACTTAGACAAATAGAGTGAAGATCCCTATAGTTTTGTAGATGCTACAAGTGGTGTAATAAAGTATATGTTCAAAATCTATGACCAGTCTATACCAAGGTTATAAGAGAAGAACATTTTCAAGTTCTAAAATAAATCATAGATAGTGTATAGGGTGCAACTAAATAGTTGTATGAAATTATTAAATCAATAAGGTCTACAAAGGATACATCTCAGCCCAAGTGGGGGGATATAATGAAAGTATTAAATAAAATAAAATAAAAGATATGGATGGTAATCTCTACTTCCTAAACCAAGCAATAAGAAATAGAGTATATGCCAATTTGAACTTAATGATGCACCAAAGGTTGCATGGGCCCAAAATTATGTGGCCGCTAAGAGGGATTGATTTATTGGCATTGAGAGATGTGAACTTTGGTGCAATAATTTATAATTCAAGAGAGAGAGAGAGAGAGAGGTAGTCTCCATTTTGAATGAGATTAGGGTCATTGATGTGAGCACTCCTCTTAGATAGTTAGTTCCTAAGCTCATTTTTGAGAACCTTCTTTGAGCTACATATGATATCTTTCAAGCAAAAATTAAGGGGAAAATTTACAACACTAATGAAGAGATATATAATTAGTAATTTTTTTCAAAGATAGGGTGATAAGGATAGAGACACTTTATGTGGAGGCTAGAAGTGTGTTCACTCACTACTAGAATTTCACCCAATGTAAAGAGATGTAGTCAAAAGAAGAGGGTGTTCTCATAATCATGAATTGCATCCAAAACATTTATTGGATATGAATCAAACACAATTGTAGTCCATTTTTTTGGAAAAACATCCACAAATTTCTATTAGTCAAAGATATTTTGAAATGGCCAAACCTTTTTATGTAAAAATAAATCACACACGTACCACTCATTGTTCTAGACAACATGTTGAGTTTGTAATTCACTATGATGTATTTTTAATATTAATTGTACTTTGCATAATAATAGTATTTTTTAGGAGTGTGGCTTAGAAGTTCTACAAAAATTAGAAAGGGAATTTATTTCAACCATTTTTTATGAAAGATCAGACGGACAATTTTTTCTATAATAAAGCATGTTTGGATGGAAATTGCATCATTTATGGTGGATTGCTAAAACTAAAAAATTATATCCATGAAGATGAAATAAGTGAAATTGGATAGGAATTAGTTGGTTTGAGAAAATACAAATCTATGACTTATCAAGTAAAAGATGGAAAATAATCTAAAAAGTGTGAGATTATTACAAAATAGATACCCATTTCAGAATTTATGGTCAAATTCAAAGAGAAAATTGTTTATCAGTATGAAAGACATAAACATAGGGATAGATGGTTGGATGAATAATTAAAGATAAGAAATGACACATTATAACTTGTTTTTATTATTTCATTACTCAACTTTGATGAAAACTACACATTCAAACCACAAATGAAAGTTTAGTCACAATATTACAACTCATCACAATTTACCATATTCATGTATATAACAGTCATGCAGGCATATAATAATAAGTAAGATAAATTTTGTTTAAGGGAGTACCATTTCTATATCAATGATGACCATTCACATTGTATAAAGTGTAGACATCCAATTCGTAACATCATTGTGTTGAAATTGTCAATCTTACATGAAATTTTTAACAATGCACAATTTAAGCTAAAATCACTTAAGCATGATAAATGGTTTGAGTTTGTCATATAAAATTACTAATTTAGGATAATTTATACCTAAATGGGGCAATGAATTTTATGTGATTCCTAACTTTGATCAAATCATTTCGAGTCAAAATGATGAAAACACACTTGGGTGCTCTGGATCACTCTTTTCTTCTAAATTGTAAGCACACGTCATGTGCCTGTATTATTTTATGTCAATAACATCCTAAATGGTATCACATTATGTACACAACTAACATTTCCTTCCAATTCTTATCCATTCAAATTACAACCCAATAATATGACATTATGATCAGTTTGATTAATTTGTGCTCCAATTTCCAAAGAATTGCACTAAAATTGATTAATCTTAGGAAAATTAAACCAAATTATGATCTTAATTAAGAATTCCATGGAAGTTATTGAATATTTATTTATTGGAAATTGATTTTGATATATGCATCACCTAATGACATGATCAATGGGGTGGCATCCACATGCCAAAGTGCAATAAATATCAAATTAAGGCCTCTCATGACTCTTTAATGCCTCTCTATCCCAAATATTTATGAGGACATTTATGATTTTAACCTCAAAAATTGAATGGATTCTTGGCCACACATCTTCATCTTGAGATGGATGATCTAGGTTCATTTTGATCAAATTGGAAAATCTATAAATAGAAGGGCATATAATATCATTTTAAAGCTTAATTTGTGTAAACTTATAATGCAGGATTCTCTCCACAACTCAATTGTATAGTTTGATTAATGTTGTATATGTAATAGGAGAAATTAAATTTATAGGAATATTAGTGATTTCATATCACAAGCTTAGGTTATACATAGTAAACTTGAGATCATGGAGGAGTTTGGTATCCATTGTTAACAAAGACAAGAATACTAGATCAAGGGGAAAAACATGCTTGGAGCTGCTTTTGGATGGTGGAATCTATTCAGAAGGTAATAGGTATATGCGATTTCTTTCAATTACCTGTTATTGTTATTTACATACCTTATTGCTTAGGTTGGCCTAGTTTTTTATTTCTTTATGCATTTTTCTTGATTTATTGACTAATGTTTGGCTAACGATCTTTGTAATAATCCATCTCTACATTTTGGCATGCCTGCTAGGACCACACCTCAAAAATTTGATCACATGGCTTCTATAATTATCCTACTAACCAATTTCATGTAGAGTCTTGGACTTTGGGACCAAAGTGGGTGAAAAACTTGAGCAAAAAGACATTTTATAGAAGTGGTAATTTTGCCACTATGAATTTGTGATTTTCTCCTCGAGACCACAAAATTGCAACTTATATAGTTACATTTTTGTCTTTAAATTCATGATCTTGTTGACTAATTATGTATCTAGCTTAACTAGTTTTTATCTCTATAGGAGTAAATTGTGATTTTTCAAAACCATGACTTTACAGTCATGATATTACAAAATCATAATTCACTAAATAATGATAATACAATAATGTAGGTCAAGAATTATGATATTGTCAAACAACTTAAGATTTTGCCTAACTCTTAGTGGTTAGCTTAACTATTTGAGGTTAAGTTATAATATTGCAACTTATGAAATCATGTTTTTACATTGTGAGTTGTGTTTTTGCAATGTCAAGTTGCATTTTTACAGTGTGTATACCTGAGACTGATAGGCCATGTTTCAGAGCTTCATTTGGGGTCATCCAAATTCCATTTTTTATGATGTTTTTTTAAAAACCATGTATTTTGTCCTAAATTTTCATAATATGTTATCATTTTACCTTGAATTTACATAAATATTTCACAAATCTCAAAAAAAACCTCTAACACTGGTAGGACCCGCATGGAAAAGTGATCAATTTGTGCATGAATTAAGTTTTTAACCTTCCTTTTGGTGTTTAAAAGGAACTTAGATGGTTTATTTTATTTTTTGTGATTTTTTTTCAAAGGTTTTTGAAAACTAAGGCCAAGGGGCCAAGAACATCACCAAACACTTTATTTTTTGGTGCTTAAAACCAAACTCACTTCAAGGTTATAATCTTTGTCAAAAGTGTTTCTTTTAAGTAAGTCATATATTACTTTTTTGTTAGATTATTTGAGTAAAATAGAAGGTGTGTGTATGCTCTCCCCCCATCCCCTTTAAGGAACTTAAGTAACCAAAGGTGCCTTTTCATTGTGTTTGTGCCTTTATCTAAGGTGTAAAAAATAAGTTATCTAGACTCTCCCCAAAACCCACAAGGTTTAGGTGATCTAAAAACAACCTATAAAACCTTTTTACATATATTTTATTTCATGTAATTTGGCTTTTAAGGGGGGTGTCATTACCTCCCATGAGTTCTATAGGGAAGCTTGACCTAAGGTTTCATATCCAAGTATTGTCTTCAAACCCTCTCCATAAGGGGGGCGGTATACGAATTGGGATCGCCCTGTTGGGATGGTGGTTTGAGTAGTTAAACCATATCTATTAGTGGCAAGTCAGCATGGAATGTATGATCATTCAGGACATCACACTACACTAATAAATTAACATATGTAGTGATTGTGAAAATGACAAGACCTTTTCACAACAAGCCAATTGATGTAGATCTTATTGATGTGTTGCATCCCTTGTGTTAACCACACTTGAGACCATCTAGACGATCATAAATTTGTAAGTTTTTAGACAAACCCCACTTGTCATGGAGTATTATTGATATAGGGTGCACCTAAAGGTCCATGTCATCGTATTGTCTCTTGAGATAAGGGGGTGTAAAATACCCTACCATATAATGTGCTTTTATTTTGGATGAACACTTAATTCCCTCTCAAGTGCACGTATAAACATGAACTTAAAAAATACAAAGCAAGACCTTATTATTTTATGGCATTAGGGAAATTACTTAGTTGTATTTGTAATTATTTATTTACTTGATCATTGATTTTGAGTCAAAACTTACTTGTTAACAAAAATCACAACCAAACCACATTGTCCACCATTTATTAAATAAAGAGGTGTTACATTGTCCAAGTGAAAATCATCTTTTCCTTTTTCAAATTTGTCATCTTAAACATTGTGTTTATATCATCTAGTTTATGCAATTATGCTTCCCATTTGAGTCTAGACCACTTGCCCAAAATCTTTAAGTCCTTCATTTATAGTTCAAATTCAAAATTTCACCTTTATAAGTTATAAAGGTTGATGTGTTAATTGGGTTCACCATGTATACTTGACTTGATAAAACTTTGGTTCAATTTCCCATTTGAATTGAAGGTCATTTATAGACTCATCATCCATTTTCATCATTGGTGAACTTAGGTTATCTTGTGCATCACTCACACTCTAAGTTTTAGAACATATTTTATACTATCATTCCTATTACCATGTGGCGAGGTTGTGCTACCCATTTGGTTCTAGATTTATACTTAGGAATTATCGCATGTTTCCACATCTTGATTTTCTTGGTTCATATTGTCTCCTTAATCTAAAGGGGTTTCTTCTATTTTCCTAGTATCAACTCATCAAAGTTGAACTAGATTTTATGGTATTGACATATCCCTAAAATCTAAGCTTTAGTGTACTAATTTTCACCTTGGATTTTTGAGTTATCATACCCTCTTTTGATTTGTATGATTTCAACCCTACCCAAGGTTGAGTAAATTCATGAACATATTCTTATAATTGTGTGTGGTACTTGTTGACGCTGGAGATTGCACCCGGTGGTAGGAAAACAGGTTCTTGCCTTCTCCCCACAACATGGAAACTCCTCTCTCGCCTGTGGGACGGTGAAGCAAGAGAGGAGAGTCTTTAGGTATGGGCTAGTTCCCTCTGATGTATCTTGTTTGTTTTAGGTAGTGCAAAAAATACATATAGGCATATATATATATATATATATATATATATATATATATATATATATATATATATAGGGGGGGGGGGGTGAAAAGGGAAGAAAGATGCAAGAAAACAAACTACTCTAAGGAGGTGATACACCAAAATAAAGGTGATCTTCTCGCACCTACTCTCAAAATCAAACAAAGACCACAAACATACACTCAGACTCGGCAGGGAGAACTAGGCTACAAGAAAATGGCAGGGAGGTTCTTATGAAAACACAAGAACAGAGACTCACCAAGATGCTGCAAAACACATACTGTAAATGACTTCCTCTATTCTATGTCTCCAAATGGAACTCTCCTCCTGTCACCTGTAGACAATGGTGCCTTGTGGATAACTAGTGTGTTGATGCTGGAACTGTGAGAGCATTAAAGACAATGACTGGACACAACTCAAACACTCAGACACACACACAAAATCTGACCAAGAAGAGGTAAAAATAGTCTTTATAGATTCAGGTAGAAATTTCAGCAGGGCTGCGCCTTACCAAAATTGCAAAAAGATGTTTACAAAATGACAAGTATCAAAATATATAGAAAGTCCAAGAGGCTCATTTGGCACTCTTTCTACAAATGGCTGTTCATGAAAAGAAACAAGCCGCTCAGAATATTAAGGAGCCATGTGCTCTGCCTACTTTGAAATTCACATTTTTAAATGGCAAAATGCGGTTTGTCCACCCATTAAATGAAAAATAAAGAAACTGATTACATTTCTCAGCTGTTGCATCCTCTCGTGGTCAATTCGAAGGAACTATTCCACCTACTAGAGTCGCCTCTTCAAATTAGCATTGCTTGGACTTAACTGTTTACTTATTCCATGTGCGTACTCTTATCTTTTATTGAATTTGTCTCTATCTAGCTCACTTGGCCTCCCAAGAATGAACTTTCAGCAGGTTGCTGCATTCTGGACTCCTTGGTGATACTTAGCTCTTCCTCCACTTTGAAAGCAAATAGCTATCTCTTTGAACGCCAACGGCTATTTGGTTCCTTTAAATTTGATGACCTCGCAGCTGTCATCGGGTCCACGTGGCAGTCAGGTCCATGCTGGCTAAACTCCTTTACATGTCTTATGAGTGACCCAGGTTCTCTTTTATGCGTCGGCCCTTCAATCGGGCTCTTTGAATTGGACTTCCCCTTCAACCAAAGGGCACTCCTTTGAACCAAACTCGTTGAACCAAAATTTGGTTCAAGGGTTCAAGGTTCAACCATTGCACACTGATTTCCCAATGAACCAAGCCGATGAACCTTCTCCATTGAACCCGTTGAACTTTATGATTGAACCAATTGCATGAACCAAGTGGCTTTGAACTAAACTGTTGAACTAAACCTGTTGAACCAAGCCCGTTGAACCAAAAATTTTGGTTCAACGGTATGAAGGTTCAACATGTTTACAATGAAATGCTTGAATTGAACAGTGAACCCTTTGCACCAAGAAATGGAGAATACTGAACCTGAACAACCTGCAACATAGCTAGCATGAACAATAAGGGAGGAAGGGTACCAAAATTTTACCTGTAGGCAAAATTTGGTCAATAGTACTACATCATCCTCCCTTTATAATCTCTTTGGTACCTTGCCACTTGTTTCAAAAAAGGATCACTAACCATACCTTGTTTGAAAATGTTTCATAACACATTCTAAATCTATTCAAATGTAGAAAACAACCCTTTTTAGACATGACTCAAAGTTTCACTCATAGTGGACTCTCTTACAGCCCTATCTATGAGGAGGAGCATTATTATGATGGTAAAGACAATTCTATTATCTTTGAGGACATTCTTACAACTATAGGATCCAAATAATAATACCTTGAATACCAACCCCAAGAAGACCAATATGAAACCCTATGTTTCCAACCGTTTTTCACTTTTTCACATTCAGAGGGAATATGAAACTAGAGATGATGGTCAAGGGTTAGATGATACCTGGATGAAGTTTGTGCATCATATCCAGACATTGAAGGGACTCCTCTTTGGCTATGGAGGATGACACCTGTAGATAAGATAGACTTAAACAAAGAAACTATTAGATAGATAGATATTGGACTGCCAAGCAAAGCTTGATCCTAGAAGTGCAAAGACTTCCTGGAGGGGTGACAATCCACTGGTTGATAGAGAGCAGAATGTTGCTTAGAAAAAGAAATGATAAAAGAATAAACAAAAGAAATAGAAATAAATGCATACCTGTATGTGGTAATCTATCTTCCACAGTCACCAATGTCGGTAGTTTTGTCGGCGTCAGTTGGTCTAGTCACCGACGTCAGTTAGTCTGCCGACGTCGGTAGGGGTAATGGCCTAGAGGCCGACGTCGGTCAGGGTAATGGGGCTTTGGACAGGTTTTTGGTTTGTCTATGGTCAGAAAAATGGCTTGAGGTGTCTGTGGGAGTCTTAGTGGCTTGTGATGGGTTTGCAGGGCAGAGAGTGTGACTTGAAAGAGGGACCAGATGGAGGACAGGGGTGAGAGGGAGATAAGGGTGAGAGAAGGCTTTTTAGCCTCTCCGAGAAGAACAGATTGGGTGTGTCAATAGTGCTTGGAAATGGGTAGTGGGCTGATTACTAATATATTCAAAAGGACAGTAAAATAAAACCAATACAAATACTTAGCTGTGGGTGGAGAGGTAGAGGTGCAGGAGGCCTATTTCTGTTGTGGTTGATGCGGGAGATGTCGTGCAATCTTCAATCTGATATGGAATGACTAGTGCAGAACCTCTGAGCCTGGAGAGTGCTATTGAAATGTTGATGCCTACAAGAAGTCAAGAAGCGAGAGAGCTTGAAGCTTGGAGCAAGAGAATTCACGTTCACAGGGGTCGGGGGGGGCAACAAAAGTAGAAATGCAGTTTTAAAGGAACCGACGTCGGTGATGCCACTGGCGTTGGCTGACTACTGACTGACATCGGTGGCTAAAGAATGGGAAAAGAGGCTATTTTTAGCCTTTTGCCTATTTTTCCAACTGCCAGGGTTGATTGCCATTAGAAAATGGTCCAAGGCAGATTAAATGAGTGTGAGAGGCTAGTGGGAGGGATGAAATGGGGGTTAAGCAATTAAGATTTGGCATGGGGTGAGGGAGGCATCTAAGGAGAGGTATCTAAGGTGGGGTGAGGTGTCAAGGGGGATTATTAATTTATTTTAAATTAATAATTGAGTGGGTTAGGAATGCTTAGGAGGTGGACTAAGGAGACCAAGGGGGAGGATGACCAAGGAATAGACACGATTTTGGTGTCTACATTTGCCCCTTTTTGTCTTGTTGGTTGTTCTTGATGAACTGTAAGACAAAAATAGGAGTTGATTGCCCTAGGTATGGGATGAGGTGTTCCCCCCTCAAAGCAGGAATTGAGAGAAGGAAACTAGAGATCGAGTGTCGATTTGACAAAGAGATGGATGGATATGGTGAATGTTTGAGTGTGAACGCTACAAAAGGGTGGGATTGCACGTATACCACTCCACACAATAGGTAAGGTCAAATTGTCACAGTCAAAGGTCGAGGAGTGCCAAAATTGAAATAATCAGTCCCCAACATTTAGTCATAGTTAATTGGGTTAAACGGTCTAAGTTGTAACTCTAATGGTCGTCGTGTTCCAAGTATCCCAGGCTCAGGAAGTGCTCTTAGAAAACACGAAAAAAGCCACAAGTAGTGGGGATCAACTGGAGTGCGATCCAATACTTGTGGGGGTCATGGAAAATTTGATAATTAGTCATGAGGGAGTAATGGCAATCAAAACAACCAAGGTAGAGTTGTCTTGAAAGTGGTCAGAGGAGACGGTCACGATCTCTAAGGTCTATGGTCGAGGCAGGCCACGGTAAAAGTGATCTCAAGTGTGCCCCAGGAGGCTAAGATGACTTCTACTATGAGGCCTGGCTGATTGTGGGCATGATTGTGGCCATTGTGAAGAAGATAGATGATTTAAGGCCACTGACATTGATTATAAAACTGATGTTGGTAGCTAGAAGAAACTGACATCGGTGGAATTCGGCCGATATCGGTAGTCTAGGGCACGATCATGCCGCCGTTGGTGGCCTACCAAATCTAACAAAACTAGATTGGTGGCCCACCAAAAGTCATTTGTGATTGTTGACCAAGTGAAAAAGTGAGCTATGGAGTGATTGAGTGAAAATGACTTTAAGTTGACCGGTGTAGCGGTGTGAGGTGGCAGAGTGAGATTGGTGGAGAGAGTGAGTGATTTGGAGTGGGAGTGGAGGTTGTAGTGGTGATTGTGGGCTAGCAGGAGTTTGTTTAGGAGAGTGAGACAGAGGAGATGGTAGAGGGTGGAGGAGGTCCCGTGGGAAGACCACCACTAGTGGCACCCATTATGCCACCATGGTGGTGACGATGGGATGAGGTAAAGGGGTGCATTTGAATTGGTTTGGTTTGGTTTTGAATTGATTTTGATTTTGAAATTTTTAGTGTTTTTAAATAGGAAATGAGGGGGAGGGGTAGTTAGGAGGGTGGGAAGGGTAGGTAGGTCATTTTAGGGGGATTTAGGAGGGTTTTGGGGGGAAATGGGGGCCAATGGGGGAAGCCCTAACTTTAAGGCTTGCCCCATTCGGCCCTAGGGCCGAACCAGTCACCAACGTCAGGAGGTTCGCCGGTGTCGGCCAACCAGTGATCAACATCGGTCACTTACCTGCCAACGTTGATCACTTACCTACCAACATCGATCACAGAGTGATCGATGTTAGTTAGGTAAATGCCGTCATCGGCACGCTAACTGATGTTGATGGCTGCTTGGTTGGAAATATTTTAAAAATTGCCAAGTTGAGGGACTGAAGTTATGTCAAGGGCTTTTTGGGTGTTAGGGGGAGGTAGTAGGTAGACAAAAGGGCAAAGGGCTGAGCTAGTTCTCCCAAAAGGGAAGAAGAGTCATGGGGATTGGAGTCGCATTGTTAACATGGGTTTGATTGGGGTTGGATGCAGGTGAGGCAGACACTGATGCTGAGGGATTGGCTACTGACATTGTTGATGCAGATGTGTCGGGACATCACCAGGGAGGAGTGGGCACAGATGAGTGTAGTGGGACTCGACATGCTATAGTGATACTATCAAGTAGCGAGGGATGTGAGCTTGATGGTGGCTTTGATCAAGCGCTGGGATCACTCCACTAACACCTTCCACTTTTTGATAGGGGAGATGACAGTCACAGTCAAGGACGTGTACCAAATTTTGTGGCTATCGATACATAGAGTAGACTTGTATGCATGCTCGAGAGAGGTGCATGACATTCAGATGGTGACACTATTTGGAGAGCATGTCACTGAGACAAGCTACCACTCTGCTAGTTTTATGTATGAGCCCCTTTATGCTGTAGATGAGGATGCGCATCAGCTAGACATCCTGATGATGATCAGCATCACGGTCTATGTGTTACCAAATGTAGAGGGAGGTAGGTTTCTGGTCACTATGACCAAAGTTTTGACAGAGATGCTGGAGCAACAGACAGTGTTTGCCTAGGTGCCCATCTTTTTGGCCCAGGTATATAGAGAGCTGTGGGGTATCAGTCGGTGGTGATGGTATAGCTTGTGTGTTGGCCACCTCCTACATTGTTGGGCATACAAGCATATCATGGTTACTCATCCTCTCAGCCTCCCAATGGTGATTCAGGCCAGTTTTAGGGTCGAGTTCAAGCGATGACATGAGGTCATGGTGTAGACTCACATGGATGGGGTAGCTAGAGATATTGACTATTACAGAGGGGTACTAGAGGCCTTGATCCCTGTGGACATCATCTGGAGACCGTACCTAGTGTATCCATCTTTTAGAGACCAGAGAGAGTAGCTGGTCAGAGTGTAGAGCCTGAGATGGGTCAGAGGCAGACAAGTCGGTGAGCTCGAGAGGGTGCTAGTAGAGAGAGTGCGGTGCTAGTTTGGACTGCTTTCCCATAGTATAGGTGAGATGATATAGAGGCACCGCTCCCACTACCAGAGGAGATAGAGGGGCCAAATTTTGAGGAGCTGCCAGTAGGACCTGGGATAGTAGATCCAGGATGTTCAGAGGCCTATTCGACATGGTGGGTAGGGCAGTACACAGGCGTGCAAGTGGGACCACAGTCTGATCTACAGGCAGTGATCAGAGAGTGGGATGCGGCCTAATAAGAGAGAGATGCCACCATCTAGGAGAGAGATGCAGGCTAGGGATAGGTGACCATTTTGCAGGGGTAGGTCATAGCTTTGATAGGTCAGGTGGCAAGGTTAACAGGTCAGGTGGCTGCTCTGTCAGGACAGGTCACTATTTTGCAGGGGCAATTGGCTGCAGCCTAGGCACAGGCATTGGTAGGGTAGGTTTTTGGAGGGTAGGGCCCTATGCATCCACCACCACAGTAGCTAGCATAGGAGCCAGCACAGTCATCATCCATGCAACTAATTCAGTCATAGCCACAGGGTTCAGTGTAGGGTGCGGCATCAGGATTGATGGGTCCATCGCAGACTGTACCCCTATCTAGGTATAGGATTGATTTGGAGGAGATCACTTATTATGAGGGTGTAATTATGGAGTTTCCTCATATACAGCAATACTCAGAGATGAGAGCTGAGCAGAGTTGGCAGAGATCTAGTCACGAGTGACCACTTTAGGTTCTCGTAGATGATGTAGATCAGAGGGTGGAGATGATACAACGTCTTCACAGCTGCCGCCACCACCACCACAGCCACAGCCTTGAGGTGAGATTTTTTTTACATGATGTATATACCAGCCTATGAGCCATTGATGCGAGATGTATTATATATTTTGAGAGAGAGAGATAGAGACACAGATTGTGTCATTGTAAAACATTCATGATATATATATACAATGTGATTTTGATCATTGACATGTTATGTAAATGTTTTTAGATGTTTAATGTTGGCAGCATTTTTCATGTGTTTTAATGATGTATGCTTGGATATGATGTTTATGATGATTATGATGATGCAAATGATTATATGATGATGCTAATGATTATATGATGATGTTTAAGGTTTATGATGTGGATGCTTTGATTTTTATGACGATGCTTAATGATTATGATGATGGTGGTTTATGACGATGATGAGTATGTTACAACTTGTAAATTATGGTTTAATGATGTATGTAATGATGTATGCTGTGTTTGGTTGTTGGTTTTGATGTATATTGTTTGTCATAGAAACTAATGCGAATTAATGGCTATGGAAATATGTGATTAGTCATGATTAGTTTGTCATAGAAACTAATGTGAGAAAGGAATGTGATGAAGGAATGGCCGAACTAACCCCAGAAGACCCCATGTCAACTAAGTGCTGCCTATATAGCCCCTGTTGTTAGGGCCTCAGGCCAATGTAGTTCTCCCAAAAGGGAGGAAAGGGTCAAAGTGGAAAAGAATTTGGTTTGGTCATGGATTGGTTTTGACTAAGTTAAGCCATGGTTAAAGGTAAAATGGTTTGTCCATCAGATAGATGAACAAACGGATGTGGTCGAGCTAACCCTAGAGGACCCCATGTCATCTGAGTGCTGCCTACATAGCCCCTATTATTATGGCCTCAGACCAATGTAGTTCAAATGAAGGGTCAAAGAGGTCGATAGGTTGGTTTAGTCATGGATGGGCTTAGCACTTCCCATGTGTTTGATGGTACATGCTTGAAATGATGAGGGTAAGATGATGTTACAGCCTTTTCCATATTATGTGATGGTGTATTCTATAGCATTTGGTTGGTTTTTCATCCCTAGCAAGTTCCATATTGGTGATGGATATATGCAAAAAAATGAAATGAGTCTATTTATGCTTCAGTAAGTAATGGTTTATGCTTGACATAAATTATGTGGTCGACAGTTTCCATGTGTATTGATTTCTATAGAAACTGGTGTGAATAGGCTATGAGAATATTAGTGGTCTGAAAAAGGGTTGAGTTGGGTCGGTGTGGCAAATGATTTGGTTGAATGTGACCAAAGTGTGGGGGAAGTGAAAGGCATATTTGCCCTTTCATTGACAAAGACCATAATGATAGCATAGATAGGGGTTGTTAGAACCAAAAGCCCCATTCATGCATTACATCATTGACCATTGATTGTGTTAGAGAAGTAATCAAATTACTTTGACAATAAAAATGAGCTTGAAATCCCTTGAGTAGGTGATGTGATATGGGAGGATAGGGTAACCCTTTTAGTAGGGATAACTTTGACTCTTTTTATAGGAGACCCTAAGATGACTACAAGTCAAGTCCATGACATTTCTTTTCTTTTTTTTTGTTTGGTAGACTGATCAATGTGAGAAGTCTACGAGGGATGTTGTTTTGTTTTTGTGGTCATTTGTGAAGCTGAGTAATGTAGGAAGCTTCTAAAAGATTGCTATTTGTAGCAAGATGTTTAGTCATAGCCATCCTTCGAGGGAGTGGTCTATATTTTTGCTTTATATGTTTTTGAGGGCTTTGAATAGTTGTCCTTCGAGGGAGCAGTCTATTAGCTACAACAATAATGATGCAATTGTCCTTCGAGGGAGCAGTCTGCATTTAGATTTTATGACCTTTTGATATTTTGACATCCCAATTGATTTTTGACAGAATTGTTAGTCATGGACAAGACTATAAAAGTTCAAGGGCTCCCTTTTATTAGGACAAATCATTCATACTTTATAAAAGGGTTTCATAGGGTTTGTTTTAAGGGAATAGGGTTGAAAGGAATAAGGATTAAGAGGACAGGGATTGCTCAAGGGATGAGCTCAAGTTAAATGTCAAGTGAATGAGTATTTGACTAACAGAAGAATGGTCACAGATGCAAGGCATTGAGAGGCTCAGGTTCTAGTCGGTCTTCAAGAGAAGACAGATGATAAGTCCCTGACCCATACTTGTGAATTATGATGTAAGGCCCGAGCCAATTAGGAGTGAACTTGCCTCGTTTACTTTTTTTTATATTGGTCACATGTTGATTTTCTTTGAGGACGAGGTCTCCGATTTTGAAATCTCATTCTCTCAAATTTTTGTCATAGGCTCATTTGATGTGATTTTGATAGACGTGGAGATGGTTGAGGGCAGCAAGACGACGTTCATCGAGTAACTCAAGTTGAGCTAATTGATCTTGATGAAAGTCATTATTAGAGAGAATGTCATGTAAAGAGATGCACAGAGATAGGATCTGTACTTCAAGAGGTAGGATAGCCTCTGTTTCGTACACTAAAGAGAAAGGTGTAGCACCCGTAGGGGTTCGAATGCTAGTGTGGTAGGCCCATAAAGCAAATGGAATGTGAATGTGCCAATCCCTTCCAGTGTCGTTGACCACCTTCATGAGAATTTTAGTTAAGATTTTGTTGGAAGCCTCAGCCTACCCGTTTGCTTGTGGATAGTAAGGTGAGGAGAAGCTGAGTTTGATACCAAATGAGTCACAGAGTTTTTGGACAGTTTTGTTTTTGAATGACTTTCCGTTATCGGTGATGATTTTGTGAGGTACACGGAAACGATAGATGATGTGGGTGTTGATGAAGTCGACAATTTTGTCAGCTTTTATAGAGATGAGGGGAATATCTTCCACCCATTTAGTTAAATATTTGATGGCGGTGATAATGGACTGATGTTGAAGAGATGAATGAAGGTTAATTTCACCGATGAGATCTAAGCCCCATTGTGAAAAAGGCCAAAAATCTTGAGTGACTTGTAAGGCGTGGCTAGGGAGGTGAAGCAAGTTAGCGTGCTGCTGGCACTTGATGCAATTCCAAACATAGTCGCTATAGTCTTGGTGAAGAGTGGGCCAATAATAGCCCAAGCGAAGGATGCACTTGGCAACCGAGTTACCACTGAAGTGTTCACCACAAATCCCATCGTGGACCTATTTAATGGCATGAGATGCTTCAGTGGAGGTTAGATAGAGAAAAAGGAGGCCGTTGAAACCTCTTTTATAGAGAAGACTCCCTAGCATGGTATATCGAGCCATGCATTTGATGAAAGCTCACTGTACATTGCTAGAGAGATTGGGATGAATGATAGAATGAGATAAGTATTCCACAAGTTGTTTATACCAAACATGCTGTGGACTAGAGTCTATGGTGTTGACATGGTTGATGTTAGGAGAAATATATGAAGGCAACGTCACACAATGCACCGTGACAAAAATTCTTGATGAAGATGACGAAGATGGAATATGCGAGGCGAGAGAAGCCATGGTGTCAACAAACTTATTCATGGATCGTGGAACAGTCTGTAAGAGGTAATGGTTGAAAGAGGCTAGGAGGGTGTCAACACGGTGTTTGTACCTTTGCAAAATTTCATTTGTATAAAGATATGAACCATTGATTTGATTGACAACAAGTTGTGAGTCACCGAAGATGTTGATGGTCTTGATGTTTAAAGAAAGGGCAGTTTGAAGTCCCAAAATTAAGGCTTCGTATTCAGCCATATTATTGGTACATTCAAAGTCGAGTTTGAAAGACAGGGGTGTGGGCTCACCCTCGTGTGGGATGAGAATGACTCCCTCACCCCCACCAAGTTGACATTTGGAGCCATCAAAGAACATTGTCATTTGATAGAATATGTCATCAATGGAAAGTGTGGTGATAGATTCATCAGGGAACTCACACTAAGAAGGTTGGTTGTCAGGTAGAGGGGCATCTGCCAGTTAGTCAGTGATTGTTTACCCCTTGATGGATTTCTGCTGGATAAATTCCAAGTCAAACTTAGCAAGAAGAATGAGCCAACGAGCCATACGCTGGTTTTGGTATGGCTTGGAATGCATGTATTTGAGAGGGTCAGTGTGAGTGATGACAAAGGTCTTGTGATTGAGAAGATAATGATGGAGCTTGGTAGTGGCAAAGACTAATGCCAAATAGAGTTTCTCGGTATGAGTATATCGAGTTTCATAGTCGATAAGTGTTTGGCTTATATAGTAAACTGCTTGCTCACGGTGTTGTTCATCTCGGTGCGTGATCATGGCACCTAAAGAATGATTGGTTGCTGAGATGTAAAGGTATAAGGGTTGGTCATATTTAGGTGGAATAAGGACTGGTGGAGAGACCAGATAGCATTTGAGGGCTTCAAAAGCCTCTTGGCAGTCCTTATCCCATTTAAAGGAGACATCCTTCTTGAGGAGATGATGGAAGGGTTGACATCGGTCAGAAAGTTGTGAGATGAAGCGACAGATGGATTGGAGCTTCCCTTACATACTGCAAAGTTGCTTGAGATTGGTCAGAGGTGGCATCTCGAGTATAGCATGGATTTTGGTAGGATCTATCTCAATGCCATGGAGAGAAATGATGAAACCCAGGAGCTTGCCTAAGAGGACTCCAAAGACGCATTTCTTGTGGTTAAGGTGAACATTGTATTGAAGAAGGTGAGAGAAGATGATCTTGAGGATGGTCAAATGGTTGTGATGAAGCTTAAATTTGCCTAGCAGGTCATCCACTTAGTCCTCCATGATTTTGTGAAGGAGATCGTGAAAGATGTAAGTCATGGTACGTTGATATGTGGCACCTGCGTTCTTTAGGCCAAAAGGCATGACCCTATAGCAGAAAGTCGCCCATGGGGTGATGAAGGTAATCTTGTGTTGGTCTTCTAGTGCAATCAGGATTTGGTTATATCCTAAAAATCCATCCATGATTGATAGCACCTCATGACTGGTCGTGAGATCAACAAAATGGTCGATGTTGGTAAGAGGAAAATTGTCTTTGGGGCAGGCCAGATTGAGGTCTCGATAGTCAGTGAAAATTTAGATCCCCCCAGTTGCTTTGGTGATAGGGATGATGTTAGACACCCACTATGGATAATCAATGGGTTGGATGAAGGAGACGGAGAGAAGACGCTGAATCTCCTCTTTGATAAGGAGCGCAACTCGAGGATGCATCTTGCAAAGCTTTTGCCTGACAGGCTTAGCCTCTAGGTTTGTGACGATGTTATGAATGGTGATGCTAGGGTCGATGCCAGGCATGTCACTGTAGGTCCAGGCAAAGGCCTTACTATGGTTTGAAAGGAATTGGGTGTAGTCAATCTACTCCTGGGCGTCTAGAGATTGACCAATCTTTAAGACGTGAGGAACATCAGAAGATGGAAGGTTAATGTCAATGGTCGATTCATTTAACATAACTTGTGTTTCAAAAGGAAGGGAGTGTTGAATGAAAGAGCCATCGGCACCCATGTAGGTGAGAATGGCATTGTCATCTACACAGTGGATAGTGTTGATGGTTGCCAATTCATCATCTATCATGTTGGGATAAATGAGAGGGAGAGACCTGGATAATCCGCTTAGTTGATAGGTTAGGGGTTCCAAGCAGATGGTGTTTATGCAAAAAAAAACTAGGAGGGATGGAAACCATCGACTCCATAGGTGAAGAGGGGAGAATAGGTGAGCTTGGAGGAGATTGGTCTATGGTGGGTTCAGGGCAAGTGTCTGCAAAAGCTTTAGTAGGTTCTTGGAAACCCAGACCATGTCGTTTCTTGGTGTTCTCATCATTTATTGGTTCGATGGGCTGATGGGAGCCTTGCTCATAGTGCTCGAAGCCAAAACCCTTCCATGCACACCTATAAAGGTAGGTGTGAGCAAAGTTGGGGTTGCTAAGAAAAGAGAAGTCGGATGTGAATGGCTGAGGTGAGGAGAGAGGATTCTCATCAGTAGGAGATCGATCTAGCCCCCCATAGATGAGATTTGTTTGAAGGTTAAGAGGACCATAAGGGATGACCATTCTAATCTGATGGTCATAGCTTGGACTGTGATGAAGCTGTCCATACTCTTATAGAGTCTAGAACATGTCTAAGGTAAGTAAGCGATATTCCCCAAGTGAAAGTCTTTGGAAAATATCTTCCATAGGGTCCTTGGTTGTCACTTGAGGAGGTGGTGTGAGCGTGACTACCATTTGCGTACTAGTTGAAGCTTTCACAGATGGAGGCAGTGTTTGGGTTGGTGTCTTGAGAGGAATGAGAATGTCGTTTGGTCAATAGGTCGTGTTACATGTTTTGAAAGGGGATGGGTCAGCAGGAATGACATGGAATTGCCCGTCGTGTTCAAATTTGACACAACGGTGCAGTGTAGAAGGAACACAAGCCATGGCACGGATCAAGGGTCATCCTAATAACATGTTGTATTGGAACTCTCCCTCGATGATGTAGAAGAGCTCTGAGACTGTTTGTGGGCCAACACGAATATGTAGGATGACAGTACCAATGGTAGTGGTAGTGGTGTCATTAAAGGATCGAAGGATTGCGTTGGTTTTTGATACACAATTCTTAGGGAGGGCCAATTGATCATAAGCATGGGTATAAATGATATTAATGCTGGTGCCTCCATCAATCATAACTCGCTTAATGTGGGTTTGATCAACATAGGTTATGATGAAAAGAGTAGCATCCTGATCTTTCGAGTTAGAGGTAGGAATTTCAGAATCACTAAAAGTAATAGAGGCGATGGGGGATAAGGAGTGGACCAGGGCAGCTAGTGGTTGGGGGTCTTCGGGTTGGACCTCCACTACCTGTAAGGTTCTGATTAGAGCTTGATGATGTTGGGGTGAGCTTTGGATGAGGTCATACAAGGTCATCTTCACGGGTGTTTGGTGAAGCTGTTTTAACATATAGTCATGGATTGCCCCTGAAGAAGAGGTTTGGGATGCACCCAGGATAGAAATTTTGGGTTTTGGTGGTTGAGGTGGCTTGACAAATGGATAGGTCTAAGGAATAGTAGCTTTTTCATTTGCTTTATCCTTTTGTGATGTAGTGGCTACACTGATGGTGTTAATTTTGAAGAGAGGGGGTGAAGGAGATAAAAGGACCATAGTTTGTTGATGAGATGTCGATGAGGGTGAAGAGGTTTGAGAGGTATGGAAAGGTGTCGGAGGTCTGTCGATAGTGTCCTCAAGGAGAAGGGTGTCTTTTTCCATGTATTAGCGAATGACAACCTTGAGGGCACATTAATTCTTGGTATCATGTCCTGGTGTGTGGTGATATAGGCAAATTTTAGTATCATCAAACCAGGACGGTTTTGACCCGAGAGGTTGGAATGGTTTAATAGGTGGGAGGGTTATGCTAGAGGTTTGCAAAAGTTGGTGAAATATCAAATCATATGAACCCACTAAGGGGTCTGTGCTTGTTGATGCATGAGACATTGATGACTTTTGCTTGGGAGGTGTTGAAGGAGGCTTCCGTACCACCTTTTGGGTTGGTGGTGCGGCCGATTGCGGAGATGACACTTTCTTTGTGAGAGGTGCCAAATTTTTTAGAAGGGGTAGGCTTGTGGTAGGCAAAGGGAGTAGTGGAGGTAACTTGTTTTGGTTAGGGGTTGGAGTAGGGAGCACTCCTATTATGGTAGAAGGATGAGGGCCCAAAATGGAGGGCAATGTTGACGGTGGAGGAGGAGTTTGCTGCCGTGGTTTAATAGCCTTCTTTGGTTTGGTTTGAAGACTGTTATTAGGCAAGGCAAGGTTCAAGTCTACCTTCACTTACGGGTGAGTGAGGTTAGGTATGGGGTGAACACTGAGGTATTTGATTGGTTTTGATATGGTGGATGAGGGTTTAGGTTCTGATGTGGATGGTTGAGGTTTTGAAGGTTTAGAAGTAGAAGTCTGGTCTTTGTTGGAAACTTTTAGAGATTTTGTCACAAGAGGGTCAACGACAAGAGATGAGATGGGACGCTCGAGGTGAGGAGCTTTGAGTTGCTTCCATAATGCCTCATGCTCTAATTTCCTCGAATGGAGAAGTTCTAGTTTCTCCACCAATCGAGAGAATGGTTTGGAAGATGTCAGATGAGGCTTTGATTCTGTAGAAGATGTGGGTGGTTGTGAGACCAAAAATGTGGTAGATGCAGCGGTCTCAGAGCTAAGGTGTGAGAGAGTCAAAACTAGATTGTCTTTGGTCGGAGAAGGCGAAGAGATAGGTTCTTCTCTTGGTGGAGAAGGAATCGGAGAATGTGGCTCCTCAAGAGGATAGAGGGCAGGGATAATTGTGCCTTCTACTTGTGGTTGAGGAGTAGGAAGGGTAAGGTCCTCCATTGGTAGCAGGAAGGATGAAGGTGGGGTTAATGGTGTCGGTATGGTCAAAGCATCCTCCAATATAAGGGAAGTCAATGGAGAACTAAAAGGAGAAGAAGGTTCATCCACGTGTGATGGACTGATGGGTTGACTAACCTCTTGAGACTAGGAGAGAGGTTGGTCAGGCATGAGAGGTGAGACAGTGTTGACTGTACGTATATTATGCTCTTGAGAGTCATCGGCCATGGTCTGCACATTGTTTTGGCTAGGAGGATGGTTAGGAAAGGGTTGTTTAAAGATGTCTATGTTTTTTTTGGGTGGTGCATTTGGGTTGTCTAAGACAAGGTCACCTTTATCTAGCATGTCCCAAATGATGTTTTTGAGAGTCTTACAGTTGTCTGTGTCATGGCCTTTGACACGATGATAATTGCAGAAGTCATTCTCTCTGTACCATGCAGGGATGGCACGTGAGGGATCAAATTGAGGGGGCAATCGAATCTAGGGGAGATTGAGGACTCCTTGTTTGACAAGTTTATCCAACACCGATGCATATGATTCTTTTATTGGAGTATATTGATGCTGCACATATCTTTGTTGGAATTGTCATGTGATAATCTAAGATGAGGACGGTTCAGATTGGTTGGTTGTTGTCAAAGAGGATGGTATAACGACCACAGCATTTGTTGATGCCTTAGATTTGGAATTAGAAGAAGAAGATTTAGAGGAAGGGTGATTGGACTTGGTGTTGGGGTTTTTACTCTGCAACTTGACTTTATTTTCCTCGACGGCACATAGTTCATGCTTCTTAGCCATCGTGAAAGCTTCGTCAAAGGTGCGGAATGTTTGGACCCATAGAGTAGATGAAATATGTTTGGCACACGCCTGAAAGAAGAGCTCAATGAGCTCGGGTTGAGGCAAAGAAAAGGAGAGTTGGTTGATTAAGCCTCTCCAATGGGCGATGAAATCGGCTATAGATTCATCGTCAAACTGTCTGATAGAATACAGGTCTGTGATTGAAACCTTTTTGGTGATATTGATCGAAAAGTGGTCAAGGAAAAGTTGAGCTAGCTAGATGAATGTGAAAAGAGAGTGACTGGTGAGAGAGCTATACCAATCGAGGGCAACACCAGAAAGTGACATGGGGAATGTGCGTAGCAGTAACACATCATCATGGGCTATAAGATAACAAGCATGTCTGAATGCTTGTAGATGTTGTTGTGCGTCTTTCTTACTCTCAAAGCGAGTAAACTTAGGAGGCTCTCACTGACTGGGATACGGTCGGATTGGGATGGAGGGATGGATGGGTTCATTACAAGTTTGGTCGTATGAAAGGACATTTCTTGAACCAAAAATAGAGGTCTCAAGATCAGACATTTTGTCCATCAACATTTTGATTAGGTCAATTGACAGATTTGTAGGTGGGGCACCCCCTAGGTTGTAAGGCAATTGGAAGGTGCTAGGAGGGGCATATGACGTAGTTGGTTATGCTTGTATAGGTGCAACATATTGATGACCAGTCATAGGGATAGATGTTAAAGCTAGGGGTGGTTTTGTCATGAAGCTAGGAGGCACAACTAGGTTTGATGTTGCCAGAGGTGGTTGAATGGTGGCAACATTAGCCAAAGGATGAGTAGCAACCCTAGTGTTGATGGGTGCAAGAGTAGGCAGGATAGAGACAACTAGGTTTTGAAATGGAGTAGAGCTTTGTTGAATAGTCTATAGTTGATAGGGGCTGAAACCCAAATGGAAGTGGGCCCAGAGATAGAAGGAGAAGCCATACTTTGGAGGTTAGTCATGAGCGGGTTATTAGTTGAGGTGACGGCCTGGGTGTCTATGGGTTGAATCACAGACGCTGTTGATATGGCTTCCGTCTCAACTAAAGAGGTTGGCATCCTATAAATTGGGTTGCCTAAAGAGTCTTGCATTCGACTTCTCAAGAGATAATGTTGAAGGGCCTTGACATTGAGGTCAAGGAACCTTTCAAAGTCCTAGTCCCCTTCAGGGACAATAGGGGGCTGAGTCGGGGTTGGTTGGGTAGGAGTTCATTCAGTCTCTGAATGATACTCCATTAGAGGACTTGTTATGGAAGGCGAAGGTGGGAGTGGTTGTTTCCTTACGTGGTCAACAAGAGTCTTGGTTTGACTACGTGTCAAAACTATTCGAGGTAAGATGATACGTCCTTACTAGCTCAAACAACTAGATAAAAATGGAAAATAAGATGAAGACAAGCAGACCCTAAACGTTAAATTCCTAAGAATAAGTTTTTAGAGTCGTGTTGGCTTATGCCTTAGAGTGTGTTTGGGAAGTTGGCTTTTAGAACAAGTCCTAGAAGAAGTAGTCTATGGTTGGTTTCAGGTTAGTTTTGGTACTCAAGAGTCTGTGTTAGGTTCCGTACGTGGTCTGGTGCTAAGGAGCAAGCTCCCCTCACTTCACGAGCCTAGAGATAAGCTGGGTCGCTTAGCCAGTATATACTTCCCCTAGAGTTTATACTCTGCCAGAGAATAGAGTGGGCTCTCCCCTTGGTAGTGAAGTCCAAGTGGGATTGTCGGGAAGGGTAAGGTATCCGCTAGGTGATGAAATCCTAGTCGGGCCTTGTCTCAGGTATGTTTAGATGTTTGATTTTGTGAATGTGGTATGGATGTGTAACATAAGTGGACTACGCTTTATTCATAATGCATTTTAATTACTAGATGAGTGGACTAAATATGCATTTCAAGTAGAAAATGAGATGCAATAGATTTTAAGCCCAAATTGGAATGTGTGTTTGGATGCAGACAAGTGGAGAAAAGTTTGAAGATTATGAATTTCACTACTCTAAGATGCAGAAAAGAAAGAAAAAGAAGGATTCTTTTTAACTTTGCTAATGGTGTCTTTTCAAAAGAGATAAAGGAAAAAGATGCAAGAAGAGACCTAATGCACCTATATGACAAGTAAGAAATGAACTCAAGGAAGACCCTGGGGTCCCACCGGGTGTGCCAGAATGTTTCCAACCGTTTTTCACTTTTTCACATTCAGAGGGAAGAGGAAACTAGAGATGATGGTCAAGGGTTAGATGATACCCAGATGAAGTTTGCAAACCGTATCCAGACATTGAAGAGACTCCTCTTTGGCTGTGGAGGATGACACCTGTAGATAAGATAGACTTAAACAAATAAACTGTTAGATAGATAGATAGTGGACTGCCAAGCAAAGCTTGATCCCAGAAGTGCAAAGACTTCCTGGACGGGTGACAGTCCACTAGTTGATAAAGAGTAGAATGTTGCTTAGAAAAATAAATGATAAAAGACTGAACAAAAGAAATAGAAATAAATGTGTACCTGTATGTGGCAATCTATCTTCCACAGTCACCGACATCGGTAGTTTTGCCAGCGTCGGTTGGTCTAGTCATCGGCATCGGTTAGTCTACCGACGTCGATAGGGGTAATGGCCTAGAGGCCGATGTCAGTCAGGGAAATGGGGCTTTGGATGAGTTTTTGGTCTATTTGTGGTCAGCAAAATGGCTTGAGGTGTCTGTGGGAGTCTTAGTGGCTTGTGTTTGGTTTGTAGGGTAGAGAGTGTGGCCTGAAAGAGGGACTAGATGGAGGACAGCGATGAGAGGGAGATAAGGGTGAGAGAAGGCTTTTTAGCCTCTCCGAGAAGAATAGATTGGGTGTGTCAATAGTGCTTGGAAATGAGCAGTGGGCTGATTACTAATATATTTAAAAGGACAATAAAATAAAACCAATACAAATACTTAGCTGTGGGTGGAGAGGCAAAGGTGCCAGAGGCATGTTTCCATTGTGGCTGATGCGGGAGATGCCGTGTAATCTTCAATCCGGTGTGGAATGACTGGTGCAGAACCTCTGAGCCCAGAGAGTACTGTTGAAATGTTGATGCCTGCAAGAATTCAAGAAGCGAGAGAGCTTGAAGCCTGGACCAAGAGAATTCATGTTCACAGGGGTCATGGGGGCAACAGAAGTAGAAATGCAGATTTAAAGGAACTGATGTCGGTGATGCCACCAGCGTCGGCTGACTACTGACCAATGTTGGCAGCTAAAGAATGGGAAAAGAGGCTATTTGTAGCCTTTTGCTAATTCTTCCAACTGCCAGGGTTGATTGCCATTGGAAAATGGTCCAAGGAAGATTAAATGAGCGTGAGAGGCTAGTGGGAGGGATGAAATGGGGGTTAAGCAATTAAGATTTGGCATGGGGTGAGGGAGGCATCCAAGGAGAGGTATCCAAGGTGGGGTGAGGTGTCAAGGGGGATTATTAATTTATTTTAAATTAATAATTGAGTGGGTTAGGAATGCTTAGGAGGTGGACCAAGGACACCAAGGGGGAGGATGACCAAGGAATAGACACGATTTCGGTGTCTACACCCTCCTAAGGTTAATCGAATCTAGTGCTAGATTACCTTCAAATTTTCCCATGGAACAATTACATACCTTAGTTAGGGAAGGAAAACAATAACAAGAGAAATATTTCACAAACATTGAAATAATAAACATACCTTCTTTTAACAAGGGCAAGGGAATACTTATAGAGTCAAAACTGAGTGATCAAGATCTTGTCACAAAGATTAAGAAAATAAGTCAGCAATATTTAGATCAACTTATCATAGATTTGATAGACTCTCTAGTTTCTACTTCAATTCACAAGTATGCTTCCAAGGAACAAGGAAATGTGATTGAACCTACACAATAAACATTAGTTGAGAACACCACAATGATTAATCAATGTGTCTCAAATGAATCGAATAAGATGCAATAGGTTGTACAAAATTCTTTGATAGACATGGATAACACATTCTTGAACCATCAAGAGACTCTTGTCACTTTGAAAACACAGAGACCCAAACATTCAATTCACATTGAGGAGATCCCTCAAAATAATTTGGCTAATTCATCTCAACCATCATATAAATTGGTGAATATACCAAGGACTCCACAAAATCAACAAAGCACATATATTTCAAGGCAACAAATTTTGTGGATTCAATGACCTATTTAATCAACTCTAAGAGCAAATCAAAACCATGTCATGGATTGTAAGGTGTACATCCCTTATAGATCCACACAATAACAAGGGCACATGCCACCCCAACATCAATAAGGGCAAATTCCACAACAACAGCTACAACAGGGGCACATTATACTCTAATAACAATAACAGGGGCACATTCTACCCCAACAACAATAGCAGAGTCATATTCTGCCCCAAAAACATTAGGTTCCACCCATGAATGCACTAAACATGCAAGAGTGAAACTTCATGAAAGAGATTGTTACATGATTGGAGATGAATAAAAAAGTTAAAAAGTATAAATTTGATGAGATATGTCCATATTCATTTGATTTAAGCATTCTCAAAGCCCCTTTTCCATCTCATTTTGAGGCACAACAATTTGATAAATACAAAGGAAAGGGAGACCCATGTGAACACATTTAGAGATTTTTCATCTTATGCCAAGAGGTTACTTATAGTAGTGTATACTTGCTTTGATTATTTCCATAAAGTTTAGTAGGATAAGCTTTAGATTAGATACTCAATTTATCCAAGGGATCAATTTTGGATTGGAATGACTTAAGGTGGAGAGCATTGGTGGGTTGATTTCAACATAACTTCCCAGATAAATAGTTGGTGGACATATTTGCATAGAACTTACATCCTGAGGTTGCACATAATCTATGGTTTACTTGTGCTAACTCATTTGAGGATATTATAGACAAAGGGGTACATATTAAGAATGTTCCTATTTCCAAGGGCCTTGTCAATATTTTCATGTAGTGTAAAACTTCAAATCAAACCCAATCACTGGTCCAAATGGTTACACAAGATAAGCCTAAGGGATTTAATAAGAAAAAAAACATGGTTGGAAATGGGGTGACTGCAACAAGACACATACAAATAGTGTAGGCTCTACCAACCCCAAACGTATAATTAACTCCTCCTAATTAACCACCTAATTTTCAAAGACAACCTCCATGAAGGATATCCCACAATGGTTTTAGGGTCTTTAACAAGTTGGGAGAACCTATTGAAATAGTGATTCAAAAGATAATAGCAACTAACCTGATTATATGGCTAGTACCAAGGCCATTTCATACAGATCAAACCAAGCTAGATTGGTACAAAGAGAATGAATGGTGCAACTTTCATCATGTTGTTGGTCATGATGCATATCATTGCATCTAATTATGACATATTATTGAATATCTCATTAATAGTGGAAAAGTTGAGATTAAACTAGGCCTATAGGATACTAATCAAGATATTGGAATCTACAAAGACCCCTTTCCTCAAATAATCAATAGCAGCCACCAAGGAATAATCAAAACCAAGGATAAAACTAGAGGCATAATCAGAACTAGAATCAGGGTCAAAATTGTAATCAGCATGAGTATAGTCATGATCATAATACCCATGCTAACAACCTAGGTTACAATAATAGGACTTAAGACTAAAAAAACATCATGGGACACATTTATACTTCTCACATTTCCACTATTACTATCAAACCACGTGAACCATATCATAATCCATGAAGTATGAGACCCATTATTATATGGTTAACACCCTCTCCCCTAGTAAAGTCATGTCAAGTTTGCAGAATTTTATTGCAACTCCATTTGCATGGGTTACTATTTATGGAAAACATCCTTCCTCTAATTGTAATGGCTCCTTTATGACTCAAAATTGAAATAATGCAACTAGATGCCCATGAGACACCCTCCAAGGCCCTTTACATTCACCTTCTAATTATATTGGCTCCCCGCCACCTCTAGGTTGCACAGTCATAACGAGATGCTCATGAGTTACTCTCTAGATCCCTTCACACTCTTATTCCATAGATCCCAATGTAAATATAGTGCCATTAGATCCAAGACCATATACTATGCCAGCCAATGCTAAACCATCTCGACCTACTAGTGAAAAACCTTATAGTTTATCAGACCAATTAAGCAAAACCCGTACACAAATTTCCATTTTAGATCTCTTATGGACATATAAAGTCCATATAAATATCCTAAACAACTTTTTGTAATAGTCCACTATTCCCAATGATATAAATACTAAATAGTTCCAAAACCTAATGGGACATTTGTCTTCATTTTCTCAAGTAATGCTTGATCAAAAAGATATGTCTACAATTGGATCGAGCCATAAAACCCCACTCTACATTAAGGTAATCATTAAAAACCATAAAATCAAGAGAGATATTATAGATAATGGTTTGGGGCTAAACATCATATCTCTTAAGTTGGTGCAAATATTGGGCTACACTATGAAAGACATCCATTCAAAAATAATCACCATCAAGGCTTATGATAATGTCAAGAGGGAGTCTACTGGTACAATTTGGTTTCCAATCATTGTTGGGTCTATTTCCCATCACACATTGATTCATATTATTGACATTGAAATGACTTATAATATAAATATTGGTCATCTTTAAATTCATGAAGTATAGTTCATTCCATCCACCTTGCATCAGTGCCTTAAGTTTTCCCATAATGAGATCAAGGTTACTATTCTAGATGATCAATAGCCTTATCAATATTACAAACACCTTGAGGTTGAGTTATATAATTATAACTATTATCCATGTTTTGAATTTGTTATGAAGAAGAATAAAATAATAATATCACATCCATCTCCATCCAATTATATCAACCCTAGTGATCTCACTTCTACTTTGACTGATCCATTTCCTGTAGCTCTTTCAAAGTAGGTTGTTATAGAATACATGGGCATTTCCACATACATTATTGAGGATGCCTTCCATGTTTCAAAGTTTCCAAAGTCTCCAAAAACATTTGGTAAGCCTAAACCTTCAAATAATCCTAATGGACCCACCATGATTTGGCAATAGAAAAATAAATAGAGAAAACCACCTATGGTATTTGTAACTACTACCTCACTAAAGAAAGATCAAGATGTTTTTATCAAAGGAAATGGGTTATATTCTAAAGGCCTTGTTGATTGATTTCAGAATCCAAAGTATCTTATCCATAAAAAGATCATGGATCATTTTAATTATATAGGTAAAGGCCTTGGCCCATGAGTACAAGGAATCTTGGAACCCTTATCAGTTGGAGTAATTAATTGGAATCATGATATCATATTTATACCACTTGGGGGTGACCTTATGAATTTTTGATACTAATTCTTTAGAATCAACTAGCAATGAGACTCTTGGTAGTGACATAACATCCCATTATATCCTTCTCGATGAGCTTGCTGACATGGACCTATTTGATTCTAATGAAATTTTGACCTTAACTATTGGAGCTTCCCATCCTAAATCAAGATCCCATACTACCATTATATTTTCCCTTACTAAAGCAGTTTTCCATATTTTTATTAGAGCTTCTCATCCTAAAGCAAGATCTCATACTATTTTTAGAGCTTCCCTTACTGAAGTAGAACCCCATATTTTTATTAGAGCTTCCCATCCTAAATCATAACCTCATCTTTCCCTATGCCTTTGCCATCTTGAACTCATTGATTGGGACCAACAAAATTCGATCATATGCCTTGAGTTTTAAAATGAAGAATCAATTATAGAATATATGGGCCTGAGATATGGATCACCCATTGGTGATCACAAATAAGGCTTTCATTTTTCATTTGATCCTTCTACCTAATTTGGAGAGTAGGCAAACTTTCTTGGTCACAATAAAAATAAAACATTGATATCTTCAAGTGAAAACCTCTTTGAGGTGCTCATTGATCAAGGAAAAAGTAAAGAAAAAGATAAGCCTTTGAGTGAAAACCTATTTCAAGTGTTCTCAGGTAAGAAAATTTTCTCATCCTCTCAAGACATAGAAGGTCCATCAATCCCAAGCTCTATAGCCAGTACAAGTATCTCTTCAGAACAAAAATAATTTTTTTAGCATCTCACTTTTGAGTTTTCAGAGGTCTTTGCTACTTAGCCACTACCTAAGAATTTGGATTTTGATTTGTCACATTATCTAGATATTTAGGAGGAATAGCAAGAATCCATAGCATAAGAATATGATCATGATCACACCTTACCTATAATTCTAGAATATGGATCCACACTCCTAGTGGAAAACACAATAGAAGTGAACCTAGGAACATACAATGATCCCAAAATTGTTTACCTTGGAGTTTCCCTTACTGAAGCAGAATGTGAAAACATTATATCCATTTTTAAGGATTATATTAACATATTTGCATGGGATTATTCTAACATGTTAGGCCTAAACCTTGATTTTGTTATGAATCACCTTGTTGTCCATCCCGATGCCAATCTAATCAAGAAAAAATTGAGGAAGATGCATCCATACATCACCCTATTAGTTAAAGTAAAACTAGAAAAGTTACTGGGATCAGGTTTCATTAGACCAATGGACTATTTTGAATGGATTTACAACATAGTTATAGTGATTAAAAAGCCATAGGGTATGTCTTTATACTAATTTTAGAGATATCAACAAAGTGTACCCCAAAGATGATTTCCCTCTACCCAAAATTGACATGATCATCAACTCAAATGTTGGGTATGAGATGTTGTCCCTCATAGATGGATTTTATAGATATATCCAAATCAAGATATCCCAAGAATATCAACACAATAAATTCATTTTCCACTTTGTGGGGAACATTCTATTACCAAGTCATGCCATTTGGATTGAAGAACATTGGTGCCACATATTAGTGTGCCATAAATATCATCTTCCATGACATGATGCATGATATTTTTGAGGACTATGTTGATGAAATACTATCAAAATCGTGGACAATAGCTAGACATCCTAATGTTCTATGAAGAATCTTTGAGAGTCTTTATGAATATAAATTTTGCTTGAATCCTAAGAGGTGTGTCTTTGGAGTCACTTCAAGGAAATTTATAGGGTTTATTATATCAAAAGGAGGGATTGAGGTTGACCCTAAAAATTTTAAGTTTATTATGGAAATGCTTCCACCATCCAATCTTAAACAACTTTGAAGCTTGCAAGGAAAGATTCAATCTAAACACAGGTTCATTTCTCAACTGGCAGATAAGTGCCACCCATTTACCCACCTATTGAAAAAAGGGGTTACTTTTCAATGGGATGAATATTTTCAGATAATATTTGTGAAGATCAAGACATATTTGTCCAATCCACCAATCTTGAGATCACCAACACCGAGAATACCATTACTTTTTTACATATCAGCAACTGAGCATGCATTGGGGGCACTTTTGGCCCAACATGATGATCAAGGTAAAGAACATGCAATATATTATTTAAGCTCCACTCTAGTGGATTATGAACATAATTATAAAATTATTAAGAAGACATGTTTAGCTATGGTATTTGTAACTCAAAAATTATGACATTACATGCTAAAAATTAAAACTATTATCATCGCCAAGGTGGATCCTCTCATGTTTTTATTATTAAAAGTAGCTCTTCAAGGATACATGGATAAGTGGGTCATGCCCCTAAGTGAATTTGACATTGAATATCATAATTAGAAAGTAATCAGGGGGTAGGTTATTACTGATCAACTTGTAGAAGCCCTTATTAAAGATACTCAACCTCTCCAATTTGACTTTCTAGATGATTATATTATGGCAATAGAATAAGGATCATAGGAACCTGAATAATGGAATCTTTATTTTGATGGTTCCTTTACATCCTATAGATTTGGAACCATAATATTATTGATTAAACTATATAGGGATCTGATTTCCAAAGCATTTCATATACAATTTCATTGTATAAATAATATGGCTGAGTACGAGGCATTGATTGTAGGGCTTTGCTTTGTCATATAGTGGGATATTTAGAACTTAATGGTCTATGGTAATTCATAGTTAATCATAAATCAAACCATTTATCAATATCATATGAGAGATGATAATATTGTACCTTAGAAACATATTGCCAATAATTAAAGTTCATTTTAAATATCTACAATTTGAATAAGTACCAAGAGAAAACAACATATCCATCGATGTAATGGCCATAATTGGATCCATGCAACAGATTGATGGTAGTGTTAAAGATTATCAAATTTTTATTAAAAATATTATACACTTTGTACATGTCTTGTTAGACTCAGAGAGGGTATATGTCATTGATGGTCCCAATCCCCCTCCTAAGTTTTCATGGTTCCAACTTTTTTATAAATATTTCCATGATCATGTATTCCTATCCAACTTATCTAATAATAGACAAAAACTATTGTTTCACCATTTTTCCCATCATACTCTCCTTGGAAACATGTTTTATCATGAGGGCTATGATGGAATGCTTCTTTATTATTTATCTTTGGGAAAATCCATCTTAGCACTGAAGAAAGTTCATGAAGGAATGTGTGGGGCCCACACTAACAGTTTAGTCTTAGCAAAAAATCTCCTTAGAATAGGCTATTATTGGCCAAAAATTTAGATTGATGCTTGAAATTATGTGAGGAAGTACATCATGTGTCAACAACATAGAAACTTGATACATGCACCTTCTTTACCACTACAACCAATCATAACACCATGGTCATTCTCTACTTGGGGCCTCAATCTCATTGGAAAAATAAACCCAACATCCTCAGATGGCCATAAACACATTTTAACTACAACAAAGTATTTTAATAAGTGGATTGAGGTAATTCCTCTCACTTACATCACCTAAAATAAAATATCCAAATTCATTCATTACCATATCATCTATCAATATGGCATCCCAACTCACATTATATCTGATAATGGTGGATACTTTATGAATAGAGATGTAAATGACCTTTGTGCAAAATTCAAAATCAAGTACAGGAAATCAAATCCATATAAATTTTAAGGCAATGAAAAAATTGAGGTGTTAAAAAATACCATTTTATCCATTTTAAAGATGATTGGCAATGATGTCTATAATTATCACTTGTAAATCTTTCCTGCCCTTTAGGATTACAAAACTAGTCATCAAACCCCTATAGGATCCACTCCATACTCCCTTATTTATGGCACATAAGCTATTATACCAATTAATATCAAGCTACCATCATTGCAAGTATCTTTGGAGCATATTGAAGATGATGAAGAATACAATCTCAATGTTACAATAACTAGAACTTATTGATGGTAAGCATTTGGATTCCCTAGAAAATTGCAAACCTATTAGAACATATTTCCAAGAAGCTATAACAAGCCAATTCTTCCATGGGAGTTTGAGATTGGTGATTTGGTCTTGAAATAAAACCAAAAGAACACAAATGCTAAATGCAAGAAAAAAGGTAAGTTCCAACCTAATTGGTTGGCACCATATGCTATCATGACAAACTATGGATTAGGGGCATATCGACTAACTACTCCAAATGGTGAAGAAATTATAGATCCCATGAACATCATGCACCTTAAGAGGTTCTATGCTTGAAAAACTTTAAATCATTATTTACAAGACCCCTTACTTTAGGGAAACTTGTGTTGAAGTATTTTATCCTACCATATTATACCGCCATAAACCATCCTCTCCTAGGACCATATTCTTTACACTACCCTAGACCGCTCTTACGAGAGCAATATTCTTTTATTATGATGGATAGTTAACCCTTTGGATTGTCATCACTTTGGATCATTCATATCCTAGATTGCCTCATTTTTATCTCACCCTAGACCATCCTCTTTTGGACCATATTCTTTCTGGACTATTCTCTTCAAGAACTGTATTCTTTATATGTCTTAGGCTTGTTGTAACCTGAACATTTTTATCCCTTGACCAATTATGATCCTTATTATGTCTCATTATCATTATGAACACATTCAATGATAATTCTATAAAGCATTTTAGCTTGGACATTATTTTTTAGCTTCTTTTATATACAAGTCAACACAGACACCTTTTTAGCTCAGTATCTTTATCTACTGGATGGTTTTTCAAAGTTATCTCTTGTTGCATACTGGCCTATTCTTATTTTTATATTATTTTTTAGGTATTATTACCTTAACAAGAACCTCACTCTCACCAATTTATGATCATGGGTTGTTGAAATTGGCTTAATTTTTTTTTTGGACTCTTACTTGTGGATGTGCATCTCCTCAACTAGGTAGTTCCCTAGACCATTCTTATGAGAACCATATTCTTTTGTACATAGTTCATTTCTATTTCTTATCCCAAAAACACCAAAAACATTAGAAAATGATAAAAAATAACAAAAACATTATCTTACACTTTTGTATATTCTAGTCCCATCACACTCTTGCCATTTTGAAAGTATTTGTCTCATTGGCTTACCATTTTGCAAGACTATTCTCACTTGTCCCATACACTTTCCATTTTTCAAGATCATTTCATCTTCCTATTCTTATATAACATTAATCATGTTTTTTGGTCATCACTTTTCTTCTATCCCACTTCTTGGGAGAACTAAATTTGGCCTGAAGTTTATGTTAGAACATGTGCCCATGGAACTGAGTACGTAGCATCTACTTATCTTGAACATCTGGAGTCAACTCAGCCACCCCCTTCCTTTTCTTCTCTTCCCCATTTTCTTCTATGTTGTTTCCCTATTACTTTGAGGCAACTTTGTGTCCTTGTTCTTTGTTACATTGTTGTAGAATGTACAACCTCTACTACATGTACATGAACAATTTTTTTTAAACCACACTAATGTCTGTGACTTACTCAAGCTTGTGTGTGTTTAATTGATCTTTATTGGTGTTTTGTTGTGCTTTCTTATCTCTTATTTTTTCATTACTTCTCATCTCTTCATGGTCTTTTATTTTGTTGTTTGGTCTTGTTTCTTTGTTTTCTTTTCCAAATACATCATGATGGTCCACATCAATCTTGATTATTTATATCCTGATTTCATGTTGTTAATATGTTCTTTCTTTGTTTTTTAATACATTCTTATTCTTACTTAATTCTTGATTACTCATATCTTGATTTTAAGTTGGGTTCATTTATGTATTAATTTTATTTGACTTTGCTTTTTTGTTTAAATGTAAATATTTGTAACTTTGGTTTTGGTCATTATTTTACCATCATCCTTAGTTATAAGTATTCACATTTGAACTAGTGTCATGCAATATAAATAAAATTTCATTATAGGTTATTCATACTTATGATGCCTAATTTATTTTTCTATAGCAAGCACTATGTGCTTTGGTTTCAAGTCTCAACATTAATACAGATCTAATGAATAAATATCAAGATCACCATGCATAAACTAGGCTCAATAGGTTTAGTACTCTGACTCTATGCAAGATGTGCATCTCTTGGCATACATTATGAGTCTAATTGAAAATTGGTCAGTTTTATTCATCCTTCATTCCATTCTCTCCCATTTTTGGGTAAACTACATTGGCTTGAGGTCCATTTAGACTATGTAGGTATCACTTGGATACATGATGTATCTCAGATCAGCTTGGCCACCTTAATTCTTCTTTTCATCTCTTTCATCACTTTGTTCATTCTTGTATGCTTGGTTGTTTGTGGCTTTTTTAGCCATTAGACTATCACATGAACATTTGTGCCCACTCATATTTAATATATGCATTACATTATATCCTTGAGATATTACTTACCCATTTAGCCACATTGGGGCACAACATTTGAATCAAATCATCCCTACAGGGGCAAACCGTTATTTATTTCTTATTAATGATCAAAATCTTCCCTACTAGGACACATTTCTTATCATGATCAAATTTTCTCTACTCGGGCATTATTACCTTCTCTAATTATGGAGACCACATTCTATTTTTCTTATAATTCCAAGATCTCCACACTTTTTCCCTCATTCTAGAAATATTTTAGCATGCAAATTATCTTGGGATTCATCAATTTTAAAGCATGTAGCTTGCACCCTCAAATCAGGTGATTTCAAATTATGTTGCTTATATTTTTGGATTATATCCTTCCCATTCCTCCTATCCTTAGGGCCCATTATATTTATAATTATATTTTGATCGTTGATTCAATCATCATGTCAAGCATTAGCTCATCGGGATTTAATCTGTTCCATAGGTTAATCTCACTTTCTCTCTCTTTTCGAGAGTCCATCCTTCTCTTTCATCCTAGTATGTCCTCTCATAGGGGAATCATGGGTCATTTCCTTCCATTTTCTTTGAGAAGGTGTTACTTCATTTGAATTTCTCATTATGCCTTCTCAAATAGGGGCGAAATGTAGACATCCAATTCCTAACACCATTGTGTTGAAATTGTCAATATTACTTGAAATTTACAACAATACACAATTTAGGCCAAAATCACTTAAGCGTGCTGAATAGTTTGATATTTTTAGACACAAGTACTGATTTAGGCTAATGTATCCCTAAATAGGCAATGCATTTTATGTGATTCCTAACTTTAATCAAATAATTTTATGTCAAAATGATGAAAATGCACTTGGGTGCTCTAGATCACTTTTTTCTTCTAATTCATAGGCACACATCATGTGCCCATGTTATTTTGTGTTGATAAAATCCTAAATGGGATCATGGTCTGTATGCAACTAACATCACCTTCCAGTTCCTTTTTAGTCAAATTATTGCCCAGTAATATGACATTCTGATCAGTTTGATTAATCTATGCTCTAATTTCCAAAGAATTGCACTAAAATTGATTAATCTTACTTAGGCAAATTCATACAAATTATGAATTTAAGTAAGAATTACATGGAAGTTACTAAATATTTCTTTATTTAAATTGATTGTGAATATTTGTATCACCTGATGACATGATCAATGGGGTGACATCCACAAGCCATAAGTATAACAAATATCAGATTAAGGCCTCCCATTCCTCTTCAATGCCTCTCTCTCCCAAATATTTAAGAGTAAATTTATGGTTTTATCCTCCAAAATTGAATGGATTCTTGGTCACACATCTTCATCTTGAGATGGATGGTCTAGGTTCATTCTAATCAAATTAGAAAATATATAAATAGAAGGGAGTATAACATCATTTTTAAGCTTAATTTGTGTAAACTTATAATGCAGTATTATCTCCACAACTCATTTGGGTAGTTTGATTAATGATTTATATACAATATGATAGCTTAAATTGATAGGCATATTAATGATTACATATCATGAGCTTAGATTATGCATAGTAATCTTAAGATAATGAAGGATCTTGGCATCCATTGTTGACAAAGACAAGAATACTAGATGAAGGGGAAAAACATGTTTGGAGCCACTTTTGGATGGTGAAATCTCTTGAGAAGGTAATAGATATATGTGCTTTCTTTCAATTGCTTATTATTGTCATTTTGATACCCCATTGGTTAGGTCAGCCTAGTTTGTTAGTTATTTATGCATTTTTCTTAATTTCTTAACTAATGCTTGGCTAATAATATTTTTAATCCATCTCTACATAAAGTATGTGCATGATTGTTCTGAGAAGTTATATGGATAGATGACTAAGAGTAACATTCATTTCAATCAGCATTACATTTGTTTAGATAATTGCACATCATAATTCAAAAATGCATAGATGTTTTATTGGTTGAGCAGGATGCACATTACCACTAGTGTAGAACATTTTTAGAGTTTCATTGAGGCCGGCCATGGAAAAGGGGGAGCATGACACTGCAAGAGCATGTGTCAAAAGAGTTATTACAAGGGAGAAGTTGAAATTTGATGAGGGCGCTCATTTTACAGATGCACAAAGCATGGTTGAATGTGTAATGAGAACATATGTCATGGTGTTCAACCAAATTTTACTATTCATAAACATTTTTGGTAAATGGAGGAAGAAAACTTGGGAAAGTATGAGGATTGTATAACTATAATGTGTTCAAGTGAGCTCCACTCATTTTGTAGCTCAAATACAAGATCTTGGACTATTCATATGAGACACATGGCATGTTTTTATTTTGCATGCATGGACTTTATTTGGAATGAGTGTGATTCACAAGAGTGGGTGGATGATTGGACTTCCAAACCTTTAATTCCAATTAACACATATCAAGTTTTATGAGCATTGAAATTTATAAATATGGCATCATCACATTACTTTGACCATCTATCTAATCTAGTGATTCCAGGTAGAATATTTTTCATTATGTACTATTTAATCCCATTATGTATCTTCATATATTGTCATTACAAATTGATTTTTTTGTAATACAAGGCATGATTTTGTAGTTATTGTAGATGAGGACAATGAAGAGGATACATATTACTACTTCTGTCGATGTGTAGAGGAAAATAAAAATTGACTTACACAGTCATAGATGGAAAAAACATTGAGTATCCTACTGGGTCAATGGTAGTCACTATAACTTGGCTTCGATGATATCCAATCAAAAATTCAAATATATGATTATTTGAAGACTTTGAACGCACAAGAAGATACTGCACTATTCAAATTTGGTTCTTACAACAAATATTCAATTGAGAAAATGTCATGGGAGACCATTAAACATGAATCTATGGAAAGTTTGTGAGTCAGACTATGAAGCCATTGTTGTTACTATCAAGATTAAAGCATATCCTAGTGGTTAGATAGATTGATATGTGTAGGTATGTTGACTTCTTAAATGTATATGTAATCAATTTTACCAAATTTTGATGATTTTATAGATAGTGTACATATAAATTTCATTTTTAATTACTAATAATTTTTTATGTGTTGGTGGTGCCATATAAGTTTCCACCTTCACGCAGTTGGTATTGTTATTAAATAATCTCATATTATTGAAGCTAATAAAATCTCAAGATAAAATTACTTAACATTTGTCTTTAAAATGAGGTTTCCTTGCATGAAGGAATATGTAGAAGGAGCACCATGGTTATTTGAAGTGTTTGATGTGGTCAAATGCCTTCATGAATTGACCTATATTTGGGGATGGTGGTTTTCTTAATTCCATTTTGACCTTGATGTGCAAGAGCATAAACCAAATGAATATTAGTCCTTGATTAAGCCTTTAAAGGCATAAGGAGAACCCCAATTTTCAAGAATCAACTCAATCTATATTCTACTTTAGTTTACACTTTTATAAATAAGGATTAGGCCTAATTAGGCCTTATGTGCTTGCTTTAACACCTCACACATGTGAAAACAAAACCAATCACCCTAAAACCTTATGTATCCTCTTCAACATGCTAAAACACATATGATTCCGAGATTTATGAAGTTTCACCATGTAATTTAGGAAATATTCAAGTTTCCATTTGTTTTCAAGCCTCGAGGATAATGTATGACAGGCCTAGAAAGAGAATTTTAGATATCTTAATCAAAATAGAATTTAAAAACCTCATTCCAATGCCAAAATTTCTATTTTCATATTCTCCAATTTTTATTTTTAGACACCTAAGGTTGATCATGTATGAATTTGCTCATATTACAAGATTTGCTCAAAACTAGTTCTCTTAATTGCTCAGAACAGCAAGTAGACTATTTATGAATAATTTTGTAACTTGAAAAAAATTTCACTTTAAGACCTAAAATTGAATTCTAAAATTCTATATTAACATCCCTCAACTTTTTTCTTTTGAAAATAAGGCTTGATAATGCACGGTTTGTTCCCAGCTATAGGATTTGCATGATGCATAATGTATAGAACCCTATTCTAGCAAGCTTCAACCAAATGAAATATTATCAAATATGAGCCTTTAGTATCATAAGGAATGAAACAATCCCAAATCACCTTTTCATTGTGTTTATGAACCTTACCAATATGCATGAATTGATCAAACATCAAGATTGTGTCTAGCATATAAAGGCTAGCACATAGAGCTTTTGAGCTAGAGTTTTTATGTTTTATCTCCCCTTAGGTACACCATGGACATAAGACCACTTAAAAAAGTTTTTAAATGTCAAGGCAGATCTTCAATCCAAATTTTAAGTCATTTAAAGCTATAAAACCCAAGTTGTGGCCTTTAATGTATTGGGAAGGTTGTTCTTGAGACTGGAATGGGTGGTGGGTTTATCAACTCGGTGTGAAAAGAGGCCAAGAAAGAGGTCCTAGATGTTATCCACCCATATAGATGTGTTTTAAATTACAATTTTTAGTGAATAAGCACTGTAAATAGAGTTCTCAAACAAAAACTCTAACTTTGACAACATTTATTGATAATGTTTTCATCCTCCTGAATAATAGTGAAATGTATTTTCGGGTGGACTTGGATATCAAGTTCATGGAAACATATGTAATTTTCATATTCAAATGTGATATAATTTATATATTTTGACCAAGGGGTCCCAGAGGTAAAAATGCTTGTTGGAGCTTGAGAAGTTGTCTCCTTACTGCCAAAAAATTACATTTCAGGACTCGTCACTACAACTTATGCCACGAATTTTTCTCGAAGGTTCATACAAAGTGATCCAAGGTGAAAGAAGAGTTTTAAAACACCCATAGTAATGATATTATGTTTCATTGAAACAAATTATAGTTTTTATTCTATGCACATGTGAAGCTACTCTAAAATGCTATATTTTTCTTGTATTGGGAAGGTCATTCTTGAGGCCAGAATGGGTGGTGGGTTTGTCAACTGAGTGTGATAAGAGGCCAAGAATGAGGTCATAGACATTATTAACCCATATTTATGTGTTATAAGTGCTATTTTTTAGTGAAGAATCACCAAAAATAGAGTTCTTGAACAACTCCAACTTTGACAACATTTATTGACAGTGTTTTTATCCTCTTGAATAGTAGTGAAAATGTATTTCTAGGTGGAATTAGACATCAAGGTTATGGAAATGTGTAATTTACCTATATATACATGATATAATGGATATATTTTCATTTGAGGGTCTTGGAGGTAAAAATTATTGTTGGAGCTCAAGAAGTTGTCTCTTCACTGCCAAAAAGTTACATTTCAAGACCCATCACTGCAACTTATGCCACATATTTCTCTTGAAGGTTTAGCCAAAGTGATCTAGGTGAAATAATATTTTTCAAACACCTATAGGAGGGATCTTATGGTTCATTCAAATGACATATGGTTTCTATTCTATGTACATGAGAAGTTACACTAAAATTTTGTATTTTTCTTGTATTGGGAAGGTCATTCTTGAGGTCAAAATGGGTGGTGGGTTTGTCGACCAATCATGATGGGAGGATAATAACATGGTAAAAGACATTATTAACCCATATAGGCATGTTTAAAGTTCCATTTTTTAATTAAGAACCATAAAAAAATGGAGCTCTTGAACAACTCCAACTTTGATAATATCTGTTGTTAGTGTTTTCATCCTCCTAAACAGTAGTGAAAATGTATTTTTGGGTGGACTTGGATGTCAAGGTCATAGAAACATGTGTAATTAACCTATCTAGACATGATACAATGGATATATTTTCACCTAGAGTTCTTGGAGGTAAAAATGCATGTTAGAGCTTGAGAAGTTATCTCTTCACCACCAAAATGTTGCATTTTAAGACCCATCACTGCAACTTATGCCATGAATTGCTCTTGAAGGTTTAAAAAAAGTGATATGAGGTATAATAATAGTTTATATACACATATAGGAGGCATATTAAGGTTTTTTGAAATGAATTATGTTTTTTTCTCTATGCATCTGTGAAGTTATGTTAAAATTTTGCATTTTCTTGTATTAGGAAGGTCATTCTTGAGGTCAGAATGGGTGGTGGGTTTGTCTATCGATCATGATGGGAGGAAAATAAAATTGAAATAAATATAATTTGCCCATATGTATATGTTTTTATTTCCATTTTTTACTGAATAACCATCGAAAATGGAGTTCTCAAACAACAACTCCAACTTTGACAACATTTGTTATTAATGTTTTCATCCTCCTAAACAGTAGTGAAAATGTATTTCCAAGTGGAATTGGATGTTAGGGTCATGGAAACACGTGTAATTCACCTATAAAGACATGATATAATGTATATATTTTCACCTAGGATCTTGGAGATAAAAATGGTTGTTGGAGCTTGAGAAGTTGTCTCTTCACTACCCAAAAGTTGCATTTCAAGACCCATCACTACAACTTATGCAAAAAATTGCTCTCAAAGGTTTATCGAAAGTGATCTAGGGTGAAATATTATTTTTTAGACACTTAGAATATGGATCTTATGGTTCATCAAAATTACTTATGGTTTTTTTTAATGCATATGTGAAATTATGCTAAAATTTTGTCTTTTTCTTGTATTGGGAAGGTCATTCTTTAGGCTAAAATGGGTGGTGGGTTTGTCGATCGGGTGTGAGGGGAGGATAATAACATGGTATTAGACATAATTTGTGCATTTATACATGTTGATAGTGCCATTTTGCAATGAAAAACCACAAAAAATGGAGTTTTTGAACAATAACTTTGACCTCACAAGTCAAAATTTCACCCCTATAGTTTAAAAATTGGCTTGTCATGTCTATTAACCTTGTTGATATCCATCCTATTTGTTATGGTGACATAAAATGGTATTAAAAGGTTTAAATTATTATATTTTAAGGGTTATTAGCATCTTGTAAGGTTTTTGGAGATGTTAAGGTTTATAAGTAACATAGTAGCATTGCCATTTGAAGTCTCTCCTTGTGCCATGTCTTTTTTCCAATTCATAAGCACATTTAAGTCATAAAGTGAGGTTAATAAAAGAGGTATAGATATAAATTTGAGGTTATGATTCATATTCTAGGTTATTATAACATCATTCAAAGGTTTTATTTTTTTAATTCACTTTCATGCTTTAGTCATGCATATGAGGTCTATTAGTGTCAATCTGAGAGGTCAAGTGGTGAAGTGTATGTGTAAAGGTGATTTAAAAATATAGAAAAGAAAAAAATTGATGATAAAGGAGACCCATATATAGTGATCCTAGTGAAGAAATGGTCCCAAAGGAACCAGAACATTTGAGATCATCAAAAGAGCACCCAATAGGCAACTTGAGGCCTAGTTGCATTCCTAAGATAAAACCTACATGCCTACCTATAGGTTTAAGGAAACTAAGTAGAGTTGGAAAATGAAAGGGAGTTTTAAGATCCTCCTAGGTTTTGTGAGACCTTATTAGATGATATGAGAAGATATAAATGGATAAGAGAGGCTATTCATAGTCTTTGAAATCATGTAGATGAATTGTGATAATCTTAAAAGTGGAAATTTTGGAGAATGAGGTGAGTGCTCAAGGTTATATGTTTGATGAATAAGGACTAGGGAATGATCTAAAATTCTTTATACCTTTGTGTTGTGGGCTTGGATTTACCAACCCTATAGGTAGCTTGTAATAGTCCATGAAAAGTGAATGCTAACCTCATCAAAGAATTATATTTGGTATTAAGATAAATTTGAGGAAGTGATTATATAGGTACTTTAAGTCTCAAAATTATTTATATTGGAATTGGGGTTAAGAGTTAAGAGACTCAAGGAAATTTCTCTCAGTCCTAGCATTTTATAGATGATTGGTGCAGTCAAGAGGAAAGTGTTGAGTTTGATGGTGAAGACTAATGATCAAGACCTTAGCTTACCTACAAGGAAAAAATGTGATAGGGTATACATATTAGTGATTTAAATAATATTTTAAAGTTTATGGAACTCAATTAAGGCAATTAAATGCACTCTTGGCTTGGGCTTAGTCCTACAAACTTAGACAAGAGAGAAAACACTATATCTTTGTCTTTGCTTGGTCAAAAGGATTAAAACTTGAAATAAAGTTAGGTAGGCATGTGTAATAATTTTTGGAAAATATTTGAGGGTGATGTTAGCTATGAGGAGGAATAAAATTTAGTTTCTGGGTCTGCAACCCTATTTTGAACCCTATTCTTACATGCAAGTGTCCCATAGGGTCAACTTAGATACAAAGGTAAGCTTAGGAAGGGATAAAACCAATTGAGACAAGTGAGTTTACATTAATTAATATTAATGGGAACTTTTTAATGAATAAGGAAGGTTTGCAAGTAGGAAATGGTGTTCAAGAGCCATGCAAAAATGTTTAATGAGGCCTTGAGAGAAGTTAGATTTTGGGAGAGAGAGAGAGAGTATCCTAAAGAATATTGAATTTAAACTTGGTAATTAGAGCCTATTTCTGACCATATGAAATATTTGAGAGTTTTGGTAAGTGTGTATAATCATACAATATGGTTTATTATCTGTAATAGTGCCCATAGGCCTAAAGAAGCCCAAAGAGACCTAATTGATGAAGACCATAGAAGATAAAGTATAATTCCATTGGGAGTTTTTAGATGACATTTTGTGTGAAGTAAGAGGATCATAAAGGGTATCCAAAGTAGGTTTTAATTTGCTCATAAGTGTCATATATTGTTCCTGATAAGGAGGTTTATAGGTTTGGAGGGCTATAAGGATTAAGCCTAGGAATTAAGCCAAGAGAGAGAAAAGCCAAGGAAATGAGGATATAAAACCCTAATAATGGTTGATTCAAGTTTGATTAGATATGATAAGCATGGATATAAGTTTTGAAACCAATAGGAAGGCCTTAGGGCCAAAATACTCCTTGGAAGCTTGAATTAGGCCTTTAGGCCTAAAAGCCCATGAAGGGTCAAACAGATAATTGAGTCAAGATAAGTGAAGGGGAAGCTAAGATAATTTTAGAGGTATGGTAGAAGGTAGAATAATATGTTGGAATTTAGAGGTATATTCATTGAATGCATGATTGAAATGGAAGTGATTAAGCCTAGAGGAGGCCTTAGGAGTACAAGAGAAGTTGAGGGAGAAGACTAAGTTGAGTCCTACAAGTTTGTAATTACACTTCATTTTAAAAATCACTAAAATTATAAAATGTGGATCAATGGTCAAAAATTACATTTCATTATTGATAAATGAAGTCAAAAAAATCTCATTTCTCATAAATTAGTCAAAAATACAATATGATATCTTTACCTCCGTAGTGAAAATTAATTGACTAATCAAGGTCCTTTCTTCAAAACATTGATGTTAATGCATATTGTGATTTTCATAGACTCCTTAGTCATTATTAAAAAAACTGCACATTACTAAGGAGTCTATGGAAATCACAATATGCATTAACATCAATGTTTTGAATGCTTGATTGAAGATAAACAAATATAAATATAAGGTTATAATAGTACTTGGATTTAATAAGTTGCTCAACCAAATCAACATCTAAATATATTTTCTAAACCATGATACTCAATCCAAAGACTAAGATGGTGTCCATGTGGTAGCTAAAAAATCACCTCCAAAGTTTTATAATGTATATCTAGTTTATGGATTCATTGATGTGGTTAATGACATAAGTAACCTCCTCCAATTACTTTTTTTGACCAAAAAAACCAAAGATGATTCTAACCATAGTCAAGTATTCATTCTAGCTTCTATAGATACATGACATTTGAGGTAACAAATGTGATTGTGATTCATAATGGTAGAAGTATTGAAGTGTACACAATGAATTTTTTTTACAAGTCTTTGATATATACATAAAAATATCTAATGGGTAAAACCATAGCAAATAGAGGATATGATTGAATTGTAAATGGGACACCACTTGGGATAATTAACTTAGTTATAATCATTGGTCCTAAGACATTACTAATTTAGTTTCATGTATTACTATATAATGACAAATTTGACATATTTATCAGATGATCCTAGCTTAATCAAATGATATATATCATATCCATACTACACTAGTGTTTAAACGTTAATTCCATTATAATCAAGTTATCACCATCTTAGGCACTACAAGTATAATAAGTTAATCATAAAACCTCAAGTAAATTCACATAAAGTTCAACTACCTATTCATCCATTTACCAAAATAATATTATGTCAACATAAATTACAATATAATTATAAAAGTCATAAAGGCTTATAAAATAAAAATGTAATAGAATGTCAAGTGAATTCCATATAGGCACATGTACAATGTCAATAATACATAGATTGCCACAAGTGTGTTGTTAATTCCCAAGACAATCATAAGGGTAGTTAGTTTGTGTGTCCCCTTTGTATTGATATAATTGGAATTATACATGGAGTTTCATCTTTAAACGGCATTCTCGAGTAACTGTCAAACTTGACCATAACATATGTCAATGGTTTTGATGAGTCACTCTAAAGGTTTGTATATTATAATTAGAATATACCCTCGAGATCCATTTACAAGACCTATTTTAATCTAAATATTGGAGATTAACATGAACTTTACATACTTAAAAATTAGTAATTCCACTTCATGTTCACCAGTTTGACCTCATACTAGTGTATTGGCATTATTTCCCTTGGTTGCAATGCTACATACAACATGTCATTTCAATGAATGCAATTTTTTTTATTATGGTTATGCATTATCATTTGTGGAAAAAAATGATTACTATTGTCAAATTATTCATTTCTGGCTAAATTTATTCCAAAATTATTTCTTATCACCACTAACTTCTAATCATCAATTATCAGATTTACATCTCTTAGATTTATGAGAATTTGACGATACCTTTATTGGTCCTTGCTTTCCCCTTATTTTCTAAATATCTTATCCAAAGTAACAACCTCTTTGAATTATTCCCACAATATTTTTCACATTTATTATTATCGTACAGTGTTCTATCACTAATATGATGGATTTGTTCAAAAACGCCAACCAAAATCATAGATATACCTCCAAAACACATTTGCATTCTCAGGAAATGCTTGACAAAGTCGAGAGTCTATGTTTTGTAGCAAAGTTTTTCCAATGAATCTCACTTCATTTAGATTTACTAATACTCTATTTCTCTCAGCTAACAAAATCCCCAACAACATCTGACATGTTTCTTGTGTCCCAATGTCTCTTTCAATAATCATTTTAGTTAAAGTCTTATATATGCTCTTATTACTAATTCATCTAGGTTTTTAATGTTTTTAAGCTGCATTAACATTTGATGATAACTTTTAGAGATCTCTACTTTTGTTTCATACTTGAATACAACATGTTTAGAATGGATGGCTTTTCAATCTAGGTTTGATCTCCACAATTATAGTATGTATCGATTGTGTGTATTTACTCTTCATTTATTGTAGACTCAAAAAATTTATCTATTGTCTTTGAGTTTTGATATAGTTTCCATCCCTCAATATTTAACTACCATGGTGTATTATAATTATAATCAATAATAACTTGATTTTTAGTTATTGCACACATACTCTTTTCAATATCTATATAACTATTTAAATGATTGAACATATTAACTACAAACCATTATTACTCATTTATTACATAGGTAGGCACCCTTTCTACACATTGGATGTCGTTATACACAATTGAGTAGCTCTTCATAGTAACATTCCATATCTACCTATGTAAGTTATCTTGTATTTTGAAGACATGGATGTTGAGAATTTTTTTTTAATGCCTAAAATTCATAATATATAAGAATTTATTATTTACATTGAGAAAATAAAAAAAATTGTATAAAACATAGATTTGGAGAGAATTGATAACATACAAGTTTGTATATTTTTTTGGTGGGATATAGTGTGCCACTATATTAGGATAATCCACAACATTTCATCATTACCAATTTTAGGCTTCTCATGGATTTATTGGTTATTTTCTTGGCATTAGTGCATGTAAATGAGGCCAATACGTATCAGTTGCACTTAGAGTGAAGAAAATGTTAGGTAACTCGAGATGATGTAGCATGTAAATTAATTCACCAAGTTTTTTTAATCCAATAATACCTTATACCCCTCAAGGTGGTTCTAAACCACATCAAATGATAAACAAAATGGGAGTGGGGCACATTGTCCATATACTCACGCAAAGTCTTGGTGGGTGCATAGAGTTGGGGGATAATTTGGTGGACATTCACCCAAATATTCAATAATGCATATGGATTATTTAATTAATAAGTATGAATTATTATATAAAGTGTATACATTACATAAAGAGTATGCACTATTGACTGTGTTTTTGTCTTAAAAAGGTACTATGACCCCCATTTTGCAATTTATTTCTTGCCTCTTAGGACACTCATTTCACAATCACACTTTTACCTATCAAGGGTAAATTACTTACCAAAAGTCCGTTATAAATCTTAGCATTTACAAAACTTCATGATGCCACCACATAGACGAGGTAAGTCATCCAAAATTACACCTATTAGCCTTGTATTTTACCAATTTTTTGTTTTCTACATTGTTTAATTTGTAAATTATTTGTTTTTAACAATTCAATCCACTACAAGAGACCATAACCATCCTCCTAACCCTCTAGTTGACCTTGTTCTTCTTATGGTTGAGCCTCCACCTATTCCTCCACCTAACCCTTTAGTTGACATTGTTATTCATTTGGATAACCCTCTACCTAACCCTCCTAATCCTCTAATTAACCCTACACCTAACCCTCCTATAATTTCATAAGATCCCCAAAACAACCAAGAGTATGTATCTACACACATCATGGAAAACAAAATTGAAATTAAGAAAATAATTAGGAGAATGAGGGATATCACATCCACCAATATCCATCGCACTTATCTAACCAATAAGATAGAGACATTATTGGGTCAAATTGACTTCATACGAGTCAAATTGATAGATGGGCATCTTATCAGGATTATTATGCTAAAAAGTTGTTAGCACATGATGTTAAAAAAAACAAATATCAAAATTTGACATGTGTATTATTCATTGACCCAGCCACCAATGCACCATTTCCAGTAACTGCTAAATGTTTTCCAATTCATAGGTGCCAACATAATTTTATCAAAGCTAATTTCTGAGACTGATGGTAGATGGTGTTTGATTACCCACCATGTCATAACCATGAGTTCCCATTATATTTTTTGAGTAAACTCTATTGTGAGTTTATCCTCAATGAGATTCTAAATTATTTTCATTATAGTGATTTTTAGGGTCAAGAAAAAGGTTCTACGTAGGATCAATCATGTGCATATAATGTGCCAAATCAATCTGCAAGGATCCCTATCCAAAATCCATTTCATTCTAATATCCCCTTTACAAGTAAGGAAGTCATAGAGATTGACACTTTACATGTACTTAGTGTGCTTATCGATACACTCATTCAACATATAAGTAGGCTTTCAACCTCTAATGCTAGAGATACGCCACCTAGTGTGCATACCCAACCCCATCCTTATATATCTTGTGGAGTTATATGTACTAGACCTTCTGATGATGATGGTGTTGGTGGTTCAGAGGGGTTGGATGATATACTCTTGAGTGAAGATTTTTTGGCATGCACATTTGGTGTGTAGTCATTAGCCACTACATGGATGCAAGTATTTTTTTATATATTTATGTCATGTCAAATTTAAGCTTTATTTTCAAATTTAAAATCTAACAGTTAATTTATACAAAAAATGAACTATATATATATATATATATATATATATATATAATTTTTTATGTTCTAGGAGGAGATAGTGCCTTCATCATCACAGACCATGTTTGTAGGATTTGATCTTACGCAACCATTATTTACATGTACAGATCTAACTGCTAGTCCATCCACTATTACAGTTCCCTGTGTTAGCACTACAAATTTTACTTATATAGAGGTAAAATTTTGAGTACATATTACAATCTTAATTTAATAAAGGATAAATAATTGACATGTATCTTTGATACTTTATAGAAAACTAAGTGAGACCTTGTTTATTTAGTTGATGTATTGAGTAGACACTCATCCATCACTACAAGTGGAGATAGACATAGGCATTAATATAATGATGTCATCTGTATAAGCCCTCACAGAGGTACATATTAACTTATAATTTTGAATTGAAAAATAGTTTTTTTTAATAATTTTACTACATACTTCGACAAATATAACTTATGTGAATGTATTGTGTATGTAGGGTTTTCCTCTCACATATGATAGTCCAATTTAGATGGTTAGTAGGGAAACATCTCATATTTCATCCTCATTTTAGATGCATGTTTGTGTAGCTTAACCTTCCATTGACCCAATCGAGCATCAAATTCAGATTGACTGAGACCATGAGATAGCAGTAAGTGCATGTTTAAATGTTTTTTATTCTATTTTAAAAATAATTTTTTAAAATGGTTGCATACATATTTTATGTTAATTTTATAATAATACTTGTATTTCAATAGGTTTAGATGCAAGGGAGCTATGAGCGTAGGACCCACAATCAGACATTGGAGCAATCCAAGTCATTTGAGGGATCTCCATCTACTAGCATGACATCCCTTGAAGGTCTTCTTTGAGGAAGGCAAACAGAGGGAGGCTATTTTATGATTAGCTCACATCTTACATGTGATGCAGTTTTTTGTATGCTATATGATAATGTATGCATTTTTTGTATGCCTATATATAAATCACAAGGTTTGACTCTTTCAAAAGCCATAATTGATATAGGTTAAAAATAAATAACATGGTTGAAATTTATGTCTCTTTCTCATGTAAAGTCCTTGGAAGGACTAATAATATTACCACCATTTACATATGACCATTATGAAAAGATAAAAAAAGAAAAACAACTTTCCAATCAGAAAGCTGAGGAAGAGAGATTGGAAATTTTAGAGGATAAATAATGTCATATACTTGTCAAAAATTTATTTCTATTAATGTGAAATGATTCATTATTTGACTTTTTATGTGATGTGTATGACATATTTTGATGAGTATTAAATGATTATTTAGTTTAAGCATTTTATCTTCTGCATATTACACATTTGGATGATTTAAAAATGCTTCATTTATCTTTCATTTCATCTTATGTACATTACACTTTTGGATGATTTAATGTGATGTATATTATACATTTAAATTTTTATGAAATTTTTATATTATATGTTAAATAAATACACAATATGTAGGGTGATACTAGCATACTTTTCTTAGATAAATCTATGTAAAAGATGCGAAGAGACATCACTCTCAAGGTTTCTATATTATATTAGATTTGTGACATAAGTGGAATAAGCACCTCAAGAACAATATCTCTTAACATCTTTTACATGTATTTATCTAAGATAGGTATGCTAGTTATTCTCATTAATATGAATGTATGACAATTCGATGGGTCATCTAATTTAAGCTAGTAAATGCCATCATGTGTTGAGATAGGATTGGATTGGAGTACTAGGATGATGGAGAGTGACATTCACTGATTGGAGGAGATAATCATCAAATTTAAGATAGATGGAGTACATATGGTGGCATCTATAACTATATTATATTTTAAATAACTATGTTTACATGAAGTCCAAGAAAATTAAAGCCTCCTAGATTAATAATAATATTTATAATAAAAAGTAAGAATAATATTACTCGTAGATAATTCCATAGATCATTCATTGTAGTACATCACTTTGATGACATTTGCATTTAAAAAAATTATTTTACCAAAACATAAAGTCACATCCCTCTCATCATAATCATGCACAATTTCAACAAAATGGATTTTGAAAGGAAAACTTGAATCTCTTTGACCTAAAAAACACTCTCAAACATACCATCTCATGATTATATATGGTTGAAAAAATACCTCAAAGAGACATTTGTGTTCATTGAGATGACACTTGTTTCAATCACATATTGAGTAATTGAAATAGTTTGGTGGAAGCTACATATTGCATCAACATGATTGATGTGTCACTAGAATTTGCACATGTCTCTGGCTGGGCTTCTTTGAATCCATCACTTGAAAAATGTGAAACAAAAGATACAAGGTAGAGGCACAAAATTATTTGTTGGGGTGTAATTACTATCGATGCAAACTTATATTCAATTTAGACTTGTGGTATTACAATCATAAAAAATGATTCATTTATTTTTCATCATTGGGTATTAGACTCATGTGTCTTTATAAACAAGATGACTCTACAAAACCACTAGGATTAAATAACATAAGATATTGACAATATTTGATTTGAGAGAACACTATAAAGAATTGAGAAAGATGTTAGGAATGCACACATGGGTCATGTAGAAGGCACATTGACCCTTAATAAGTTTGTAGGTGGTGCAAAAAGCTTAATTCCCAGTAAAACATATTCCCTTGCTAAAATAAAAAAGTATATAATATAAGCTTTGGAGCTTGGGGAAAGGTATATAATAATATAATTTTATTGTATATTATAATATAATTATTATCATATATCATATTTATAAAATTATAATTATATAATTGTACTGTCTAACATATATTGATGTAATAATTGTATAAATAAAAATATTATAATATAATAATGATACTTTATATTTATTTTATTATTAAATTATTATATACATTAATAATATAATTCCTTTGGATTTTTAGATACATAGGCAACATCCAGTCATCGTATCGGTGATTGGGGTTAGCTAAACCCAATTACACTCCATGCTTTTCTATTTTCAAATACCATGTCCATGAAAAAATTAATTTTGTAACCATATGTAAAATAAAAGTTTTGAGCCTCAAGATTCATAGCCATTTTGGATCTGAAGGTGTTTCTAGGGAGGGATAATACTAAAATAAATAATGATAGAGAAAAAGATGACAATAATAATAATAATAATAATAATAATAATAATAATAATAATAATAATAATAATAATAATAATAATAATAATAATAATGAAGAAGAAGAAGAATGGGGTCTAATTAAGATACAAAATTTTAAAAGGTGAAAATGCATCAATGTACAATGAATAGTCATAGCATCATAAATACAAATGTCATAAAATATAGGATATTATATTAGGTATTATTACATTAAAAATAATATAAAATATTTGATAGTTATAAGTTCTCCAAAGGTATGAAAAGCTGGAGGGATTTGTACCATCCATTCCAGTGTGGTTGGCTCAATCGTTGAGGGGCTTGGAGTACTTGTGTTCTTTTCACCACTTAAAGTAATTATTATGCCATCGATATAAGGGTGAATATTCTCCCCCTATATATAATATGACTAGGTGGTGTCTATGTATTTTAATCAAACTTTATAGCTTTCCCCCCAGACGGTAACATGCCAATCCATGCCCCAGATGTTATTCCCCTAAACCAGTCGGGCAGACACTTGCCTAATGCCAAAAGGTTAAGGAATTTGGTGACTTGATGATAGGGAAACTCTCTATGGGATAAATGGTGGTCATATCCCATATCTCATCGAGTGAGTGTTGACCTTCCCTTCTTCTACCCCTTCTGAACTTCATGGGGTGAAAGGGCCTATCCCTATCTAACTAGATGAGGAGTGTCGATAAAGTAGGTAAATGGCCTATCCACTGCTAGGGATACCAAGATTTATAATATTGCATATTAAAATATATATTATAAACTTATATAATATTTTTTAATATTATTAAATATTATATTATATATGATATTATAATTTATTACTAGTATATATATTATATATTTACAATTAATAGTTAATTTTATAAAAATATAATATAATTATAATTTAATATTATATAATACTATATATTATATTTTTTTATATTTTTCAAGTCCATCACTTAAAATATCTTGTCATTTCCCTTCACCATCACCACCTAGTGCATCTTTAAGTCTTTCACTAGTTTCATCATTTATATGGCCTTGCCTTTGCTCACTACTTTGCCACTATTGAAGTTCACCTTGAACTAACATGTTTCTCCCCACACAATACATTACCCATGTGCCATGTGAAGGAACACACTACTTCATTTTCCACCATCACATCCAACAAAAATGTCATATTATTATTGCTTAATAATTCAAACAAACAATTTGAAATGGGGTTGGTGGTCATGGGATTGCGACTGCAAAATTGCACTATTCCTCTTTACAAAACTCCATGTTACCTAAATAGAAAATTAAATTATTTCCAACATAACTTGCACCTTTAGGGAAATAAAAAATTATAATTGAAAATAGGAACATGTCAAGTTTGGACAATGAATTTACCCTACTTATCAAACATATAGGGATAGGTCTATCTCTTAAATAGTTTGACTAACAATATTTATGTTATCAGCATTGAATAGATCGTTGACAAGATGTATTTTTTATTTTAGTTTAGATGAAGTTTTATGTCAAATGGGTTAGGGAAACATCACTTTTAGATTATTTGTAATTCAATGTATTGGCCACCATTGTACAGCTCATGGAAAAGTTTCATTATCATGAAAACGCTTATATTCCTCCAGTTCACAATTTGGTTCATAGTTGTATGCACTTTCATTTCCACACAGGAAGTTCACTTGTATTTTGTAGTTATCTGACCTGCCTAAGAGTAGGACTTTGACTCCTAATCATCCAATCATTGATAATGTTTTGAAAAATATGACGTGTATGGAACTCTAAATATACGTACATATAGATTACATGTGGGTTCTAGACTAGTGATCAAACTTGAAGCACTTGTCCTCATTTCAATTTGAAGTGTATTTAACTATCCAACCCTTCCATGATGAAAAGTTGAAAGATATAGTTGCACTTCCATTAAAGAGAGTAAATTAAGTACACACATTACTAAAAAATATGTTAAATAAAATAGCATTTTTTAAGTGGAGAAAATTTGCAAGTTTAGATATTTTAATTTAAAAAAATCAAAATGACAAACAAGACCAAGAATCCCCCAAAAAAATTTCAAGTTTATATATTCCATCAATTAAGTTTTTTATAATTACAAGATCAAGAAGTCCCTAACAACCCTATAAATTTAGATATTTAAAAAAAGTAAGTTTCCCAAAATTACAAGGAAGACCAAGAAGCCCATAACAACCCTCTAAATTTAGATATTCTAATGAAGTTAGTTTTTTAAAATTACTCAAGGATAGTTTGGGTTATGAACTGGTGAAGAGAAGAGAAGTTTGGAGCTCTGCAATGGGGAGATGAAGAGTCATCCTCCATTGATAGTGTTTCAAGCTTTCTCTTGGATGATTACCTTGGTTACCTTTGCTTCCTTTGTTTTCATGTGTATTTTTTTGTGGTGCCCATGGTGGTCAAATGGTATTAGCTCATATGTTCATTTTCCTTAATTTCATTTTTTGGCTTGTGGTTAGTGTTTATTGTTTTCCCCATTATTTCTATTTTGTTTTTCTTGATAGGTGACCTATACCTGCCTGTGTTTCCCCCACCTGGTTCCCCATGCCCATGGTTTTTGTAATAAAAGAGGTACGGTATTAATTATTTTTATTTATGGAAACTCTTGGAAGAGACATTCTCGAACATGTGAAGAGGGGTGAAAATGGTGGTTTTAATGAGCCAATTGGTCCTCTAGGGGAAAATAAAGATTGCAATCTCAAGGATGATATGTCTTTCCCATCTCAGGTGGGAGAAAGAGCTTCTAGAGCATTGAAGAAGTTATTTAGTGAGGTCATGTGTCAATAAGTAGTAGTAAAACACACAGATGGCATTGAATTCATTTATATCTATGTCTTTGAAGGAGAGCATGGAGAGAGGAGCAGGGTGAAACCCAAATCAGTAAGTGCCCTAGCCTTGATAATTATTTGACTCTTATTCTCAACACTTCTATGGAAAAATATCTACATCAGGAAGAAATCAAGTTAAAAAATGTCAAATTTTTTTTTTATGTTTGAAAAAGAACTCTCTCCCTTATATAAACTTCTTTAATAACTAGCTCAATTTAGTTTGGGGTAAGAAACTAGGTTTCTACATTAGCTTTTGTTGAATGATTCAAAAAGGGGTCTTTATGATTTTATTTTAAAACTCCAATATGAAGAGAAGGGCCATTAGTAAACTCTTATGTAATGTAGGTTAGTCTTTGTTCAAGGTGGTCCATTGGAGCCCTGATATGGATTACAATAACCTAGTTTTCAAAACTACACCCAAATGGGTGGATATCAAAAATGTTCCTATCCAACTTTGGAACTTTCTACCATAAGCCGTAAAGCCCCTCGGGGAAGTCCTTAGAATTAAGGACACTAGACAGTCATTAGCTCATATGAATGTTAGGGTTCTAATATCCTTAGATCCCTTAGATGTTTTCCCTAAATCCCTTAACTTCAAAAATAAAGGGATATCCCATTTTTGTGTTGTTAGAAGGTTGGGAGGATTAAATGCCTATTTTTTTTGTAAAAAATATGGTAACCTGAGGAAAAATTTCCCACTGTTGGTTGATAAGGAGGACCTCCATAGTAAACAAAAAGGTTAGGTAATGTATAAGGAAGATTATGTGTTGGATGATTTAAAAGTTTTTGAAAACCCTATGTTTAGTAGTGAACTGCTCAAAGATCATAACTCCCTTGAGGATAAATTAAGGGGAAAAGTTCCAATGACTACAAATGAGTTAGGAAAAGTTGTGACTCTTTACTTTCCCCAATCCTATAGTTCTTTGTCACCATCTATTGACATGGTGCATTATCTAACTAATGTGATTAATTGTTTGCCAGATATTTTGGATGATGTTTTTATTGAGCAAAGAACTCAATCAGATTCTGTTACACCACAACTCAAGGATTGTTTATCAGATGAGTATGTGGGTTTGTCATCTGATCTTCTTAATTGATAATGTTTATAACCATGGTAGCATGCCATTCTCCATCCTCAGTGAAAAAGGAGATAATTCCTCCCCAACATAGTAATTTCAGCTTTGAAATGGATATGATAGCGATTGCACCCTTGTCCCTCAAGCACCCTAATATTTATGATAATTGGAATACTAAACTAGGGGGTAAAAGACTCAAAATTGATTTTTTATCCATCCCACTTGATCATTCTCTTATAAAATACCAAAAAAAATTTAAATATATCCCTCTTGGTAGCCCTGACCCAACTTTTAAGAGTGAGGCCAAAGAAAATAAAGTTATGGACTGTTTAGAAATATTGTATATAAGTGGGGGAAAACCACTTGGTTAATTTGATTGACCCCACTACCTTAATTTCTTAAGTGTATTATAAGTTAGATTGTTAGGGGCTTGGACTCCCATGATAGAAAACCCATCATCAGATAATTTAGACACTCGAGAGAGATAAATTGGGCTTTTTGTGTCTTCAAGAATTTAAGGATATGGGCTTCCAATTATCCTCAAACCTTAATTTCATTTGGCCCAATGTAACTCAATTTTCCACTAATCACCAAAGAGGAAAATGAGGGGTATCCATATTGGTTAATCTTGAGTTGAAGGAGTGCATTATTGGCCATGGTGTTTCTCCCTGTAACAGATTTGTATGGATTTTACTAGAAAAGAAAACCAATGTTTTGTTCTGTGTAATATATATGGTCCAAATGATTATAGAGAAAGGTCTAAGTTGTGGAATTAGCTTAAAACTAGCCTAGAAAATATCCCTTGGATTTTTGGAGGAGATTTTAACATGGTCGAGGAAAAAGATAAATTTGGTGGTGATAATTATTCTTGGAAAGGCAATGAGATTTTATTTTGGTCTAAATTTAAGAGAATGCATAGACTCATTGATCCATTATAAAAAGGTAAAAGTCAAAGTAAAGTAATATGGTATACCTAGTGTAACAATCAAAACAATAAGAAAAGACAATTTTTAGACTTAATAGGTTTTACTTGAACAAAGATTCCTTTCAAGTGGCCCCTAATAGTGCTAGAAATGTGGTGAATGTTCTACCCTACACAATATTCAACCACCATCCCATTAAATTAGTATTTTATTTGAATTCAAATGTTGACAAAAGTTCCTCTTATTTTAATGGAGTTTGTAAGTTTAATGTTTCTCACTTAAATGATCAGGTGTGTATGGATGGTATTTTCTCCTCTTGGAATGTATGGAAAATATCTTGCAATTCTAGCTCCAGTATTACTCAATGAAATTCATGTATGGAATTGTCCAAGAATTTTGCAAGAACATATGGTTAGATCAAGGATAAAATGCATAGGAAAGTAGCTAGGGTCACCTAGGAAAAACTAATTCTAGATGAAAGTTATTTTCAACTTGATCCCTCTAATGGTAGATTAGTGGATGGGCTTAACTCATTGAATCATCAATTCAAGCAATCCCAATGCTAACTTACCAAGGGATCATAGATTCACTCAAGATTGAATTAGATTAAGCTTGGTGATAAATGGTCTAAGTTTTTATTTCAATTCTTGATAACCAAAAACTTAAGGAGAAAAATTCATGGTATTGAGTTTTAGGGTAATACTACTCATGACACTTGCATGATCAAAGAATATTTTTTTAAATTTTACTCTAGTTTGTTTTTATGTGATGGTTCCAATACTATCATAGAGTAAAATAGGGATATTTTTGATATATCCATTCTTAAGAAAGTTCCATGTGTGCAAGAAACCTCCCTTGATGAGGATATCATGATTGATGAAATTAAAGTGACATTTGATTCACTCAAGAATGACAAAGCACCTGGTATTGATGGTTTCCCCACTAAATTTTACAAATCCAATAAGGTCTAGTTGGCCAAATATTATCTTGAGGTCTATAAATAAGCTATTGTTGCTAGTTATTTAGGCCCTAAAATTAATAAAGGTGTTATTAATCTCATTCCTAAGGAAGGGGACCCATCTTCGATCAAAAACTGGAGGCCAATTAGCCTCCTTAATGTCTCCTATAAAATTTTGGCAAAAATCTTGGCCATGAGACTCTCTTATCTTCTTCTCTCTATTGATTATGGGACTCAAATTTGATTTGTTGAAGGAAGATAAATTTTAGATAACATGATTACTAGTTGGGAAGGGATGTATTGGGCTCGTGATTCTAATCAAGATGTGGGCATGATTTTTCTAAACTTTGAGAAAGACTATGATAGAAAAGAATCTCCCTTCATTCAAATAATACTCAAAGCCTTTGGTTTCCAAGAAAAGTTTTGTAGAATGGTAAATGTTCTTTTTAAAGATGACTCTACTATAATCAAAGTGAATGGGTAAATGACAGACTCACTCAATCTTCAATAGTCCATTAGACAAGGTTATCTTATTGCCCCTTCTTTATTTATGTTGGTAGCTGAAGCCTTGCATTATCTACTTAGATTCTCAGATGTAGGTCCTCCTATCAAAGTAATCTCTCTACCTAATGAAGATGAATTATTTGATGTTTTATTTGTTGATGATAGTACTTTGTTTATCAAATTAGAATAAAATAGCTTCAATAAAGTTGTTGCAAGGCTCAATATATATTGCTCAGTTTCTGGATCTAAGGTTTCCATGCATAAATCTTGTATTTTGGGGTGGTAGGATACCCCTCCTGATTGGATTACATAGTTTGGTTGGGTGTTGAAAGGGCCAGATTAATTGGTCAGATATTTAGGTATTCCTTTTGCACTTAACCATTCATTAAATCTCATGAGGGAGTGGATTTTTATCAAAATTAATAAGAAAATTGAAAAATGATAGGGACACTTGCTTTCTTTACCTAGAATAATCCAGGTCTACCAAAAAGTTCTTGCATCATATAATATATAATATGTTTCTTGTTGGATTTTTAGTAAGACACATATCAATTTGATACATAGAATTATATGTGATTTCTTATGGTCTCATGGCAAAGGAAGGAGGAAAAGACATGTTATTTCCTAGCAATTTTGTTCAAAGCCCAAACATATTTGGGGACTTGGCCTAAAGGATATAAAGATCCAAGGAATTACCCTCATTATTAAATGGATAATCAGATCATTCAAAGGGGATGAGCCTTGAAAAAATTAGTCATAAATAATATCTTGTGTGGATCTCCTAGAGGTAAACCAAACTGGAAAGGGCTCAATATTATGGATCTTCTTATAGGTCCCTTCTCTATTAAAGTAGTTGGGTCACCAATTTTTATTTCTATTTGATATGTTTGGGACTTTGTTAAACCTTTTATCACTACCAAACATTTATTCAACTAGTTTGGGACATGTTGCCAAGGCTATAGATCCATCTATTGGAATTTCTATATCAACAAAAGGCCACTAGCGCTCACCAGGGGGTGTTTTGCTTTTAATTGGTTCACTAAAGGTCTGAGGGTTTTCAAAGATATTTTCTCACAGAATGGTTGGGTCACCTAGTTAGAATTAAGAGTCAGATTTCAACTCCCTGTCACTTAGCATAGAACTTATAATCCTCTTAAAAAATCAATGTAAGGGAATAATAATGTCTCCTTTATGGATAAGGAGGGTAAATTTTGGAAAAGTGTTAAGTGGTTGAAGGGTCCTCCCCTATTCAATTTGTCTACTCAGATGTTATACAACAAACTCTCTTTTTCCAATGTCCCCTATCTTACCCTTAATCATGTTTAGAATATGTGTGATCCCCTTTGTCCCTGGTCCTTTAGGTTTGATGTTATCTCAACTTCTTGTATTGAACCTAAAAAATTCTTTTTTTTTTTGGCTTTTGATTTACAATAAATTAGCTATTGGTACTATTTTGGTTAAAGGTTGTTTTAGGAAGCCTTTTTATTCCTTTTTTAACAATGTTGAAACTATTGAACATCTTTTCTTCTCTTGTCCTTATGCTTTTAATATTTTAAAATGTTATCTCAAGGGATGGAATATTGTTTTTGATTATGAGATTGGATGGTTGAATATTGCTTTTGGGTATATTTGTCCTAAGAAAAAAGTCCATCTTTTTTTCATAAGTTTTGGCTTGTTTTCTCAACTGAGATTTTGTGGTTTATATGGAAGTAAAAGAACATAGAGGTTTTTCAATCTAAGGCTAGGGTACTTACTAATTTCACAGTGAAGTCATCCTTCGTATTATTTTTTTATAGATCTTTCTCCAATTGAAGGTGCCACAAGTACAATTGGAATAGTTCCTGAGGTTTGAAATGCTTAAGATCATGTCAGACTACCTGATTAATTCAAGTGGCTATCCCAAGTTGAGTCCACACTCGTATTGGGGATTTTGAAATGGATAGGTTGTAGAGGTAAATTTTTTTAAGCATGAATGGGATTGAATTAAGGACTCCTATTTTGATCAGGCAGATAACCCAATTCAGGAATGGGTTAACTCTTCAAAATATGACAAGAATGGTGTAAACAATTGGATGATGGCCAATAGTGATATGATGAGGTCTGTGTAAAATGATGGTCTTGATAGTAGTGTGATTAACTAAGTTGAGGAATATGTTGCTCCTCTTGACCTGGATATTTATTTATTCTTCAATGAAAAGGATGATCTAGTATAGGTTTTGATGATCAAAGTGAGGCATGGAAATTAAAAGAAGAAAATGTTAATGTATTTGTAGGGAAATTGGAGAAGCTCATTGAAAAGGGTGGATCTATTGAAGTGGATGAGGTGATATAATATTTCAAGTCTAATAACATGAAATCTCTGTCAAACAAGGTAGACTGATACACTCCACCATGGACTATTGGACTGGATCAGTTGGGACTTGGATTAAAGATGAGCTTTATAAAAGGATCTATGTGTGTTGAATCAAATGAAGACATTGAAATGGATTGTGCCACTTTTTGGAGGGAGCCTAAAGACAAGGCAATGTAGTTGATGGTAATTGGGGCCACCATTGCTCTAGGTGGTAAGATATGTGTGTTGGTTCTTTTTTGCTTGCTAGGCTGCCTATATGGGTCCAATTTTTATATTGTATTATCAATTGTTATATGTTGACTTATGGGGGAATGCCTCCTAGCTTGATACTAGATGATGTTTTGAATCTTTGAAAATTGTTTTGCATCTTTGATGTTTATACTTTGTAATTGATAATTCAATATTTAAAAAAATTACTCAAGGAAGCTCTTTAAAACTAACTCAACATTTCAAACTAAGAAATCAGAGTAATTAACTGACCAAATCTTGGTGGTAACTACTTTAACTTAATATAATTTTTTAAATTCAACTCCATTAAAGATGAGAGTTCCCCAACCATTTCTGGTAACTTGTCTAAAACACTACAATGATAAAATTATAGTTTTTGTAGATTATGATTTAAACAAACATGATATATTTGTAATGTTAAAATAGAATAAAGCTAACAATGAAAATAAAAAATAAAAAATCTTTAAATATCACATTTCATCCCATATAATATTTAAAAAGATCACCATATTTCACTATTAAAAAGTTTTAATAGGTTCATATATCCATATAATTTAACCCCTACCTCTAATACTAAACAAGTCGCACTTCATTAGTTGTAGGATACTACACCATAATAACAATTATTATCTTTTGAAATAAATATTGACTATGATCAACAAGATTCATATTTTAATTATTCATATTCTTCCCTACTAAATTTACTGTGAGGGGAATGGAAATTAAAATTCCTTGCAATAGATCAATTGTCAGTTTATCTATATGTATTTTATGTTTATTTTTATCATGATCATAAATCATTGAAATTCTTATATGTAGTCTAATTTTTTTATCTTTGAGATAAATAGTGATGAATTTTAGAAGTAGTAAAATTAATTGGGAACATACTATTGACAATTTTGACCCCATAGGTCAAATTGTAACCTCTACCTTTCGAAGCTCTACAGGAAAAAGACTTCAGGTTCTCAAGGAAGAAGATTTCAGGTTTTTCTTACAAGCTGATTAAAGAATTCATTCTTTCAGGAACGTCTTTTCCAAAAGCCTGAAGGATAGTTTGCACAAGAAAGAATTCCTTCAGACTTTTTATCTGAAGGAAGTTTACAAAGGCAAGAAAGGGGATTCAAAAATTTTGTCCAAAGGGAAAGGATCAATTACAAAAATCTTGAAGGGTATGTGCCCTTCAATAAAGTTCATTTATAGGAATCTCGAAGGGTAGGTTCCTTTCAAAAAGGTTCTTCACAAAAAACTTGAAGGGCAATTGACAATTTTAAGGACTTTTTTTTTGAAGGGTTCTTTCCCTTCAAAAAAAGGGCACATTTAAGAAGGCCAAAGGGCCATTGTCCAAACAAAAAGGCTGAAGGAACTTTGAGAAAAATCTGAAGGGCTAGTGTCCCTTCAGAAAGGTCTACTTAGAAATTTCAATAGAAAGGTCGAAGACAAAAAGGGTTTCGGACAAATTACCCACGAGAAAGGGACCTTTACATAATTTTTGAAGGATAGAATCCCTTCGAAAAAGGATCAATTTCAAAAATCTTGAAGGGTATCTTCCCTTTGAGAAATTTCAAAACAAAATTTTTGAAGGGTTATTAACCCTTTGAAAAATGACTTTTACAAAAGTTCAAAGGGTAATTTGGGAAGGCCAAAAGAAAATCCCAAGAGACAATTCCGATGGATAATTTGTCTCCAAGAAAATGACAGAAAAATCTGAAGACTCAATTCCTTCAGAGTTTTTGTCTGAAGGAATAAATAAGAAGATGGGCCCGAAGTAATTCAAATGGCAAAAAGTCCAAAGAAATTCCTTCAGACAAATTTTCTGAAAGAATTCCTTCAAAAGGTTTACCAAGGAAAAATCCATAGGAAATAAGCCCAAAAGGAAAGAATAAAAGTAAGGTCTGAAAGACAAGCTAAAAGAAAATTATCCATACGAAAGTGAAAAGCCAAAAAACCTAAAGACATAGAATTCCTTTGAACTTTTTGTTCGAAGGAAATACAAAAAACAAAAGTCCACAAAAAAAAAAAAAAATAGAAGCAAATACAAGTCGTAAGAATATAATACATATAGAGATGAAGAACCAAAAATTATAAGAGATTCTAATACCTAACGAACAGATTAACGTGTAAAGTGGTCCAAACATGATTAGACACGTCTAGGTGTAACCATTTCAAACACGACACCTTCAATTTTAAAAAATGGAGACTCATTTGCATGGACTCAAGTTGTTTAATGTTGGAGAGCTTAAAGGTTTTCAAACATTCCATCAGTTCAAGTGGAGTTCTAATTTTGATTTTGTCATTGATTTCATGCAAATGGAAGCCTTTTAAATGTTTTAACAGATCAAGAGGAGTTCCATATTTGGAGATGGGCGTATATTTCATGCATGTTAAAATAACAGCCCAAGATGAGCCTACCATCCATTTTCAATGCCAAAAGGTTTTTCATGCAAGACAAAAGACAAGAAAAGACAAATTTAGAAGGTTGTAATAACAAAAATTGGACTTGGGCTGAAGTGGGAGTTGTTCTTTCTTCTATTTTGAACACCAACCTCTTAGTTGTTGTGTATTTTTCTATATAAGTTGGCTTTTTAGCCTTGAATTATATCCCTCTTTTGACAAGACAAAATTTTGCCAAAGATTGAGTTATAACCTTTTTCAAATTAATAGAAGGACTATTTTTATTTTCCAGCTGCTGGTATAGTGTATCTCTGTCCATGATTTGCACATGTGATAGAAATTTCTCTTCCTTGTCAAGTCTTGGTTCTTACCTAGTTACTAGCTTGTCAATTTATGTAGGTCATGTTCTATGTTTGACATCACTTGGCTGAGTTTACAATGGATATAAGTGGCTGGTTAGTGCTTTAAATCAGGTCTATTCTCTCATTTCCCTCAAGCTTGGATCACAAGATAGAATCTTTTCATGAAATACTTATGCATATTGGTTAATTAGAGTTGAAAGTTTAGTCTTTTTTTGTCTAAATCAATATTTTTAAGAGCTCTAATTGAGTGGATCAATAATAAAATATAGGTGTATCACCATCATTAGATAGGATTTCCATTCAAGTTTCTATTTCTTTTCCTGGCAGTTTTTATCATAGAGCAAAGATCCTAATTCATACACCAAAAAGAGCTAGCCCTTATAATCTAGAGATTCAATCCACTGATTAGGTCACCCACAGCATAGGATTGTTTCCATGTTTTAGCAAACTGTGAAGGCCTAAATCTACCTTCACATGGGTGTAAGTCTGATTGACAATAATTTTTGGCATGCCTGATGGGACCTCAAAGTAATTTTAGCATATTTGAAGAAGTTTTTGCAGTAGAAGAGGATATTCATCATCATCAGGATCCAGTTACAGAGCTTATAGCATCATTCAGGCAATTCTTTCATGCCAAAGGTTACCACAAGGTCAGCAAGTAAAGGTATTCCTTTTGAATTTATATCATATAAGAGATCAAGGTTTAGGAGGGCTAAACCATATCCTCAAAAGAGATATTCATCCCCTAGTCATCCCATTGTTCTAAGCACTACAATCCCCACTATCCAAATGGCCATCAAAAACCAAGTGTTTATTCTATTCAATAGAGGTAGCCCATTGAATTTATCCTAGTTTGATGATATTAATGTATCTACCCTCAAGATTATCCCATTCTTCATAGGAGAAAATCAAACAACCCCTATTGAGCATATCCAAGATGTGGCTAATCTCTATTTAGTCCATAATGTTGTTGAAGATAATGTGGCTATTAGATTGCTTGCTACCTCCTTCAAAGGAAAAGAATTGCAATGGTATAGAAACCTCTCGCTAAATTCCATTTCTATCTGGGATGAATTAGGTGCAGCCTTAGTCAAGCAATTTGAGGACAAATCTGATCACATATCTATAGTTGAGCAATTAACTACCATAAACAAAGCTCCTCATGAGTTCATATCTAATTTTAATCTCAAAATCCAAAAGACGTAGATTAGGATACATGTATTGATTAGTCCATTTCCTGAATATGCTTTTCTATATTATTTAATAGCCCTTAACTCTGACATTAGTGTGATGATACAGTCAATGGATGGCACTACTTTGCCAAATGCTTATAAGGTTGTAATAAGGGTAGAAAATAGTTTGATACAAGCTAGTAAGCTTTCTCCAAGGCCTCCAATTCCCATATTTCTAGAAATAAGTTCTATACCATCCCCTTAAGTTCCTTAACTTCCATACTTAGCCCCTATTCTAACACCTCAAGCTCAAATTGCAACCTCTACTAGTCAAACTAGTGAGATAGGAGAGCTAAAAAGTTTACTAAAATCCTTTGGGAATGAAATAGTATAACTCAAAAGGTAGTAATTTCAATTTAATATGTTTTATCAGTAGCAAAATCAAAACACCTATCAGCCCTTCAAAGATCAAAGGCCTCTTTATCAAGGTTTTAGAGAAAATATACCACCTTATCAAGCATAATGAGCCATAACTCCAGCTAAGCCATATGCCACCCTTGATCCTAAGGTTTCATACACTTCAAAGGCCATTGTTCCTACCCCACCTCAAAACAACATGATGCAATATTCAAGTTGGCAACCTTCAAATCTCAATGATACTCAGAACCAAGCCTTGGTATCATAGAACATCACTATGCCACAAATGACACAAGAAAATTTTTCTTTTCAAGGAGTTCAGTACCAAGATATAGGTTTGGCATCACAAGGAGAGACTCATCAATTATAAGGGTAGCCTGATGCTATTAATGTTAATTGACAAGTAGATGATCATGTTGTTTTTACTCAAGGTGTTGAAACTAACAGTTCAAGTGGTCAAGTTGTAGCTGTGATAAGAGCTAAAATAAGAACCATTAAAGATTCTCAAGAGGTAATAAATGCTTTAAGTACTCTTAGGGTTATTTCTAAGAGTAAAAAATAACAACTTTTTATCCCTAAAACATATAAAAATTAGAATATAGAGGTTAGTAAGGTTCATCAACTACCTCTAAATTGTGAACAGTCAGTGCTTCAGAAGGTGTAGCCAAAGGTTAGTGGATCTCATTTCAGTATAGTGGATCAAATGAAGAAATCTAATATCATAATTAGCATGTGGGATTCTCTTTCCATTCTAGGACAAAAGGATAAGCTCATTCAAGAGCTTTTAGCTCTTGAATTGTCTTCAAAACTAGTTGAGAAAGAAGGTGTTGTCTTGATTAATTCAGATCAACCAACTAAGCAATAGGTACAGTAAGAAAATAAGATGACTAAGGTGTACAAAGCTAAGATAAAATCAAAGAAAAATCCTATTTTTTACCTTTATTTGATAGTAGTTGATACTTTTGGTTCATAATTGTATGGTGGATAGTGGAGTTATTAGTATTATCATGCCTAAACAGATTGCAGACAAGCTTGGACTTGTTTATGAGCCAAACACTAAAATATTATTACAATTGGATATATCACCAACAAAGATAGTAAGCATCATCAAATATCTAAAATTGACATTACATGCTTGTCCCAATGTTACTATCCAGCAGGATGTTGTGGTGGACTTGCCTCCTTGCTTTACTATGTGCCTTTTAAGAGACTTCACCTCAAAGATTTGTGGATATCTATCAGTTGATTAGACTTATTTGATGTTCAAAACTAGGTATGGTATGAAGGTAACAATTCATTCTGAACCTATTGAACATTTTCATATGGAGCCACATATGCCAAGTGTTGTGAACACTAACTGTATCATCTCGAATGAAGTGCTATAAGCTAATGAAGTAGAAAGTGAATTACCTTTAGATGGAATTATAGATTTGTTCCTTGATGAGTGGGATTATACCTTGTATGGGAATGATCCCTACAATATGATTGAAGAAGGACTTTGTGTGTATTTCCTTCATGAGAATGATGCACCAATTCTAGCCATTGTCAAAGAAGATGAATCTAATGAAGGTTTGTGAAAATTGTAATTTGATGGATCAAGAAATAAGCATGGAATCAGATATGGAATAATGTTGGTTTCTCCAACAAATCAAAGGTATTCATCTTCTCTTAAATTTTAATTTGGTTGTTCAAACAATTTTGTTGAGTATGAAGCACTAGTTCACAGTTTGTAGTGGGCTAGGAAGATGAAAGTCAATTCTTTGCAAGTGTTTGGTGATAGTGAACTTATAGTTCACCAAGTAAGAGGTTTAAATGTATGTAAAAAATTGTTGCTTAAATCTTACAAGCATATAATTTAGTATTTAATTGAAGATTTTTAAGCTTTTAACATTCAAGGAATACCAAGAGGTAATAACAAACATGCAGATAGGTTGGCTACCATTGGATCATAATTTAGTATCCTAGCTAATGTAAAAAATGAAAAAAATCAATCATAAATAAAGGTAGTTTTAAGGCCTTCTATTCTAGATAATCATGAGAATTGGCAGGTTTTTGAAGATGACAATCAAATTATAAGATTCTTGGAAGAGGAGGCTAAGTTTTCTTCAAGAAACTAGTCAAATTACTTACAACAGTATGGTGATCAGATTGTGAAACTAAAAACAAATAAGCTACCCAAGGGATTGGTCACACTTAAGAAAAATTTTAGTGGTGATGATGAGCTAAGGAAGGAGAAGTCATCCTTGTCAACAAAAGAAGAGCACTATGGCAATGTAGAGATTGTAGCTAGTAAGATTTTAAAGTTGGGTAAGTTATGCACTGCTTCACAAAAAGAAAACTTTCATTGAGTTATACACAAGTTTTTCTGATATATATGCATGGTGGTATAGTGATCTCAATGGATTTGATCTAAGTTTGGCTCAACACACCATTTAGTTAGAGGAGGAGACTAAACCAATAAGACCAAGATAAAAGCCCATCAATCCTAAGCTTGATCCTTTGATGAGATCTGATCTTCACAAGCTCATTAAATTAGGTATTATATTTATAATCAAGCACTCAACTTGGGTGGCAAAGCTTGTTCTAATATGGAAGAAGAATGGTGAGATTCATTTGTGTATTGATTTCTATGATTTGAATAGGGCTTCACTTAAAGATCATTATCCATTTCCATCAATGGAACAAATTTTACAACTTATTGCAAGTTCAGAGAGGTTTTCTTTGTTAGATGGATATAGTGGCTACAATCAAATTTTGGTCAAGGAAGAGGACCAATTTAAGACATCCTTCACAACCAAGTGGGAGATATTTGCATATAGAAAGATGCCATTTGGTTTGTCTAATGCTGGAGCAACCTTTCAGAGAGCCATGGATATGGTATTGCAAGGCCTTCTTAACATGTTTATACTTATTTATTTGGATGATATAATAATGTTTTAAAAGAATGCATAAGATCACATGGTTCATCTCAAGCAAGTGTTTGAAAGGTGTAGGTAATTTGGGATATCTCTAAATCCCAAAAAGTGTGTTTTTTCTATTCATGAAGGTAAGCTTCTTGGACATGTTTTTTCAAGACATGGTTTAAGCATAGATTATGAAAGGATTGACTCCATTCTTGCACTTTCCTTGCCTATGCACAAAATGTCTATGCAAAGTTTCTTTAGAAAAATTAACTTCATAAGGAGATATATTTCAGATTTTGCCATTTTAGCTAAGCCACTTACAACCATGTTAAAGAGAGATCAGAGCTTCAATTGTTCCAAAGAAGGAGTAAGTAGTTTTGAAGATATTAAGAAGGCCATAAATAGTGCTCCTAATCTTATAAATCCATATTTCACAAAGGATTTCATTTTGTATACTTATGCTAACATGGACACCATTTCAAACATTCTTATGCAACAAAATCATGAAGCTTTAGAGCAGCCAATAGCTTTCTTTAGTCAAGGCTTAGGAGAGTATGAAACAAGGTATTTTTTTAATTGAAAAACATGTACTTTAAGTTATAAGGTCTCTTAAAAATTTTAGATACTTTTTATCTAACAATAAGATACATGTAATGGTTTTCCATCCAAGCATCAAAGAGTTTCTTTTGAACAAAGATATAAATGAGAAAAGAGCTAGTTGGATAACCAAGGTAATGGAATATGATGTGAAAATTAAGGTGACAAAGCTGATTAGAGGCAAAGGACTTTGTGTACATCTAGCTCAAGACTTGCAAGAGACTAATGAGACTATTTTAGTGTCAAATGATAAATAAATTGCAATTGTTCATACCTCACTTTCTAGCTAGTTTCATGACTTTGTAAGCTATCTCCAACATGGTATTTATCCCTCTAATTTAAGTGATTCAAAAATAAGATATTTTAGGTTGTAGTCAATTCTAATTTTTCTTACTGATGGTGTGTTGTTCAAGAAATATATCAATAGCATGTTGCTAAGATGTATACAACTAAGTCAAACTCAAAAATTATTTGAATAATTTCATGATGGACATGGTGGAGGACACTTTTTTGTAATAACTATAGCCCTTAAAATCTTGAGAGGTGGGTACTATTAGCCTAGTATATTTGGTGGTTATCATGCATGGGTTACAAAGTGCAAATAGTGTGCTATGTTTGTAGAGAAATTGAAACTTACAACCTTATCTCTTCAACCAATTGTGGTGGATCAGCCCTTTGTTCAATGGGGATCAAACTTTATTGGTCTCATAAATCCTCCTTCAAGTTCAGAGCATAAATGGATTCTCACTGCTACAGTTTACTTCACATGTTGGACAGAAGCAATGGCATTGAAAAAATTAAATGAAACCAATGTTCTAGATTTCTATGAAGGTTTACTTACTAGATTTGGAGTTCTTTCAACTATTATTTTTGATAATTCAATGGTTTTTATGGGATCTAGGGTTATTCAATAGGCTGTCCAACATAGAATTTACCTTAGAACTTTATCAAACTATTATCCACAAGGCAATGGCCTTGTGGAATCTATGAATAAGAACCTATTAAGGATTATAAGAAGGATTATTGAAGACAATCAAAGGTCATGGCATCTCAAACTGAAGTTAGTTCTATAGGTTGATAGGATCACCTACAAAAGATCAATAGTCAACTCTCCATATAAGGTAGTATATGGTAAGGAAGCAAGGATACCCATTTCTCTTAAATTTTCCACTTTGGAACTAATGCAGTATCTTGAGTTATTGAAGAACGAGCCTATGAAAATTAGGTATGCTGAGCTTATGGAGCTAGAAGAGATAAGAAATTAGTCCATGTTAGCAATAGAGATTCATCAAGCACAAGTGAAGAGAGATTTTGACAAAGGAGCTTCTTCATGAAGTTTCAAAGAAGGATATTTGGTCCTCAAGTGGGTGAGGATAGAGCTAAACCAGGAAGACACATAAATTTTGACTCCCTTTAGAGTGGCCCATACATAATCTCCAACTACAAATCCCACAATGCCTTTGAGCTTGAAAAGATGGATGGTCAAGAGCTTCCAATCCTAGCCAATGGGATACATCTGAAACATTATTATTGAAGAGCAAAGCTCTTTATACATAGTTTTTCTTTCCTCCAAGTGTTATTCAAGCACAGTAGTTTCATTCTATTTTGTTCTAAATAAGTGCTTGTCTATATATTTGTTTTGCTTAGTTAGGTTTCCTTGCTTTATGTGTTTCCCTTCTTATTTTGAAGGATGAAGGCTACTTCATGTCTGGTCAAAGGAGATTTATAGTCATGGACTAGGTTTACCATTATTTTTTGAGTTTAATATCATGTTTATGGTCTAAGTTCTCAAGCATAGTATGCATGCTTCTTAGTTGACTCACCAAAATGTTGACAATTTTGACCCTATAGGTCAAATTGTAACCTCTACCATTCGAAGCTCTACAGGAAAAAGACTTCAAGTTATCAAAAAAGAAGATTTCAAGTTTTTCTTACAAGATGATTAAAGAATTCATTCTTTTAGGAAAGTCTTTTCCAAAAACCTGAAGGGCAGTTTGCACAGAAAAGAATTCCTTCATACTTTTTGTCCAAAGGAAGTTTACAAAGGCAAAACAAGGGCTTCAAACTTTTTGTCTGAAGGGAAAGGATCAATTGAAAAAATATCAAAGGGTATGTGCCATTTGAGAAAGTTCATTTACAGGAATCCTAAAGGGTAGGTTCCTTTTGGGAAGGTTCTTCACAAAAATCTCGAAGGGCAATTGACAATTCTGAGGACTTTTTATTTCGATTGAAAGGTCCATTTATAGATTTATAAAGGGTTTCTTCCCTTCAGAAAAGGGCACATTTAAGAAGGTCGAAGGACCATTGTCAAAACAAAAAGGCTGAAGGATCTTTGCAAAAAATCTAAAGGGTTAGTGTCCCTTCAGAAAGGTCCACTGAAAATTTTTGATAGAAAAGTCTAAGACAAAAAGGGCTTCAAACAAATTATCCATGAGAAAGGGATTTTTATATAATTTTCAAAGGGTAGAATCCCTTCGAAAAAGGATCAATTACAAAAATATACAAGGGTATCTGCCCTTCGGGAAAGTTTTTAAAAAAAAATTGAAGGGTTATTAGCCCTTCGAAAAAGGACTTTTACAAAAGTTTGAAGGGTAATTGGGGAAGGCCAAAAGAAAAATCTGAGAGACAATTTCCGCAGACAATTTATTTGCATTAAAATGATAGAGGAAAAGCCATAGACTTAATTCCTTTAAACTTTTTATCTGAAGGAGTAAACAAGAAGATGGGTCTGAAATAATTCAAATGACAAAAAGTATGAAGGAATTTCTTCGGACAAAATGTCTGAAAGAATTCTTTTAGAAGGTTTACCAAGGGAAAAGTCATGAGAAATAAGCTCGAAGGGAAAGAATAGAAGTAAGATCTGAAAGACAAGCCAAAGGAAAATTGTCCATGAGAAAGTGAAAAGCCAAAAAAGCCGAAGACATAGAGTTCCTTTGGACTTTTTGTCCGAAGGAAATACAAAAAACAAAAGTCCACAAAAATAAACAAAGGTAGAAGAAAATAAAATCCGCAGGAATATAATACATACAGAGATGAACCAAAAAATACAAGAGATTCCAATAGTCAATGAACAAATTAACTCATTCTACAACATGCAAAGTGGTCCAAACATGATTAAACACATACAGGTGTAACCATTTCAAACACGACACCTTCAATTCTAAAAAATAGAGACTCGTTTACATGAAGGACCCAAGTTATTTAACATTAGAGAGCTTAAAGGTTTTCAAACGTTCCAGTAGTTCAAGCGGAATTCTAAATTTGATTTTAGTGTTGATTTCATGCAAAGGGAAGCCTTTTAAATGTTCTAGCAGCTCAAGAGGAGTTTCATATTTGAAGGTGGGCGTAAATTTCATGCATGTTAAAAGAACAGCCCAAGATGAGCCCACCATCCATTTTCAACACCAAAGGGTTTTTCATGCAAGACAAAAGATAAGAAAATACAAATTTAGAAGGATGTGATAACACATTTTGGACTTGGGTTGAAGTGGGAGTTGTTCTTTATTCTATTTTGAATGCCAATCTCTTGGTTGTTGTGTATTTTTCTATATAAGTTAGATTTTTAGCTTGAATTGTATCTCTCTTTTGGCAAGACAAAATTCTACCAAAGATTGAGTTGTAACCTTTTTCATATTAATAGAAGGATTTTTTTATTTTCCAGCTGCTTGTATAGTGTATCTATGTCCATGATTTGCATATGTGATAAAAATTTCTCTTCCTTGTCAAGTCTTGGTTCTTACTTAGTTACTAATTGGTCAAATTATGCAGGTCATGTTATGTGTTTGATGTCTCTTGGTTGAGTTTACAGTGGATATAAGTGGGTGGTTAGTGCCTTAAATCAGGCTTATTCTCTCATTTTTTTCAAGCTTGGATCACCAGATAGAACCTTTTCATGAAATACTTATGCATATTGGTCAATTGGAGTTGAAAGTTCAACCTTCTTTTTGTCTAAATTAGTGTTTTTAAGATCTCTAATTGAGCAAATCAATCATAAAATACAGGTGTATCACCATCATTAAATAGAATTTCCATTCAAGTTTCTCTCTCTTTTTCTTGTAGTTTGTAGCGTAGAGCAAAGATCCTAATTGATACATCAAAGGGAGCTAGCCCTTATAATCTAGAGATTCAATCCACTGATTAGGTCACCCACAGCCTAAGATTGATTCCATGTTTTAGTAGACTATGAAGGCTTGAAGCTACCTTCACAGGGGTGCAAGTCTGATTGAGAACACATACAACACAGAAATTCAATGCCATCCTTGAACGATTTTTCCTATGTTCTTCTGGATGTACCCTATTTAATAAAATAAACATAAAAGTTGAAGTAAGAATAACTTAAGCAAAACTCTTCAATCATTGTAAAATCACAATAGAGATTGGGTAGGGATGAAAACTACAAAATTTGGGGATAAACATTGATAGAAATATCACTAACAAATATTAGGTTAATAAATATTTTTAAATCAAAGAAAAATAAATACATTTTACAAATTAATTCTGAAATAAAAATATAAATATAATAATTTTAAATACTAGTATTTGAAAAATATTTTGTTTAGAAAAAAATTAACTACCTAACATTTAATATGAATTAATCAATTGAAAATGAAAATTGCCTATAAAAATATCTTTTACATTCCTTATCTATTGTATTTGAAATAGTATGGGTTATAATCTTTAAGGATTTGTGGAATGAAAAGGGAGGTGACTTGTAGATGAGGCAAGAAAATTGAGATGCTTCTATTTATATTATGAGTGAAAAATAAAATTGAATTTGTTTATGCACTAAAAAATAACAAGATTCATAGCCTAAGCAAGAAAACATAAATATTTTTCCCTGTGCCAACCACACTCCTTTAGAGTTTTTTCTCTTCACCCAAAACACTAATACAATGTTAAAATTGTGGCCCTTTTCTATGTTAGATAACAAGAATCCACTTTTATAATCATGCCATGGTGCAACAAAAATATTTATTTTAAGAAAAATAAGAATGGGAAAAATAAAATTTAATGGTGCATACTTATTTTGGATATCATATGTTGAAAATGATTTACAAACTGAGAAATGATATTTATTCTTTGACAAGTTTATAAGTAATAAAAACAGTAAAGAAAGCAAAAGAAACAATGTTTATTCAAACATGACATTAAACAGCGCATATGGATATGAAAATAAATAAAAATAATGTTAAGACTATTTATTATTGATTGTTATGGTATAGCTTTAGATTTATGGATACTTAGCTCACTCCATATATTAACATTGTGGGTTTTGTAATGAAATAGAAATGAAAATAACACACCAAAAAGTAAAATACTATATACAATTAATAAAATGCCACATAACATAATCTTTTAAGTAATAGGGCAAAGTTGTTCGAGAACATATCTCATAATCACAATCTTCTCTTGATAAGACACATGCATTTAAGTTCAACTTTAAAATATATTATGGTACAATACATGAAAAAATAGATCTCATAGTTAAATTAAAATATAAACACAGGGAAATTAAAAATTATTGCAATTTCTCTACTCTGGGCCATTCAAATACTTTTCTTATTTACCATCACAAAAAAATTATATAATTTTTATAAATATATTCAGGAACATTTTTTATCATACTTTTTAACCATATTTATATCAATTATAATTTCTCCTATTAAAATTTTTAAAATTTGTACCTTACATATGTTATTATGTTGATTGATTTTTTTTTATAACTCTTCCTTTATCATTTTAATATGTATCTAAACTTTTAAATTATCAAATATTTAATAAACTTTAAATTTTTTTTGATGGATTATTTTTAAATTACACTTCTACGAAACATTTAAAACCCTTAGGAAGCGCTGAGGAGGACTCAATTATGGTTAATGGTTCCCATGAGATTCTATGAAAGCAGCACGGTATTTCTGGGAAGCATCAGATTTTTTGCCGTATCCGTCGCGTTCAAAACTAACCAACAGATTTTACCGCTTCCTTATTCTCGGCAGCTTCGGAAACATCACTTGTCAAATAATCTTTCCACGTCGCGATGGAATAGCCGTCGGATGGTTGAAATGTACAGACTGATGTATTCACATCGTGTTAATTGGGATGCCATGTCAATTATTGCTGCCCTGTAGTGAAAATACGTTATTATTTTCCTTGACGAGGGAGAAGAAAGAAGACTCAGGCGCAGTCCTTAGCCGTATTCAAAATGAAGATACGGCCTTTTTCTTCTTTCTTCTTTTTTTGGGTTGAGAGTAGGGGTTAAATTTGAGGGAGAAAGTCCATATTAAGATAGTCTTTTATTATTTTCTTTGACGAGAGAGAAGAAGAAAAACCAAGTAGTCCTTTGCCGTGTTTAAGACGAAGATATAAAACGATTAACAATTTTATTATCTTAATGAATAAGTTATTTTTTAAATTAAAATATAAAACGATTTTATTATTTTAATGAATCATGGTTTTTAAAAGTAAAATACAAAACAAATAGAAATTGAGAGAAATAGTTTTTGGAGCCTAATTTTTTTATAATAATATATACAATGTCACCAAAACATATTTATTTGGGTGGAAAATTAATTTAATATCAATTAAGATTCAAAACAAAATAACCAATCTTTATTTTATTGCTACAATTTGGAAGTTCATGCTATGATTATAACTCACAGTTGGCTTAAAGGCCCAAGTAACACTGGGAGGGCTTATTTAGTAGAATATGTTTTGCTTTGACAACCCGATGCTTAGTGCAAAAGACTAACGTTGAATCACATTTAAAGGTTGAGGTTACAAATCATATAAAACCATTAGACCTCAAGCACTCCATAAAGGCAACAATTTCTAAGGTTCTTTAGGCTCTCTTTTGCTCTCCCTGCTCATGGGAGAAGTTTCAATCTCATCCACCTGTTCCCCTCTTCATCCATATAACAGTCCCTTAAAGATTCGCAAAGGTGATGCCTTTGCCACCTATGGTGGAAGAAAGATTTGGAAAGGTGTCTTATCTAAGTGGACTTCATGGAAAGAATGAAGATGCTCTTCCATTTTCTATCAAAGAGGAGGAAGTGTTTTTGTTGCAACCTATTGCCTTGCATAAGGAAGAGGTTAATTTATTAGAAAAGGAGGTGGCATCATCTAATGAAGCAATGAGACCTCCTCCGCCAACAACATTTTATAAATACACAAAATGGAATTCTAATTAATGCACATGGGCCACATCATCAACAAAACTCCTAGAGGCACGTTTTCCACCATAGAATTCCATGTGCAATGAATCATGAAGGCACCCAAACTCGATGGGAAAGAACTTGATGCAGCATCGTAGGCCCTTGGAGGTCTCCGTAGAGGTGAGCCCAAGCAAGTCCTCGAGATGCTGCCACTTGGTAGCATCGTGACTTGCTTATAGCCTTCTTCGTGCCTTGCCAAATGATTTGACCTATCTACCACTTCCTCTAAGCTCTTAATGTATGGGATGTCACCATGTGGTGTCATATCGAGCATTCGAGTCTCATAGGCTTCATGAATAACTGCTTGCTCCCCCGCAGGTCTAGGCACCATTGATAGAAAGGAACCTCACACCTTTGCATCTGATCTATCTTCAAGACTTAAACTATCATGGTTGTTAGGGGTCTCTATAAAGTTGAGGCCATCCAGAACACCTAGTGCCTACCATAGATTGTAATACTTGTCAAGGTAGGCAATTCAATAGGTGTTGTATGAGTAGCTCAACATATGTTTATGGTGTGGCATTTGGGGATTAACATATTTTTGTGGGGCCATTACAATTCTGAGTACAAAAATGTATGGTTCACCTTCCTTTTTGCTACAGTCCCAGTATTTTTTTCTTAATTTCATTATATATATATATATATATATATATATATATATATATATATATATATATATATATATATATATATATACATACATATATATATATATATATGATTTTCATGATTTTTTGGGTAAGTGTTTTCTTTTCATTTCTAAAGTAAATTCCCTTTTTAAGTGTATGATGTGGGCACCCCCTAATGCTTGAGAATTGAACCTACCAACCCTTGTTTCTACCTGGGACCGATAGCTAATCGACCACTTTTTCTCTCAATTGGTGACTCCTCTAACATGACATTCACATTGTATCACAAACGATGCCCCCTTATGCACCCATGTGGCATGCACTTTGTAAAATCTTTAGTACTCACTTCAACCACAATAAAAACAACAAGATAAACTCCATAACCTCAATGTATTGCCTCCACATTAGCATCATTATGTAGTGTGTATGATATGGGCCATCTGGTGTACGATATCGTGTGAAATATGTTGGTCATTTCCCTTCATCATCATCGCCCAACTCACTTCCAATCTTTCAACACTTTCAAGTTTTATATGTCCTTGTCATAATTTATCTAGGTGTCAATATCTCGGCAACATAGATGAACATAAGTTACAATATAGACTTTGGAACCTCATTGTCTTGTCTCCATATCATTGGTATTGTAATGCTGACTTGAGTCAACATTGAACATGGAGCCTTCTCATAATCAAATCAATGTCTTGTTCTCCTCTAATTGTGGTTGCCTTTTTTTTCAAGGGTTCGAGTATGGTGTTTTTGTATGTTCTTAAACCCAATGTAATTTCTCTAGGTGTAAATATATTAGCAGCATAAACGAATAGAAGCTACAATATAGATTTTAGGACCTTAATGTCTTGTCCCCAAATCAATGCCATTGCATAACTGGTTTGAGCCGACATCAAACATGAAACCTTGCCACAATCAAATCATCTCTCATGACATACTCGTCCACTCTGCATAGTAGAAAACAAATAATCGAAGATGTTGGCACCCTACAAGCTGAAGACCCCTTTGCAATGTGTGCAGACCATGTAAACCCATGTTTGGTTTATAAAATAGGCCCTTTGTTGTATGATATCTCCTATAATATTTCACCACTTCCATGTTTGGTATGGCTTTTCCCTTTCGAACCCCACTATCATTGTTCAAGCTCACTATGGAATGGAACCTTTCCTCCCTACATAGTTGATTATGACATTATGATATGAAGGAATACACAACCTCATTTTCCACTATCACCTCCACAAAAATATAAGACTATTTTTGCTTATCACTTCATGCACAAATGGTGAGATGGGGTCATTGGTTATGCACATAGGGTACCACCCCATATTCCCTAGTCTACAATGGCTTACATTCTTCATGGAAAGAGATAGTGTCTTTTCCCAATCTATACACCAAAATAACAACTCCATCAATTTCAATCGAGTGACCTTTGTTTTGGTTGGTTGAAGACCCCAATGTGTTAGGGTTGGGTCAATTGTGGGTGATCAAGTTTGACACCCATGACAAAATATGGATGGAACCCACTTCTATTTCCAAATAATTTTCACCCCTCTATCTTGGTGATTTTAATGAAGAAATTATTTTCATTACAATTGCAATGATAAAATTAGAGGCAACCAAGACAGTTGGTTCCCAAAGTCCATATTGTAACTTATGCTTGTTTAAGTTACTAATATATTGACAACTAGAGAACATACAAAAACATTTTACTCATACCCATGAAATAAATGGCAAGGCCATATATAACTTTCAAGTGGTGGAAGATTTCAAAGTGTGATAGGCGTTGATGATGAGGGGCAATGATAGGGTATTTCATGTGATATTGTACATTAGAGGCCCATATCATACACATACCTTGACTTTAGGGTAATTGTTGGATTACATACCCTGCATATATTATAAAGGAGGGTTTGTAACTTGTAGGGTGGTAGCCTCTTATATTGACTATTTTCTATTTGATTATGGAAGGACTCCACCTCCGATGTGCAAATCAAATCAAAAATGCAATGTCATTGATGTGGGATCAATACATTGAGGCTATGAAGTCTATCTTGTTGATTTTATTATGGATAAAGTGAGTACCAAAGCTTTTTCAAAATGCATGCCACATGGGTGCATAAGGGGGATTTGTTGTTGATATAATGTGGTCGATTGGTGATCAATCCTACATCATACAATTTCTAAGGTTCTTTAGGCTCTTTTCTGCTCCTCTTGCTCATGGGAGAAGTTTCAATCTCGTCTTCCCCTTCATCTCCCCATCCATATAATAGTCCTTTAAAGACTTGGTTGTCATGTAATCCTTAGGTTTGTTGCTCAAGCCCTTTCCACTCTCTCTAGGTGGCAACACCAAGGTTTTTTTAGTGGTAAATCTTTATTAATCTATGAATATTCCATTTTTTGAAGTTGGCATTTGGTGATTTTTATGGAGTGGCTGATAGAGTGGGATTGCCTAAATTTTTAGGGTCAAAGTTAATTTTGAGAATAGGTTTAGCTATATTTGAAAATAAATTTTCTCATATAAATGTAATTTGTCGGTACCTCGAAAGCCAATATGGAGGAATTTACCACATACCATCGGATGACTTTAAGAATTTTTTTGGTGGTTTGTATTTCAAGTCCCATGAGGGCTTCAAGAATCAATAGTTTCCAGCAAAGTATGCAATGATTTGTTTACAATATAATTATTTAATATTTTTAACTATAATGTCATTTACTACTCTTTAAGTGCCATCGTGAAAATTAAACATGAGGGTGTCTGATGATAGCCTATGGGTACCCAATGACACCTTGTGAGTGTGGGTGCCTGATGATAGCCTAAGGATGCTCGACTACAGCCTACCAACATTTGATGGTAACATGTGGGTACACGATGGTAGCATGCAAGTATGGGTACTCGATGACAGATTGAGGATGTATGATGGTCGGTAGCCAACAGATGATGATAGGCTACAAGTGGACATCGGTAGGCTACAGTCGAATGTTGACATGTTATATTCAAATGTTGGCAGGCTACAATTGAGTACCTGTAGGCTACTGTTAGATGCCTGCACTCTCAAGATGTCATCAGGCATCCGTATGCTACCATCATATTCCCTCATGTTTAATGGTTGTTATGATTCCTTATTCATCTGTTAAACATCTTTGTTTTTTGTCAATCATCTTAATTTTTTCCTAATCATCTTTCATCTATGACTCCATAGGCTTGATTATATGGCTTTTGCTAAAAATGTTAAGGCCTCCAAAAAATATAAAAAACAAAATAACCTATTATCTTATTTTATACAGACACGAAACATAAGTACTAAATTTTCAATTAACTATTGCTTTTATTTATTGGATTGTGTTAAAGTTAAATAATAATTAAAATATTTTAAATCATTTTACATGTAGAACCCACAGATAACTATTTTAAAGAAATGTCTCCACAAGAAGACATACTTGGGTATGAATTTGAAATGCCAAATAGAGGTACTAACTCGTAGAATACCATTTTTTTAATTAATTAAATATTCTTTTAAAGATTTAATGATAATGATAAGGTCTACAACAATATTGCATGCAGAACCCATTGATAAAGGTATTGAAGATATCCTTGAATTAGTAGACATACTTGGGAATGAAATGCCAAACATAGGTACTGAATTATAAATATTATTTGATTTAATGCTTTTCATTTATTTGTACTTTAGTATTGGTGTTTATTAAAAAGTAATGTCATACAAATTTTTTGCATATAGAATTCAATGATAAAAGTATTGAAGACTTGTATAAGGCTTTTGAATATATAACTCCCCTAAAAGAAGTCACTCAAAAAGAAATACCCACTATCTCACTTAATTCAAGGAAACAAAGATATTACATCATAAGTAGTGGTGTCAATGATGAGTTTCCAACACCAAATGAGATATCTACTCACCCAACACAATCTTCAGATGAGACTGCTATGCAACCAAAATAATCTCCAATTGAAAAAGGCATAAAAAATTGTATAGAAGAAGAAAAATATATGAACAATTGGAAGGTCATTTCAGTATGAGTGGACATCTAAACACCCATTTATTGAACTTGTAGAGCCAAAAAATAGTACTAACACACCAATAAAATACAAATTCACAATATGTATTTGGAAACTTAGAAATGACCACAAAATGCAACTCAAGTTGGACACAATTGAGAAACATTGTGGCAAAACATATGAGTCAGTAAAAGACAAAGATGGAAATATCAAAATAGCAGTGAGATGGAAAAATGAAAAAGAGTGTATGCATCAATGTTACACAACAGAGTATCATAATCATTAGAAACATCAATGGCACCTCATAGATAAAGGAGGAACAATTAAAGATCAATTTAGAAAGGTTGTTCAGTCTAATTTGCTTGCCAAAAATATACAATTTTCAAATTTATATCACATTCTGAGAAGAAGAAGTACAATCTCTAATTTTTTAGATTACAAGATTTTATTTCAGCATATTGGATTGCACAACATTCCACATTCACATTAGTTAGATACCAGTGCTTGGGAGATGACAAAATACCTTGCAATGATTGAAAATGAGGATTTGAAAGAAAAAGTAAAATCAACAAGGTTTATATCACTATCCATTGATGAGGTAATAGTGGTTGACAACACACCATGGCTATGCATGCATGTATATACATTTCAAAATCATTTAAGATAACCTCACCTTTTATATGTACATAAAATGACTATAAATTGTAATGCTGAAAACCTTTGCAAATTGGTTATTTCTAATTTGATGGATATTGTTGAGATGAATTACCATGATATAGGTACTAAGTTGGTGTGTGTTGGTGTAAATGGTGCATCAATAATGAAGGGGAATATAACAAGTTTGTGTACCCACATGTAAACATCAGTTGTCCCATATATGAATCTAATCCATTGCATGGCACATATAATGAATCTTGCTTATAAAATTGTAAGCACATTCAAAAATGTCACAAAAGTGGAGGATCTTATCTATGATTTGCATTCGTACATGTCATGTAGTCCAAAAAGGTTTTTAGAATCTCAAAAATTTGCAATTGGAGTGACTAATGGAAAAATATATTAAAAGATGTAGATACTAGATGAATTTCAATATATGAGCTTACATGCATAATATTTAAAGAATATCAATCATTGGTTGGTTTTATGTTTAAGTATAGGATGAAGGTTGACAAGGTAAAAGATTTATTGAACCATTTGATATATTTTGAAACTTTGATAACATTATGTGGTATTCTACCCATATTGAAAGAAATGTATTTTTGATGAAACATGTACAAGAGAGATCAATATTTATTGTTGACTTCATACGGTAGAGGAAACAGGTTGATTTATCGCTTGATATATTATACTACTCAAATGAAAGTTTTAAGGGACCAATATTTGAGAGTTGGAAAATTTTAACAAATATAAAAGACCCTGAAAACTATTTAAAATTCAATATTCATGATCATCTTTGTATTTTTGTTAATAAAAAAAAGATACCATTACACACTCTCCAAAGATGAATTAATGTAGTTGGATCAGAATTTGAAGAAGTACATGTAACAAGGTTTCTATATGATAATGTCATATGTCACATGCAAATAAAATTGAGAGACATTTGAAAAATCTTATCTGTTAAAATTTGAGATCATTTTCAAAGGGATGAGTCGCTTGAAGCCATAGGGGTGGTGAATCCTACATTTTGGAATAGTGCAGACGGTGAATAAAGAACAAGTAATTTATTTATCAAATACATGTGTACTCTCATCAAACATTTCAGTAAGTCTATGGAAATCAATGGAGAGGAAGTTAAGGTTATTTTGTAATATAATTTACTGAAAAAATAGTCAATCTTTTTCTGAATTACAATGGTTGAACAATATCGGTTGTTAATTGAACCAACAAAAATAAGTTCTATTACAAGGCTATGGAAGAAATTGTATCACAATAGTGTTTTGCTGGAAGAAATCGATGAATATTTTTGATTATATGAATTGTGCCAAACAATGATTTTGGGGTTCATGGAAGATGAAAGGGTATTTAGTGCATTATCTTTTGTTAAATCAAGGCTTCATAATAGATTGGATAATTTTTTTGAGACATGTTTAAGGTTGTATGTTTTAGGTTATGAAGTGGATGTGTTTCCACATGATAGAGACATTTCAATTTAGAGTAATCTAACTGAAAGAAGAGGTGTCACGAATACAACTACAAAAGAAGATAGTGAAACTAAAAATGTTAGTGAGCTAAGACATATAGATGTCAGCAATGAAGTACTGGTTATTAAAGGGTTGTTTGAGATACTTGAGTGTTAGTTTGTAATTTTGTAATATGTATATGAAAACTATTAAACAATATTTATGTTTTTTAATTCATCAATCTATTATGTTGTTTATGAAATGCTTAATTGATTTGATTTGAGTTAAGTTGTTTATGAAATGCTTAATTTATATGATCCTATCTTTAGCATTCTGTAATAGTATTTTTTAGCATTCTTTATATTGCGAGTTGCAAAAAATAGTACATAATCAACATTCTATTTTTGCTAATTGTTAGACCTTTTAAATTGAATTTACATTTTTAAATCAAAATAAATGGTAAACAATATTTTAATAGCTTTGAAACCAAATTTACTATAAATTAAACCAATTGAACATTGTAGAAAAATTTTACACGTCGTAGTCTAATATGAGTAAGGAATCCATGATTATAAAATATATTTTAAATATTATAAAACATAAGTTTTTGGTAATTACAAAACATAAGCATTAAATAACTTGAGGCTTTGAGCTCAAACCTCAGTTTCCATTAATTACAAAACAACAATATGGAAGAAATTACAAAATAACACTATGGAAGAAAGTAGAAAACAATGCTAAAGTCTCATTGTGGATAAATTTGTCCTTCCTCTACTTGTTGGTTGGTACTGGTAGTGGTTGTGTTGTCTACGAGGATTGGGATCCCATATTCTTGAAAATCTTTCACTGCAAAATGGATATTGGCAAGAGTTGCATATTCTTCTACAACAACATCTCTCACTGAGAGAAATGACAGGTCTGCTTCAACTTTATTTTTAAACAAAACATCAAGATCCAAACCATTTTCTTGAAATTTTTTCCTTAATGTATCATTTTTCTTATTCAACAAAACAAGTTTCTCCTTGAAATAAATTGCCACATAAATACATTTGCGTACGTTATTCAAATGTATGTCAAGGACAATAACTTGGTTCTTCAGATTTGTATATTTTGACTGCAAATGATCAAAAAACAATTAATTAGTTAAATGTTTTAAAATAAACTTTAATTTCAAAAAATCATAAAGAACATACCACATATTTTTATTTTTTCGCATTGACAAGATCCATAAGGATTTTTATTTTTTGCCCATTTGTTATAGTATGCTTGGGCTTCTGAATTTAAGTTCTCAAGCATGTTTAACATTATATCAAGAAAATCATCATTAAATCTATTATTCACCACAACACTTCTTGAAATGCTTGGTTGAATAAAACATCAATTTTTGCTGGTTGATGCTCCACCATTACATATAATTTATTGGGATTGCAGAAACATGCATTTATTTCTTGAATTAATACTTTTACCTGATGCTCCCAAGTTCTCAAATCATCAAGGTTTGGAAGAATAAAATAATTAACATAAGATTTATTATTCTCTGTCAATAAATTAGAAATAATAAAAAAGTACATTGGTCATCTATTTGGAGAATCTCCTACATAGGACTACCTTCAGTGTTGTCAGGTAGATAATTAGGTGTATGAGGTCGCTATGAAGGCTATGTGGGTTGAGATACCTGTATCATATCATGCAAATTGAAAAAAACCATGGATGTGCCATTGTCAATGCCCAAATACTCTTCATCTAGATCAATTTCATGAAGAATTGTGGTCCCTATTGCATTGGTAGACCAACAAGTGAAAATTTTGAAAACTCTAACGTTGCAACCTGAATTATGCCACCACTTTGAGCCAGGATAAATAAACATTTCCCAATTCCATAATTTATAGGTCCCTGATGGGGTGGTGGTAGTGGTGGTGGGAATTTTTCTATTAATAACAATGACCTGCAAATGGAAATTAAAATCACTAAAATGACAAATAAAAAAATCTAATATCAAAGTAGCATTTAGTAAAAGAAAAATTAGTTTTATTTAGTGCACTTTGCTGTTGGTGTTGCTATTATTATTGTTGTTATTGTTGCTATTTTTGTTGTTGTTGTTGGGGAACTCTTAAAGCTCTACTAGACCCCCTTGGTGTTTGCAATATAGATTGCACAGTTACCATATTATATATAAAAGAGTATTAAAATATTACAATGATAAAAGAGTATTCAATCAAATAAAAGATAGTTTATGAAGCTATACTAGTGACATGAGTGGAGGGTTGTGATGGAGGTGTAATTTAATTCCACATTTATTTTTTTTGTATCAATTTTTGTTCGAGCACTTGTAGAGTCAATTTTTCATCTTCCTCCATGTTTGTTTCCATTGTGGCCTTAGGAGTTTGACGTCTCTTGGTTACTATATTTCTTTTGGAAAATTTTTCATTTAATTTTTCTTTAATAAAAATATATATTTTATTTAAAATTAACTAAATTAATATTTATATAATTATTTGAAATAAATATAGTATAAAGCTCAAACTCAAAACCTCAAACAACTCTAACTAACCTCCTGTGCTTTGAGGGAGCGTGTATTGACAAACATTATAGGATTTAGAGTAGAAGGAATAGTCATCGCTTGTAAATCCAAAATTGCTTCATGGTACAATGCATTGATATACTTATAATAGGAAAGATGAGAATGTTCATTGCATAGAGCAAAGTTCAAATCTTCTTTAATTTTATTTGAAATAAAAATACATCAGTCAAACATTAAGTGCCTAGAGTACAAAGAATATAAACCAGAGCCCAGAATGGAATGCTAGATGGTCTACCCTACAAAACTCTTGCTTGGAAAGGTTCAAGCATTCTCAATAGAAAAGGACTTTTAACACATTCAACCCTCAACCCCCTTTTACCGTGGTATTAAGGATTTGTTTAAAAAATTAACAAGTAGTTAGAACTAACATAAGTAAAACTAGTTAAAAATGAGCAATTATTTATTTTAAAATATCATACCATCTAGCGGCAACAAGTAATGGGACTCTAAATATTTTTTGTCCTCATCATTCAACAAGGCTTTTATTATGACTAGGTTCCCATCCTTGTAAGGTAGACCTGTCAGTATCTGGATATCCTATGGATGGATTCTAAATGAAACATTCTGGGAGCCTAAGGTGATATGAAATGTGGAGAAAATGGTATCAAAGCCTTGCAATATAACATTGAACAAACAAATATATTTCTCATACTGCAACATGTAGATAATGTCATTGAAATTTCAAGGCTCCACCCAATTGTTGTATGTGTCTTCTTACTATAGAATCCTTTGGATGATGGAGCATGTCAAATTTCAAAAAGTGAGTTTGGGGTTTCCCTCTAGGCCTTTGTATCCACTTGCACCTACACTAGAAGAGGTCTGATAAATGGAATCCATAGATGAAAATAGGTTTTCAGAAGTTGGGGTGATGAATATTAAGAATGGAAGGAGAGAAAAAAGGGGGGAAAAGTACAAAATGGGGTGCATTTATAACATTCAGCATATGAATATCTTTCTCATACTACAATATGTAGATAATGTCATTGAAATTTCAAGGCTCCACTCAATTTTTGTATGTGTCTTCTTACTATAGAATCCTTTGGATGATGGTGCATGTCAAATTTTAGAAAGTGAGTTTGGGGTTTCCCTCTATGCCTTTGGCTCCAATTACACCTACACTGGATGAGGTCTGATAAATGGAATCTATAGATGAAAACAGGTTTTCAAAAGTTGGGGTGATGAATATTAAGAATGGAAGGAGAGAAAAAAATGGGGAAAAAGTGCAAAATGAGGTGCATTTATAACATTCAACAAATGAATATCTTTCTCATACTACAACATGTAGATAATGTCATTAAACTTTCAAGGCTCTACCCAATTATTTTATGTGTCTTCTTACTATAGAATCCTTTGGATGATGGTGCATGTCAAATTTCAGAAAGTGAGTTTGGGGTTTCCCTCTATGCCTTTGGTTCCACTTGCACCTACATTGGAAGAGGTCTGATAAATGGAATCCATAGATGAAAATAGGTTTTTGAAAGTTAGGGAGATGAATATTAAGAATGGAAGGAGAGCAAACAATGGGGAAAAAGTGAAAAATGAGGTGCATTTGACACTTTTATAGGTATTTTTCTTGATAAAAGAAAACATTCACATGACACAAGCATTTGTTAGAGACAAAATGGCATGGCTGAGTGACCCACATCATCTAACTATAAAATGTTGATGCTCATTTGCATTATGCAGATGCTCATTAGTAGCCTCCACCTTATGCTTTCATACAATTAGTATTCACTTGCATCAAACATGCACTCATCCACGCTATAGTAGCATTTGTCTAAACCATGTTGGTGCTCATCTACATCATGCTGACATTTTACCAAATCACATAGATGAATGATGTAAAACCATAGACAAAAATCATCATGGTGTAGATGAATGCCTCCATGGTGTAGATGAAAACTTGCATAATACCAATGAATGTTGACACTATGTAAATGAATACTAGCATAATGTAGACTAATGCCATCTTGGCGTAGATGAATATCCATATAATATAAATGAGTGCTGAAACCATAAAGACAAATGTAAATTCATCTACATGGTGCCAACATTCATTTGCATCATATAGGTGTTCATCTACATTACATCGACATTTGTTTGCATCATGTTGGCATTCATCTACGTACTACTATAATTAATTGGTATCATACTGACATTCATCTACATCATACTAACATTCATCTATGTTATACCAGTGTTCATCTACACCATGCTAAAATTCATCTATGTCATTTGGGTGTTCACCTGCATCTTGTTGGCATTCATCTTTCCTTGGCATAAGTCAAGGAAACCTAACATGCATTCTACAATTCACCACATGGCATCACATGATTCACCTACATAATGATACACTTTCCAAATTGATTCATCACCATTATGAATCCAATTAAGCTCAGAACCTCCAATGATTTTTTTATATTGCCCACTAAAATTAACCCTGGGCAACATAGAACTCAATGCATCATTATCCACAATCAAATCCTTTTTTGCATCGAGATAGCCAAGTGTATTAAACATTAAAATGGGAAATTAGATGAAATAATAAAGGAAAACATCATAACATGTACGTTGATGATTATATTTTCTTTTTTTAATTGTTGTATATATCCCATCATAAAGACATACTTTTCTCTACAGTTGGTGCTCATGAATTTACGCTACTCTCACACTATTAATATTTTAGGCAACTTGATAAAAAATATCTCATTCAATTGATGAATAAGGGAATGATACTAAATGGAATGATATGGTCTTAGGATATGCACCAAATGGTTTTCTTGACTAGGATTTAAGTCTTTTGAATAAAATGTATCAAGAAGATGTAATGTCTCAAAATGTCAAGGTTGTAGGACTATTGTCCCAGAATAAGATGCGGGAAGGACCAATCTTTCTCTTCTATTTATCTTCAATATTTCATGCCTCAGGATCATATCATCCAAGAAAACAAAAGTTTTATAACTTTCATGCCTTAGGAGCTTAACATGCGAGTAAGTTATAGACATAACACACAGTCTATATAAATAGAGAGGGAACTACCTTTACAACCTATGGTAGAGGAAATATTTATGGGGTTGTGTTTTTACCACCTATGAGAGAGGAAAGATTTGTAAAAGTCCCAACCTTTTCTACCTATGGAAATAGATATATTCGTGAAGGCAATGCCTTTTCCATCCATGGTGGAGGAAATATTTGGGAAGGTGTCTTATCTAAGTGGACTTAATGGAAAGAATGCGGATGCTCTTACATTTTTTGTCAAAGAGGAGGAAGTGATTTTGTTGTGACCTACTGCCTCACATAGGGAAGAGGTTAATTTATTAGGAGAGGAGGTAGCATTGTCTAATGAAACAATGAGACATCCTTCACCAACATTTTATAAATACATAAAATGGAATTCTAATCAATGTACATGGGCCATATCATCAATAAAACACCAAGAGTCATGTTTTCCAATATATAATTCCATGTGTAATTAATCATGAAGGAACCCAAGTTGGATGGGAAAGAATTTGTTGTAGAATTATAGGCCCTTGGAGGTCTCCATAGAGGTGAGCCCTAGAAACAACCTAGGAAAGTCCTTGGGATGATGCCACTTGGTAGTATTACGACTTTCTTATATCCTTCTCCATGACTTACCACATGATTTGACCTATCTACCACTTCCTCCAAGATCTTAATGCATGGGATGTCACCACATCGGGACATCTCAAGCATTTAAGTCTCATAGGATTCATGAATAACTTCTTGCTCCCTTGTATGTCTCAATACCATTGATATAAAGGAACCTAAAACATCTGTATCTAATCTATCTTTGAGACTTAGACCATCATGATCACTGGGGTTCTCTATAGAGTTGAGGCCATCCTTGACACTTGGTGCCACCATAGATTTCAATACGTGTCAGGGAAGGCAACTTAATAGGTGTCGTATGAGTAACTCAACATATGTTTATGGTGTGGCATTTGCAGATTAACATATTTTTATGAGGCCATTACGGTTCTTATTACAAAAATGTATGGTTCACCTTCCTTTTTCTATAGTCCCAGTATTTTTTTATTAATTACTTTATATATATATATATATATATATATATATATATATATATATATATATATATATATATATATATATATGTATGTATGTATGTATGTATGTTTATTTAATTTTCATGATTTTTTGGGTAAGTGTTTTTTTTTTCATTTTTGAAGTAAATTCCATTTTTAAGTGTATGATGTGGGCACCCTCTAATGAATGAGAATTGAACCTACCAACCCTACTTGCCACCTAGGACCAATTACCAATCGACCACCTTTTCTCTTAACTGGTGAATCCTCTACCATGATATTCACTTTGTATCATGAATGATGCCCCCTTATGCACCCATGTGGCATGCACTTTGTAAAATCTTTGGTAGTCACTTCAACCAAAATAAAAGCAATAAGATAACCTGCATAACCTCAATGTATTTCCTCCAAGTTAACATCATTATGGAATGTGTATGATATGGGCCCTCTAGTGTATGATATCATGTGAAATATGTTGTCATTGCCCTTCATCATCACCACCCAAATCACTTCCAATATTTCAACACTTTCAAGTTTTATATGCCCTTGTCATAATTTATCTAGGTGTTAATATTTTGGCAGCATAGATGAACATGAGTTCCAATATAGAATTTGGAACCTCATTATCTTATCTCCATACCATTGGCATTTAAGCACTGACTTTAGTTAACATTGAACATGGAGCCTTCTCATAATCAAATCAATGTCATATTCTTTTCTAATTGTGGTTTCCTTTTCTTCCAAGGGTTTGAGTATGGTGTTTTCATATGTTTTTAATGTAATTTATCTAAGTGTAAATATATTAGCAACATATATGAATAGAAGCTACAAGATAAATTTTAGGACCTCAATATATTGTCCCCACATCAATACCATTGCATCATTGATTCGAGCTGACATTAGACATGGAACCCTACCATAATAAAAACATCTCTCATGACATACTTGTCCACCCTTTGTAGTATAAAATTACCAATCAAAGATGTTGGCACCCTAAAAGCTCCAAACCCCTTTGCAATGTGTGTAGACCATGTAAATCCATGTTTTATGTATAAAATGGGCCCTTTTTTGTATGATATCACCTAAAATATTTCACCACTTGTATGTTTTGTATGTATTTTCCCTTTAAAACCCTAGTGTCATTGTTCAAGCTGACTGTGGAATGAAACATTTCCTCCTTGCATAGTTGATTATGACATCATGATATGAAGGAATACACAACATAATTTTCAAATATAAGTTCCAAAAAAATATAATAAGACTATTTTTTCTTATCACTTCATTCAAAAATGGTGATATGGGGTCATTGGTTATGCACATAGGGTACCACCCCATATTCCCTAGTCTACGATGGCTTACATTCTTTGTGGAAAGAGATAGTGTCTTTGCCCAATATCTATGCCAAAATTATAAATAAATAAATTTCAATTGAGTGACTGATGTATAGGTAAGGGGAAAAGTCTCCAAACACTCATTATCTATTTTTGGACTTGGAAATATCTAATTGACCTATCATGCTTGATTTGAACCCTTTAGCTCCAATCTAATTTCACTAACTTGATCACTGTGTTTATTAGAATATTTATATAAAAAATATTTATTATAATATTAGTTAAAATTATTTATTCAATTTACCTCCATCATGATAGTAATATTCATTATCTACCCCATTCAATTCATTCCCTTCTCAAGCTTGTTCTTATGCTTTCACTAGATTGCATCAGGCAACTAATCTTTAGGTCTCAAGTGCCAATTCTTGACATAGGATTAAAGGAGTAAATTTTATTGCATTAATGGTCTTAGATTAACTAATTCCACTTGATCCATCCCATTACAAGTTCTCAAACCCACTCCAAGACTCATTTCACACCATATTGCTTCAATGTTCTCTCAAGGCTTATAGCCTTTTTATTTTGACAATTATTCATTATTTGAGTAATATAAAACCTTTACTAAATATATAAATACATATAAAATAACCTTATATGTACCTTAAAATTCTCATAAAGTTTCATGATCCATCTCCTTTTCTAGTTATCTCTTCTCTCACTAGGACATACCTAATTAGGTCTCTAGGTCTCTTTGTTAGACACAGTCACCTGTACACATATGAACAGATTCTGTACCAACCCAAAACATATAAAATATCATTTATCATGTCAATAAAATTAAAACTACCAATTTTTGTCTTTTTTTGATAGTGGGAACTCTTTGTATAGTCAAAACCCAAGTCAAGGGCTTTTATGCCCCTATTCAGGTCTGAGAGCACAAATAAATGCCTTGAGAACATTTTAATGACTTTATTTCCACTATTAAAGGTGTTTAGCCTCTATATTAGCCTCATAAAAATCCTTAAACCTTTGAAAACTATATACCAATCCTATGTTCACATTTTATAATTCAATTTCCTTTGGAGTATGTAGGAAACAATGTTTTTTACAAAACTGTGTCCCTGTTGGGCAACCAACAAAAATGTTTCAAGCAAGGAAAGATTGATATCAAATTAATAACTCCCCCATGAACTTACCCAATCATTTTATAAGTAAATAACTCACTACTTATATGTATTATTTCAAATATCAATATTCATAATCTCGAAACAATAATGCAAGTATAGAAATAGGGCCTATTTATTGCCAACCTCTAACTTGGGGTCTCTCTCTCATATGAATTATCCTTAAGATATTCTCTCCTAATTATTTACATCAATAAATTCATAATATAATGGCCATACGTCTCTCCAAATGTGTGTCCTTTCCATCATCTACTAAAATAGGGGTCATATTCTATGTAACAGGGTTTGGTGAACTATGCATTTAATTTCCCTTTACTCTTGGGTTCAAACAAAAAGTGTTGAAAATAATTTGAAAAAAACACCACCTATAAATATTTATATCAACACTACTATATTATATACCTTAAAACCAACAACATACCTTATTTCTTTCATTATGACAAGCATGTAACAAGGTCTATGAGCAAAATTATACTTTTCTCTGATTCATTTCATATTGAACTATTTGTTTGATCATCTTCAAGGTTTGTTTGGTCTAAACACAATCAAGGCTCAATACCATTGTAATATTATTCTTATTAACCTAGATAAATCATTCAATACTCCTCTATACTATAACCTATAATCTCTTGATCCAAACCCTGCAGTCTTAACACAAATAACAACACATTCATGACTTGAGGATCTTACTGAGGCAATAGAAAGTTAAGAGACATTAAACATATCTTTTAAAATATAATAATACATAACAATCTCTATTTTATTCATTGAATCCATCTTTGTTACATTACAACCCATAAAAGGGACTTTATAGATTCCACCACCTTTTTCTGAGAGGTCATACTCATTCCTTAATTGCTCCCTCTTTTCTTAATTTTGGATCTCTCTTCCACCTATCTCACATTTCATCTCTCTCAGATTTATGTACAACCTTTTATTATCCACCAACCTCAATGTTGGTTATCTAATTAGTTACAAAATAACTTCCTTTCTTGTCAACCCAATGTATGGGTAAGGGTTACCATTCTAAAACATGACCTCCACATTATGAATTAACATATATGACTTATAAACACCATTTAAATGACTTAATTATACTCCTTAACTCACTTTACTCATCTATTTACTCCTTACATGCATTTAGCCCTCCTAGACTCAATTTCAAATATTTGAATTTTTAAATTCCCTATTTTGGAGGGAAAACTCTTAGAACCCACTTAACACACCTTGAAGACTCAAATTGGACTGTAGGATAAAAAATGGACCTTATAATGTCCTTTACACAAAATTTCACTAGACTTTTACCACCTTTGACTTCTTACTAACAAAAACACAAAAATGTTGTTTCCTAGCTTGATGTTCCTGCATCATACTCCCTAAGAGGGAGAAAAATTGAGCCACCAACATTCTTCCTTGCCTTCCAATTTATCCTTTGAGGGTCCTTCATCATTTATTGACTATTTTTCATCCTTTCTTGTTCCTTTTTCTTTTTTAAACTCTTGTATTTCTTCGTTTTGGCTTTGTCTATCTCCCTTGTCATTACATCTTCTACCTCCATGAAGTGTTCCCACTATTTTAGAATATTATTTGATTAATCTTCCACATGTTATAAGTCACTTTAAACCTCATAAAACTAATATGCAACCATATAGGTCTTATTATCTTTCTTCGTGCTTGTTCTATGACTTACTTCCTCATTGTTTTCACTTGATTCATGCTTGTTTAGTGTTTTTTGCTCTTTGTTCATGCTAGAATATTATTATTGAGGATATAATGTCATTTCATGCATGTAAATATATATAATTTTCCATTTTTACTCTCATTTACTTCCTTTTTTGAAACTTTTTCACATTTTGATGCCTTTTCCTATGATCTTGCTCATTGTACAAGAGCAACTTCTTATTCCATTTATCCTTAACATAGTACAATATGATTTTACCAAAATTTGACTTTCCACACCAATTATTATCAAAATTTAACTCATAATTAGTGTTCTAAAGTGAATAAATAACTGTGTTTGCTTGCTCATACTCCCTATGCTTGCTTTCTTGTGGCCTTGTTTGCATAACTTCTTGTGCTTCCCTTTGCTTCCCTTTGCTTCCCTTCTCTTGATGTTTCTTTTAGTTCATAATTAACCTTTACCTAATGTAATTCACCTTATTTCAACCCATTATATGGATTCAATATCTCTTTCAACATCTCCAAATATTATTTCAACTTTAGTGCATCCATCTCTTCACAATCCTCATCAAACCTTGGTCCATATTGCTCTTTATATTCTTGGGCAACTTGATATTTTTCTTGTCCTTAGACTCCCTCATTTGTGAGAGTCACATCAAGATCTTCATGCTGCATTCAATTCTTCTCAATCACTCTTTGAGGTTATTCATCCTCATCTTGCCTTGCTACACACTCATCCATCAATGCAATGGTTTCCATATACAAGAGATATTTATCAATGGGGTCAATTTCACATACATCATCATATAAAAAATTTGAAAAAAAATCTTGAAAATAATTTTCTTCTCTTATGCATTAATTTTCTTGTTCACATTGATGTACCTTCACCTCTTTGGCTAAGTTTGCTTGCATCATCTCTCTTATTTCATTTATAGGCTTGTTATCTTCCTCTACCTTCATAGTTCCTTGGGATACACCTGCAATGTGATATTTTTGGGCTCTTTTAATGCTCTTTGTCACCCATTTTATACCTTTTAACTTCTTAGGTTGCCACTTGTTTCTCTTTGTATCACCTTCATGCTTCATACTTTGATAACTTATCTTTGCAATTTGGGTTTCTTTCCCGTTTTTTCTTTCTTTCCATATTTGTGCTTGATTTTCACTTATGATTTTGCCTTATTTGATATATTTTTTGAGGTTCATATCTTTCTTCTCAATACCTATTTGTTTCAACCACTTAAGCCACACCTTCAACTTTCTTCACTTTGTCTTCTTCAAGAGGTTATTTTTCTTTGTCATCCTCTTTCCACTTGATGGGTGATGTCCTTAGCCTATCCTTCAAAAAATTTGAGGACTCATGCTTGGAATTCACCAATTATTTCTTCATAATTGCATACAAAAACTTGAAAGAAATTTTAGAATATAAAATGAGAGACCACATAGTCTCTTTGAATTTCCTTGGCATAGACATTTTCCATCTTCTCTTTTTGTCTTCATTCTCATGTGTTCTTCTTGGCACTTCTATCTTCTTATTGTTCTCTTCAATGAGAACCCTCTTTTTTATCTCTTTGTCTTGTTTCTCACTTGGAAACATCTTACTCATAATGCCTCTTTCAGCTGCCTTCTCTATCTTCTTCTCATTCTTCAAGACACTCATCTTGTGCCTTCTTTTTCTCACAAGTGACTATAGTGGCCACTACACCTTTATTATAATATTCAAACCAGTCCATTGGATTCCTTGTATTCTCAAGAGCTTCACCATGAGCTTCATCTTCTCTATACTTTTCCCTAATTCTCTTCTCATGTCTTCCACTTCTCTTCCTACACCCATCTTGTCTCACTTCTTTACTTCCTAGGCCTATCTAGACCTTCCTCTTAGAAAGCTTGTCAAAATTACCTCTTAGACCTATTTTGGGCCTTTCCTCTTATTTTATTCCTCTATCTAGGACCTCTTCTTATCCTCCTTGACTCTCTTTTGGAGTCTTTACTCTTCTCTCTTCTCTCTTGGATTTCCAAGGCTCTCTCTACTTCTCCTTCACTAGTCATTTCTTGACTAGCTTCTAGTCCTTCTCATAGGACTTTGGGGATTTATGCCTTCTCTTTATCACTATTATATTCCTATATTATAACCTCAAGAGATCATACCTGAAACTCTCTCCTCCCATAATACCCTACAATGTGTCATCTCATGTATACCTCATAACATTATGCATTCATCTAAAATCAACACGTTTAAAGAATTTAAAACAAAAATTTATCTAAAATTACCTTAATTTGATACAAAATTATGTATAGGTAAGGTAAAAAGTCTCCAAACACCCATTATTTGGTTCTAGACTTGGAAATATCTCACTGGCCTATCATGCTTGATTTAAACCCTCCAGCTCTAATCTAGTTTCACTAGATAGATCACTGTAGTTATTAGACTATTTCTCTAATCCCTTTTTATTGTACTATTTTTATCACTTATTGATGAAATTTACCTCTCTCATGACATTAACATTAATTTTATACCCTATTCAATTCATTCCTTTCTCAAACTTGCTCTTGTGCTTTCACTAGCTTGCATTAAGCAACTAATCTTTAGGTCTCAAGTGCCAATTCTTGACATAGGATTCAAGGAGTTAATATAATTAAATTAATGTTATTATATGGCCTCGTTAAATTTCATCCATCCCCTTAAAATTCCTCAAACCCACTCCAAGACTCATTTCACACCATATTGCTTCAATGTTCTCTCAAGGCTTGTAGCCTTTTTTTTTTATAATTATTCCTTGTTTAAGTAATATAAAACCCTTCCTGAAGATATAAAGACATATAAAATTACCCTCTATTTTCCTTCAACTCCTCATAAAATTTTATGACCCATATCCTTTTCTGGCTATCTCTTCTTTCACTGGGATAGACCTAATTAGGTCTTTAGGTCTCTTTTTTAAACACAATCACCTGTACACGTACAAACAGAGTCCATACCAACCTAAAACCTATCAAATATAATTTATAATGTAAAAAACATGAAATATACCATTTTTTGTCTTTTTTTTAATGGTGGGAACCTCTTGTATAGTGAAAACCCTAGTCAAGGGATTTTATGCCCTTGTTCAGGCTCGAGAGCACAAAGAAATGCCTTGAGAATGTTTCAATGACTTTATTGCCACTATTAAAGGTGTTTAGACTCTGTATTAGCCTCATAAAATCCTTAAAACTTTGGAAACTATATACAAATCCTATATTCACATTTTATAATTCAATTTCCTTTGGACTGTGCATGAAATAAGGTTTTTTATAAGACCATGTCCCTGTTGGGAAACTAACAATAATGTTTCAAGCAAGGAAAGATTGAAAAAAATTACTAACTCCCCAATGAAACTACCCAAGCATTTTATATGTTAATAACTCAATATTTTAATGGATTATTTCAAAGATAAATATTCATAATCTTGAAAAAATAATGCAAGTATAGAAATAGGGCCTGTATATTGCCAACCTCTAACCTGGGGTATCTCTCTCATATGAATTGTCCTTAAGATATTATCTCATTATTTACATCAATAAATTGATAATATAATGGCCATCCCTCTCTCTAAATGTGTGTCTTTTCCATCATCTACTAAAATTGGGTTTATATTCTATGTAACAGGGTTTGGTGGACTATGTATTTAATTTCCCATGATTCTTGGGTTCATAAAACAAGTGTTGTAAAAAATTTGAACAAAACACCACCTTTCAATATTTTTATCAACACTACTATAGTCTATACCTTAAACCAAACAACATACCTTCTTTCTTTCATTATGACAAGCATGTAACAAGGTCAATGATCAAAATTATCCTTTTCTCTGATTCCTTTCATTTTGAACCATTTTTTCAATCATATTCAAGGTTTTTTTGGTCTTAACACAATCAAGGATCAATACCATGATAATAATATTATTATTAACTTAGATAAATCATTCAATACTCCTTCTCTAGATTGTAACCTACAGTTTATTGATCTAAAGCCTGTAGTATTAACACAAATAGTAACACGTTCATGACCTGAGGATCTTACCCAAGAAATAAGAAGTTAAGAGACATAAGAGAAATTAAAAAAATATTTTCAAATATTATAATACATAACAACAAGCTATATTTTATTCATTGAAACCATCTTTGTTACATTACCCCATAAAAGGGACTTTATGGATTCCACCATCTTTTTCTGAGAGATCATACTCATTCCTTCATTGTTCTCTTTTTTTATTCCTTTTGTATCTCTCCTCCACCTCTCTCACATATCCTCTCTCTTATATTGATGTACAACCTTTTCTTTTCCACTAACCTCAACATTGATTATCTAATTAGTTACAAAACAACTTCCTTTCTTGTCAACCCAATGTATGGGTGAGGGTTACCATATTAAAACATGACCTCCACCTTATGCATTATAATCATCCTTTAAATGACCTCACTATACTCCTTACCCATATTTTACTCATCTATTCACTCCTTACATGCATTTAACACTCCTAAACTCAATTTTAAATATTTAAATTTTCAAATTCCCTATTTTGGAGGGAAAACTCCTAAAACCCGCTTAACACACCTTGAAGACTCTAAATGGACTCTAGGACAACAAATGGACCTTATAAGGTCCCTTAAAAACATTGGAAACAAAATTTTACAATCTTTGAATTCATATTGAGAAAAACACAAAAATGTTGTTTTGTAGCTTGAGGCTCTTGCATCAACAATCTTTGTTTTGGCTGGTTGAAGAGCCCAATGTGTTAGGGTTGGGAAAATTATGGGTGATCAGGTTTGACACCCATTAAAAATATGGATGGAACCCACTTATATTTCCAAATAATTTCCCCCCTCTACCTTGGTGATTACAATGGAAAAATTATTTTTGTTATAATTGAACTGATAAAATTAGAGGCAGCCAAGACAGTGGGGTCCCAAAGTCAATACTGTAACATATGCTTGTTTAATATACCAATATATTGACACCTAGAGAAAATAATTTTTTGTTTACTCATACCCATGGAATATTTGGCAAGGCCATATAGAACTTGTGAGTGGTGGAAGATTTCAAAGTGTGTTGGGCGGTGATGATGAGGGGAAATGATAGGGTATTTCATGTGATATCATACATCAGAGGGCCCATATCATACACATACCCTGACTTGAGGGTAGTTTTTAGATTACATACCTTGCATGTATTATGAAGGAGGGTTTGTAGCTTGTAGGGTGGTGGCATATTATATTGACTATTTTCTATTTGATTATGGAAGGACTCCACCTCTGATGTGTAGATCAAATAAAAAATGCAATGTCATTGATGTGGGAGAAATACATTGAGGTAATGAAGTATATCTTGTTGATTTTATTATGGATAAAGTGAGTACTAAAGATTTTACAAAGTACATGCCACATGGGTGTATAAGGGGGCATCGTTGTTGATACAATAAGGTTGATTGGTGATCAATCCTACATCGTACACTTAAAAAGGGAATATACTCTACAAAAGAAAATAAAATACTTATACATTTTATACTAATATTTATATATCATGTAATTAAAAAATATGTATAATAATATATAATTTTAAGATATATATAATACAAATATGAAATATTTAATAATAAAAATGAAATATTATAATAAATAATATTATATATCAATATTAAAGATATAATATAATATAACTATTAATATACTATATATTATATTTATAATATAATATTAAAAAATTAAAAACATTTAAAAAATTAATTTTTTAAATTTTTTGTAACAATGTACTTTATTTTTTATTTAGTAAAATTATATATATATAATTTTTTTTAAAGAAAAAGTGTTGATATCTTATTCCAATTTAATTGTAAGATACATCTAGTATTCCATCCCAAAGGGATGAGTTGAGAAAAAGATAAAATGAGCCATAAAAGCTTAGAAGAAAAGTAGGAGCACTAGTGAATAACATGGAACAAAAAGTATGTGGGGAAGCCACAACTCAATCCAACACAAGAATAAAATTGATCCTAATCATAGGAGGACTAAAGGAACATATTGGTCCAACAAAGGAGTAAAAGTAGATTGATTGAAATTTAATTAAAGGAAAACTCCCTCTCAGTCTAATTACCCTCTAAAATAATAAATTTTATACTTACCTTACCAAAATCAATGTTACAAGTAGATTTTGTCAGGCCATCCATCACATGATTATGCTTCTCATAGATGTGGGTGAAGGAGATTCATTTGAAGCTTTGTGCATGTGATTTGACACAGACCAATGTGTGTTGTAGTGAGATGTTTGAATAAATAGCTTCCCCATTTAGCCAATTACACACATTTAAAGAGTTTATATAAATAGCCATTTCTATAAGCTCATAGTCCATCACTAGTTTAAGGGCAGTGAGAATGGCAAGTAATTCTACCATGTTGTTTATGGTCCAGCCAGTCCCTTACCTAAAATATAGCTTATTCCTATTGAAAAAGATAAAACCACCAGTGCCACTATAACCTAGGTTCCCCCTTGATGCACCATCACATAAGGAAAATGGCTTGGAGGTGTCCAATTTTAGTGTCTTAATGCATTTCATTTGCTTTCCCCTGACTAGTAAGGGAGGTAGTAAGAAATGCTTGTATTTATACAAGGTAGATTAGATCAAAGGATTCTTTTCCTTGAATATTGATTTATTCCATGTTATCCAAATGGCCAAGGTGATCTATAATGGAAGATGCAGCTAAGCAACATGTATGTCTTGTGCAACATTCTAATATTCCAAGAGGATAGTAGGGAGTCACCTCCCCAACTAATACCATGTGTCTGGGAGGTTGTGGCATCCTAGATGACTCTAGTGAATTGGCAATGTATGAATATATGATTAATAGATTATTTAACATTATAACATAGAAAACATAATCCTAGACCATTCCACCCCTTGTGCTAAAGGTTATCCTAGGTTAGGATTCTATTTTTGAGTGTAAGATAGAAATGGAGAATACTTTTGGGGGGAGCCCTAATCTTCCATAGACCCTTGCACCACCCTAGAATGTCTAGGTTATGTTAATATTGGAAAAGATCCAAGTATCCTATCTTGACTTTGTAATCTCTATGTCCTCTATTATAAGCCTAACTTAAAGTATCCTCCCCCTATGTGAGATGTATGATAGTGATTAACAAGTTATTTTTATATTGTTCTCAATGGATGAAATTTTGTCCCATCAGACCAATTTGCCCCACAAATAACCAACTAAACCTCTATCTATCCACCATATTGTGATCAAAGGCACAAAATAATGTGTGGATATTAATTTGATGTAGATTTTCCTTCAAAGCCTCCATGAATCATAAATCTTATGAGATACCAAATACGGCATCCATGCCGATTTGAATTTGTGATCCATCAGTATAAATCCAAGCTAGATATTCCCCAATGGTGTCAAATGATTTTACAATTGCCTTCAAAAAATATACCCTCCATTATACTTCTTTAGATGCATTCTAATCCATTATAGTAGTGTGAGGGGTTGAATGTACTTGTGGTATAATATGTTCTACCATAAATCCCTGTTATTTATGAGTTTCTATGCACCTTTGGCATCAAGATATCTTGAGAATAATTTTAGGTATTTTATCCCCCAAACCCCATCATATCTTGGTTGGGAGATGGTGCCCCATTTAATAAGTATAATTCCATTTTTATCCTTGTTAATCATCCATATAAATTGAGTGCATAGTTTACTTATATTGTTCAGGATCATTTTTGGAAAAAACATGAGGGATTTCTAGTAGACATGGATTTCTAGTAGGACATGTTTGATAAGGATCAACCTCTCTTCCATAAAGATCCAGTGATTACACCAAAATGTGGTGCATAATTTAATTTTCTCCACAAGCCAAGTCTAGTCTTCACTTTCTTAAACATCCACTTTAAGGTAGTAGCCAAGATCAATAATGCCATCTATAAGATTTTGGGTGGTGAAAGGCAATAATAGATGGATGAGGTGAATGGTGATAGGGGGAAGATGGAAAAAGAAGATAGAAGATTTTTGAAGGCTGATAGGCATCTTGGTAGTAGAGGAAAAATGTTTCAATACCCTATCAAGGGATTTTGCTTACTGAACCACACCATTATTAAAGATGAGGATATCATCCACAAAAAGTGTATGAGTGATGAAAGTTTTTTTAGCCACCTTAACACTCATAATATTACCTATAGTATGATCATGATTGATATGCCAACTAAGGACCTCCATAACAAGAAAAAAAGGAGAGGGGATAGTGGGCATCCTTGTCTCAGTCCATAGGTGGGAGAGAAAAAAGAGGACGCTAAACCATTCATGAGTACCACATAAGAAATAGATTTAAAACAATCCTCCAACTAGTTTATGAAATGATAGCCAAAACCAACTTGTGTTAAGATGATCCAAAGGTAAAACTAGTTTGCATGGTTAAAAGCCTTGGAGAGGTCAATTTTTAAAAGGAAGGTAGCTCTAGCTTTATCTTTAATGGCATGTAATGTCTCTTGGGTAGAGCCTATGGCATCATGGATATTCTAGTTATCCAGGAAATTAAATTCTTTAGGAGAGATATGCTTAGAGAGTATGGTGCTTGAGATGAGCAACAATGATTTTGGAGATAATATTGTAAATACAATGGCAAAGGGAGATGGGATGAAAGTGATCAAAGCTAGAGAGGGTGGCATCCTTTAGAATGTTTTCAATAAATGTGGTAGAAAAGGCACTATAAATTCTACCTAAGAGTCAAGATTCTTCCACAACTAAGAGATCATTTATTAATAGATCCCAAAAACCCAAGAAAAACTCCATCAAACATACATCTAGCCTAGGTGCTTTCCCCATCTGAAGAGAGTGGATAGTATCAAGAAATTACTTACTATTAATCAACTGCATAATCATATAATTATGATTTTCATCCACCCATCTATCAATGAAAGTAGTTGTAGCCAATATGTCCCTGATATTCTCCTTAGGAGGCTCAGTATATATGTGTTTGTAATGAGACACAATAGCCTTGTAGATAGAGGGGAAATTATATAATTCCCTACCTTGAAGGTCTCTAATTTTCCATATGGTGTTTTGTGCTCTCCTAGCTATAGCACTGTAGTGAAATAACTTTGTGTTTTCATCTCTCCTTTAGTTAGCCAAGTGACCCTACTTTTCATTCTCCATTTCACTTTTTTCCAAGTCAATAGCCTTTCTTTCTTCTTTTATATTCTATATAGTTCTTAAAGGGTATCAATCCTTTGTTAATTCAAATGGAATGAGTCCATGTAGTTCTGTATACCCTTTTTAACTTGCAATAAAAAATGCTCACTATCCTAAAAAATCCTGGCCCATGATTTAGTAACAACTTTAATTTTGGAGAGATTTTCTTGAAAACTGATCATGGAAAATTTTCCCCTATCACTAGTATGCTAAACCTAATTATTTTTTAATAAATTTTTTACAGTATTCATATTCCATCTAGTGTGGATTGAATTTAAATGGCAAGGGAGGCTATTTAAGCCCTTGACCAATTCTAGTTAGATGGGGTGGTGGTCTGATGAATGTTGCTTTAGAGTAGTAGTGTTTTAAGAGATAAAAAGGAGGAGGGGAGATTTATTAAATATAAAATGGAACAGTTAATTTGATATACCCTGTGCTCCTGTATGTTGATTAGACCAAGTGGGCTCTAATGTCATAGGTGTGGCATCCACCAGGTGGAAATGATCCATATAATTGAGAAAAAAGTGTGCCTTTGGGTCAGATATATCATGTGTGCCCCAAACTTTAGCTAAATGTGTTATGAAATTTAGATCCCCTCCTATAATGAGGTGAGACAATTGAAGAATACCTTTGTTCCCAATATCATCCCAAAAACTTTGCCTATTATGTGACGATGCATAAACATTGAGAATGTCTAACTCCATATCGTGTTCTCTAGATAGAAAGGTTCCAAGAATGTAGTTCCCAAAAATAATATAAGATCGAAGGTCCAAACAAGCTTTCCATCCAATTGTTAAGCCCCTAGAATTTCTAGTAGTGTCGCATATCAAGAAGGACCAGTCTAGGAGTGATTTCTGAAGATATTTTTTAGTAACATCCTCTAAACACATGGTTTCTTGTAGAATTAGAATATCAAGATTGTGTTTAAAAACCATCCTCTTTAGGGACCATTATTTTATGGCCATCCCAATGCCCCTCAGATTGTGATAAATAATAATCATTTGGTAACCAATTTTGGGGTTGTTCTTCTAAGGGCCCTGAAGATAGTTTATTGTTTCCCAGATAGTATATTCCTTTTAGCCACATCCTGATCATGTAATAAAAGAGTACAATTGCCCCTTGTATAATGAGTGGAATTCACCTAATATGCTTCCAATCCCCTAGTTCCCAAGGGTGAGCCATGTTTCTATGATGAAGCTTTTATTTTTGATCGAGTAAGATACCTTTTTCCTAAAGATCAAATGGAGTCATTGTCATTAGTGGTGGAAGATGTCACCAATGTAAGCTTAATGTTTTATTGTTTCACCCTAATATGTGCACTTTCTACTTCCCTAGCTGTAATTCCTACAAATTTTTCCTCAAAGTGGAGTTCTCAATCTTCAACTGATGGAGATCCTTAGGTTGTAAGGCCTTCATTTATTAAAATAGTCCCCATTCCATCTCTGAGATAAATATCATCCAATGACTTGTTACTACCACTATTATCCACCTGTTGACTAATTAAAACCATGTTTTGTGTAATGGGATTTGGTTATAATCTATGAGTTTTTCCACACTCACCATTTCAACCTTCTCATATACCTTTGGAGGGGTAGAATCTACAGCATGTGCTTATTTCAACAAATCTTCATGAACCTTCATGTTTTATTTTATTTACTTCCCTCCATCTATAAAAATATCAACCCTATTGCTATTACAAACATGCCTTTGAGTATCCATTGTATGATGTTTTGATGGAGCTTCTGAGCCTCCTATACCCTATCATCTTTTTGGATGCTCCTTGCGAAGAAATGGGCAATTATTTTAGTATACCCATGACATTGACACCTAGTGCATAAAAAAGGGACATTCAAATAGTCTAAAAATTGATCATATTGGTGGTCACCATCATTGATTTTAATGGAGTCTAACAGACCTCTTGAAGCCTCCATTTTAACACACAAGATTGTCACTGAAGTGTTTACTTGGGAGGATGTCCTATGGTGGGTTTTGATAAATTTTCCAAGAGTATTTCTAATATATCTAAAAATTTATTCCACCCATAGTTCTAGAGGAATCCCAGGTAGCTTTACCCATATAGGTGCCATTGTGATGCACTCCCATTTTGGGTTGAATCCTACATGCCATTTGGTGATGGCCACTATGGTGTTACCCCATAACCATGGTCCACCTTCTTCCATCAACATATGGTTTTGATTGATTTGGTGATCATAACAAAAAACCTCTATCCCCTCTCTGTAGTTTAGGTACATAACCCAAGACTAGTCCAAATGTGTTCTATGTCCATTGAAGAAGACTGTTATCTGTATAGTGTCGTGCATGAAAATGCCTAATGAGGGCCTGTTTAGAATAAAAAATGATTTTATCCTTGCACAGAGTTGGATCAATTTCTACTTGAGCCAAAATGGTTGAGATTTTAATGTATTTCTTTTTTTTACCTAAGTCACTTGGATTTCTTGGTCACATGTGTGTCCAGATCCCTTTCTTTGTCTAGTAGATTCACAACATGGGTGATATGACCATTGGTAGGATCTTCCTTTTGAGTCAAAACATTTTTGTTTCTCATTATTGTCACCACAAACCTAGATAGGAGGACATCAATGGTATCTCAAAGTCAGTGTGATTGGAAAGAGTAATGATCCACTAGTGAAGAAACTTTCATTACTAATTTATTTTTTATGGCTTTCCCTATTTTTCACTAGTATGAGATGGATACTATATCAAATCTAAAAAAGGGGGTAAGAGATTTTAACCCTGGTCTTATATATATATATATATATATATATATATATATATATATATATTCAAAGATAAAAAAATATACACAAAATGAAATAATAAACAAATAACCTAATTATGTCCCTATTATGCATATTGAATGGGTATGTAAACACTTGGATCATTGTTTATAAATTTGTTAAAATAAGAGGAAGTAGGTGTAGAAAATCACAAGATAGTTATCATTTGAATTATACATGGCAATATTTTTAATTAGATTCTTCATTCTCACATTTACTACAAACTATGAAGAAACCATCACATTTGTCCATGGCTGAAGTTGGTGATATGAATGTTCTCCACTAAGTATTTAGGAATCCTAGGATGGAAGATGGTGTAAAAAATGCCTACAATGATAGTTTGGCAATAATTAAGGGGATGAAGAGGCAAAATGACTAGACAAGGCAGTGGTAATAGAAGTTTAGGTGTCTCTTGGGTGGGTGGGAGTGATATCTGGGGGCCTCCCATGTGGGGATCATTTGGTCTTTGTAAAAATGAACATGGATAAGTTAGTCTAGATTAGACACAGTGTCACCTTTCTTTTTGCAAGCTCATGCCATGATTACAAATATAGACATAAGAATGCCTTATAATGAGAAGTAAATGAAGTTCATCTTATATATTGAGTTAAATAATTTAGATTTTATTTTCAAAATATGTTTTAATTTTGTAGATATTTATTTTTCCAATGTGTTTTAATGCTCATACTATATATCTGCCAATTTCATTACGTATCTCACATAGTCATGATATGAATGGAAACATAAATATATATGTTGACATAAAAAACTATTGGACTGACATTATGCTTTAATAATTATGGTATGTTTAAGTAAAAATATATTTTGTTAAGGATGAGTTTTATTTTATTTTATTTTATTGTGTTGTAATAATTTTAAGAAAATCCTATATATTTTTATTACTTTTATATGCAATGGATGTCGATGTTGCCAAGAATGCACAAAATAATGATATAAAAGAGTAGACAACATCGCAACCTAGAAGAAGAAAATGAATGGAAAATAATTATTTAGAATTAGATTAAACATCACAACCTAAAAGAAGACAAATGAAAGATTCAAAAACTGAAAGAGAAAAAATATAACTAATCCCAACATAATTCTTGGGAGAGATTTGAATAGTTTTAAAATGATTTTTTGACATGGTCTAGGAAATTTACATTGGAATGAATGTTTCTCTAATACCTGAAGGCCCTGTATGCAATATATGTTAAAAATAAAAATGACATCACCAACTTTAAGCATCAAATGACATGGATCTTAAGCCATAAGTACCATAACTTTAAAGCTTATCATAGGTTGAGGAAATGTTAATATTTAGTATTAACCCAATCCTATAAGTGACACTTACAACTAGAGGTCAATGTAAATATAAAGGACATACAATAATTTTTATGCAAGACATAAAAAAAATAACTAAGGTTTTACCACCTTGAATAAAAGATTTTTGGATGATTATAATTTGGAGGAGGGATCAATGTGGAATAAATTACAACTTTACTATCAATATAGAGTGGGAATATAAGGAACTTAAAAACAAAATAACTTAAAAACAAAATAAGACATGAAAATATCTATTCATATGTTCAAATTGATAAAAATTATCTTAGTGAACTTTTACAGAACTATAATGAAAACATATTTAAATAGCTAAACTTTGACCACATGCAGTTTGATTATGCTATAAATAAAGTTATATTTATAGGTCCAGTGATGGATATGGATTAAGGAAATATCATTAATCACATGACATCAATGGTATCCAAACCACCAAATTCCCAAAGAGAGATGAAATTAATCCATTTGTGGGTAAATAACCCTAATGTAGATCTTGGAACATTGATTGATTAGTCTAGGATTGGAGCATTTCCTACCAAAGAATATATCACATTAGGATTACTTGATATGGCATTTCCAACATTATTTCTTGATGGAATATGTTATTGGATATAACCATGGTTGAGATGAGTACATATTCATGAATTTTTTAAACATCTTTTTTGATATAGGGATCACCATTTTGGTTGACACCCATGATTTATATATTACATGATGAACATAATCATGAGACATCATGCACAAAATTCTTCAGTAGTGTTTATGAAAAATAGCCTTCAAGATATGTCAATCACCATTAATGAGTTACATGAGCATATGGACAATGTGCCCCACTCCCATTTCATTGATCATTTTATGTGGTTTGGAACCACTTTGAGGGGTACAAGGTCTTATTGGACAACAATTTCTAGGTGAATTGATTGAAATTCTACATCAACTTGGGTTACACTAGAATTTTTTTGACTCTAAGTACAATTGATATGTATTGGCCTAATCTACATGCAAAAATGCCAAGAACAAAACCAAAAAATCCATGAGAAGTCCTAAATTGGTGAAGACACAATATTATTGATTATCCTCATATAGTGGCACACTATATGCACTTGTAACATATAATTTTTTGTAAGGAGATATTACAAAAACAAATGAAAGTAAGATATTATTGGTTTAGATATGAATGGAAACATAGAGGTTCACCACATGTGCATAGATTCATATGGTTAGACAAAGCACAAAATATGGAAAACCTTGATTGGACAAATGATCATGAATGGAAAATTATTGAGAAATACTTTCACTCCATTTTTCACACATGGAATCCTTGAGAAGATCCACATCAAAAAAATATATAGACTTGTACATTATTCATGATATATCTTTTTCTTTTGATTTTTCTTTAATTCAAAAGGTTATGTACATGTTGGGTTTTTAATTTAAAGACTAACCAAAATAATGCATTCTATTCTAGTTTATTATTTGTATAGGATTTGTCTTAAATAGGTTATTATATGCTTAAATTTGTCCCATTTTTACCTCTAGGATGCCTCTGGACTCATCTAATCATGCCACGTGGCCTTTGCCCACTAATCCAAAGCCCAAGTAGAAAGTAGAAGTTCCTGAACAAGTAGATCACTAGGATCTTACCAAGTGTCACCATCTCACTATATCAGAGCTCTCAAATATTTGTATAGTGTACAAAGGCTAACTAACTAGTGAGATTCATCCATGTGTCATCATCCTAATAACCTAGAGATGAAATCAATAACCTTAATTGTATAATAATATTGGGCAAATAGAGTAGCGATATTTTTCCATGTGTCATCATTTTTCTAACCTAGAGATGAAGTTAGAAAAGTTAATTGTAAGATCATCTTGAGCAAGTAGAGCTATGAGAGTCATCCACATGTCATCATCTCACTAACTCAAAGATGACATCATCAATGTTCATTGTATGATCATCATGGGTAAGTGGAGCAATGAGAGATACCCATGTGTCATCATCTTGCTAACCTAGAGATGATATCAGAAAATTTCATTGTACGATCATCCCAGGTAAGTAGAATAATGAGAACCATCCACATGTCATCATCCCACTATCTTGAATATGGCTCAGTGCATGATAATAATTATAATCTAGGCAAACATATCATTAGGATCATGATAGGTGTCATCATACCACTAATTCATATCTAGGAGAATAAATTAAATCAATCAATATTCTAGATATAAGCAGAGTAATGGTCTATATCCATGTGTCTCTCAGCCACACAAGAAAATAATGAAGACATAAATGCCAAGTCCAAAATCATGAAAAAGGGCATATATCATATTAAGCTGACAAGACACCTGAAAGTAAAAAAAGGAAGCCACATGGTAATAAAATTTGTAGAAATTGGAATTACAAAATCAATAGTCATAATGGATTTTTACTCATAATTAATAAATAGTCTAAGTAGGGAAAATTAGTAAATAATATTCCTAATTATAGCTACTAATTTATGAAATTAAACTATAATTTGATCTTTCTAAAAATAGTGAAATAATAAGTATAAATGTAACTTAGCTTATTTTGGACTATTTTAACTGAGATAGGGTTTGGAAATTTGCATGCAAGACTGGGACATTGTCAAAAACAAGATCTAAAACTTTGTTTTTTGATTGGACAGGAGCACCAAAACTAGACACCTTAGGATTTGATGCTATATTCCTCTAGTGATATTGACTTGAGGGTTTAAGCTTTTTGGGTTTTATTCACCTACTTCGGGTGATTTTGTGTACCAATTTTTAGGTCCTTTCTATCAATAGAGCCCCTTGTAGAGCTAATTATTCATGTACTTGTATCTTCTATGTAATTGAAAGAAACTTTGACAAATGGAGAAAAGGGGTTAGTGTGTGTAATATGCATTGAACGTGCTTCACACCCCATGTGTGGTCATGTTGCCTACATACCAATACTCTAAGGAGGGATCAAGCCATATGTAGTTCTCCCTTTAAGAGTACTTGGTGCAATAGTGAATGAAATGCAAGAAATGATAAAATTGGGTTTGCTTGAGATGGCTAAGGATTAATTTGAAGACTTGATTTAGCTTGAAATTTTATAAGGTGGTTGTATGTAGAGAATAGGGAAGATTGTTTGAGTGGTCTTACTTGTATTCTTGCTTACTTGAATGATATTTTCCAACCCTTTCCAAATGATCTTTAAATGGGATTATATATAGATATATTGGTCATGGGTTAGATATAACCAGGCTAGACTGACATAATAAACAAGATAAATCAAAGAAAAATGGTAAAGTAGGCTCAAAATGTGATTGGATAGGAGCATTGAAAGGGGGACACAATAGGGTCCAATGCTTTTCTCCAACTTTAGTGCTATTGTCCTAGGCAGATGAGACCTAGGGGGATGGATTGACCATGAAGAGAGGGTCCTGGCTTAGCTGGGGTCATGTTTGAAAGGCTACAAATGATTGGAATCAATTAAAATAAGCATGAGAGGGTCTAGAAAGTAAGTAAGAGGGACCTATGGATTGGGTGTCATTAGCCATACTCAAGTTACCAATTTTTTTCATTTTATGTGACTACATTTGCCCCCCTTTTATTCTAGTGATGCAACAAAATAAAATACTAGGATAAAGGAAAATAAAAAGTGTACCTAAACTTATCTGCAAAGGTGAATCCCATGAAGCTTTTGATGCTGATTAATAATGGATAATACATATATAACACGTTTATGCAAGTGTGAGTATGTGAAAGAAAACAAAGAGTAGATTATTTCTTATTATATGTGATATAAAACAAGAACATACAAAGCTAAGTAAAAGAGAGAGGAAGAAAAAGGAATGAATACACCTCATCAATTACACAAACCAATATAAAACCTATTGTGATCTTGAGTAAGGATGAGTAATGTTGGATGATGATGTACCAAAATTTATATCATGAATGGAGCTAAGTGCTCAATTCTCTAAAAAGTGGCTCAAGAATGCAAAGGCTAGCCCTTTGGCTCCATCATCACCTACTAAGCGAAGCTAGATGATCATGCATGTGCTAATCAATGTCTATATTATGTGTTTAATCCATCTGAATAAGTGGCTCAATAATATAAAAGCCAGATATTTGGCTCCATTGTTGCCCAGTGAAGTGAAGCTATGAACTGATACTAGTATGTAAGAATGTGTATGTCATATGAAATGGCTTCTGAATCCCATGAATGCTCTATAAATTTTACAATGTGGCATGGATAGCTAAATTTTTACTAGAAACTAGGCCAATGTTGGCCAACTAAGAAAGTATAAAGATTAGGCTTGTATAAAAGCCACTCCAAAATTGGAAACTTGGCTTATGTGGAAGCCACTTGGGAACTCAGGTACTTAGGAATATAGAGGCTAGGATTGTATGAAAGAGACTCCAAAATGATGCCATCCACTTGTAGATGAAATAAGGCATGTAACTAATGAGAATGCCTAGGTAAATGCTAAAAACTGAATGAAGAGAAGCAAAAGTGTTGTGTATTTTCCCCCAATAACTAGTGTTTGAAACATGTATTCTAATCTAGAAGTTATACCAATTGCCATATCTAAAATTAGAAGTGAGAGCCAATCATTTTGTGTATGATGCCCCCTATGTCTAGATTATCTAAGAAAATTGTATTGAAAGATGCTTATCTAAACTGGTCTGAATGTGCAAAATTTTAATTGAACCTACTTTTGGAAAATCTATTTTTTATATTATTTGGATAGGAGTACCAAAACTAGACACCTTGATGTTTGGCACTATAGTCCAATCTTGATGCTATTGTCTTGCATTGAAACTGATTACTATTCTAGAATCTTGACTATCTGCCTGGTTTATTTTGAATGGTTTGATGATTGGTTATTGTTCTAGTTGTTTTGAAACTAGATTTTTTGATTAATAAGAGCTCTTATCTCTGTAGCAAAACCCCTATTTGTTTCCTCTTCTTTTGAGGGTAGGAATGGGTACCCTACTATGATTACCCTTAGAAGAAGAATCCTGACAAGTGTGTTAAGCTAGAAATATACATGATATAGTAATGAAAATCAACAAGATATCTCAAGATATAACATGGTTTGATTTGAGAGATATTTAGATCAATAAGGGTATGCCTAGATAGATATAACAATGCAATAGAATGTGCAATGTATTGAACTACAATTGAAAGTGTTAGTTATTACATTTTTAGTTGGAGGGATGGAGAATGATGTCCATCATGGCATCCAATAAAATAACAAAATGCATGATATGGATCATGGCATTGCAACAATCAAAAATGCAATCAAGCAAAAAAGCACTCAAAGTAAGAAGCAATAAGGAAGAAGTAGACAAGGGTGGCCAAGGGGCCACACAAAAAAGGGACATGGGTACATGTCACTGAAACTGGAAAGCAAGCATACAAGGCATGTTCAAATTCCAAATACACATATAAATGAAGCAAACAATGTTATCACAAGGGACATAGGCACATATGAGAGTACAATCAAAGTACATTGGCAAATGTCCTAAGGCACACACATGAATAAAAGCAAAGGACATTCATAAATGTCTTAAGACACATACAAGAGACAAGCATAAGCTAGAAATGCAATCACACAAGCTACACTAAGCAAGAAGAGAAAGCATGTAATAATTGGAAAGACAGAATCGCATCTAACTAATCAAAGAAAGAGTGAAATTATGTAAGATGTGTTTAGTAAAAGATTAGGTATATACTAATAAAATACACAAATGCTAGATACTAGTGAAATGTTGATATAGTAATCTTTATAAGGTAGTAAGTAATGTGCATCAACATGATAAATAGAAGTATGTAGTGTAGGAATGACATAACCTGGATGGTGTAGTCATGTAGAAGATGCCCCCTGGGGGTATGTATGTCAAAGTGTGTCTCAAATGTAGAAGTAAGATACCCCCTCAATGAGTAGAGTGAAGAAATCAAGTAGTTGGATGTCATTGCACACACTCAAAGAAGATCAAGTGAAGCATGGTAATGTAGATAAATTGACATACAATAGTATGAAATAGCAAATGTAAGTCCTAGCATGATATTAACAATGTAAATCATGGATGATGCATACAATAAAAAAAATTTGTCATTTTTGACATATTTGAATGTTTTTATAATTTGGAAATGTTATATTGTTTTTGTATTTTGAAATTTTTGAACTATGTATAATCAAGCAAGAGAGATTATGTACAAGCAATGATAACAAAAATTATGTACTATTAAAGCTGAGGAGAAATTATACTAACTGATGAGTCTCATGTGAGACTCCCCATCATGGTTTCTTGTATCAAGGAATGGAATCATGCGTGATCATGAAACATGATGTAAATGTTGAGACTATGGCTTTAAGAGCTATATATGTTGTAGATGTTCTAAAATATCTAAATTAGAAACTAACTATGGGGTCCCTTTGCAACTCTAAGGAGTGGATGCAATTGTAGGGCTCTTAAGGACCTATTTGGAAGTAGGAGAAACTCTTTGAACATGTGGTCTTTGTGTAGATACATGAGATCTTAATGAAACTACTCTAGGTGTGAATACTATAGATGGAAGCTGTCTAGAATCCTGAAGTTGTGGAGGTGTATGAACCCTTTGTACTAGTGATGGATGCCTCAATTGTATTTTAATTTGAACTATAAGAGGAACAAAAACTATAGTAAAAGCTAAAACTAGTGGTAAAAATGAAGCAGATGGCTACAAACTGGTAGATGGATCTAAAGTGGGGAGTGTTAACTCATATGTAACTCCATTGACTATAATAACCTGATTAGCATGAATTAATTTCATGCATCTATGCACTATAGAAGGTACTACCTTGAATTTTTGGATCCATGATAAACCAAGTAACATATCAAAAACTTCTGCATGGGGAACTATAGTGAATGGTGTGGCCACATGTGTAGGACCAACCTATAGTGGAAGTACTATCTCACCCAATGAACTATGTATATGCCAACTGAAACCATTGATAATTGTGTCTATTAGAGTGATATCCTACTTTGTATAACCCAAATGTTATAGTAGAGTGAATGTGCACATGTTAAGAATGGAACCATTATCAATAAGCACACTATGAATAAGCTGATTATGAATGTAAGCTCTGATAAAGAGTACATGATAATCTGAATCATCCTCCATGATCTCCTAATCTAAAAATGAGATATAATTTCTAACTGGAACTCTAGAATTGTATACACCGATCATGTTTCTCAAAGGATGTAACTCAACTAAAGGTGCCCTGTATGTATCTGGTGGTGGATGTGCATGATATGCATGGTGAACCCATGATGTGTCCCCTATATCCTATTTTGAATGCTATAGAAATGGATCTAAGAAGATTTTTTATGCTTTATATTATGTTTATCTTATCATTGGAGGCTCAACTAAAGTGCCAAGATCAATATCATTTGAATCTATTAGGTCTTATTTCTTGTGCTTTAAGTTGATACATCTATTTGTCATATGGCCTGGTGCCCTATGGTAGTCACAAAATGCCTACTAATCATATCCCCTAAGAATAGGCCTAGTTGGATCCACTTCCCTAATATGAGGGAGATATATGATATTCCAATCCAAAATCTATTGTGAAACCCTAGTTAGAGGAACTAGGAGCTATGAAAAAGTATGTCGAGGGGGTGTTGATAAAACTATTCACTGAGGAGGCTTTGAAGCTGCATTAACTATCAGTTGATTCTACCCTTTGGTATCATTTAAATTTACCTTATATGGGACTTTGTTGTTACTCTTATTAGTTTTGTCTAGTGTATTGATATACTTTAGTTTGCCCATTGAAATTAATTTGACTTCTCTTTCCTTTAATGGGTGACACAATTCAGTGAAGGAAGAGAATCTCTTAAACATAACTATTTCATGAAGTGTTGGTAGAAGACTCTATTTTAAGAGGTCCTATAATTCCTAATCTACCATGGGGATAGTCATCTTAGATAAAATGGTTTTATATCGAAGAACATAATCTATGAGATGCTCATTTGGTTGTTATTTATGTTGAGAAATTTGAGCATATGAAACCTTATCACCAATGTTAATACTAGAGTGTGCTAGGAAAATGTCATATAAAGGATTGAATGCATTAACTAACTAATAGGGTAGACTATAGAACCATTTCAATGCATAATCCTTTAGACTCCATGGAAATAGCTTAGTAAGTAGGCAATCATTTGGTACATAGTCCAAGCATGCTACATGAAAAGCTCTCAAATATATCTATGGATCACCCTTGCCATCATAAAGAGTAATCTTGGGTTAAACAAAACCTTGTGGCAAGGGTGTAGAAGAAATGTGATGTGCTAATGGTGTATGCAATAAATTAGAAGAATCAAAATCCTATGTAGGTTTAGAGACACTTTGCTCAAGATGTAGCACCTTAGATTGAAGAGATCTCACCTTTTCAACAAGGGTTGATACATCAAGAGAAAAAGATGTACTAGCTGTAGCTGGTGTCATAGAGAAATGTTGGGCTAATATAAGGGGTTTTTGAGACATAGTTGCCCCCATAGTGTCATTTAGAACTGGCTGCTCTATAGGAATGGAAACCCTAGTTGCTTCCGATTGAACATGTAATAAGCACATATGTTGAAGAGGTACTATTATGGTAGGGGGTGGATTGAGAGATTCATTGGTATCTTTATTATTTAGTGTATCACATTATAATTGAATAGAATATGTGATGTTATCATGGACATGTGCATCATTTGAAATAGAATCATGCATAGAGGTAAGAGCAACATTTTGTAATGTATCATCTTTGAGAGAAGGATTGAGAGAAGAGTTATAAGCATAAGATGAATTTTATTATTTTGTAATATGAGAAGTAAGAGTAAGATAATAATCATTTAGAAATTCATTTCTCATTGTTTGAGATTTCAAAGTAGAGTTAGGAACATGAGATGAACTATTTAAACTATGCATTGAAAATTTGGCTCTATTGCATTTATATTGTTGTAATTTGAACAAAGAAGAAAGAAAAGAGTTATATGCATCTAGGCATAAATAATGTATATAAGCTAAAATTCATGCAAGTAGAGTTATAAGTTGTATAATAATATGATTATAGAGAACATTCCACATGAGAGATAACAAACAAGGGATATAGAGCATGAAATTGTGCATTAATGCATAGAAATTTTTGACATGTAACATAACATTTCAAATGTGTTTAGAAAAATGGAGTTGGTAATTATTTTTTATGAGAAAAAGAGAATATTGAAAAATGTTTTTTAAATTTATGCATTTTTGGCAATGAATTTTGTAATATCATCCCATATAATGAAACATAAGCATGAAATGCAAAGAATGAAACTTTGTACTCACATATGATAGACTTCATCATTCATTTACATGATAGGCCCCATTATGGTTTACTTATTATTTATAAGAAATGTAAGAAAAATTTGTACATAAGTGAGAATCATTTTTCAAATTGATTATGGATGTAAGGTGATACCTCAATAAGCAAATAAGTGCTAGTACATGCAACTAGGGATTTAATAGTGATATTTTTGCAAAATACTATGTATAATTCAAATTGAAATTGAATTTTTGAGTTAAGTATGCAAGTAAAAATTCATAAAATTATGGGAAAATGTTTGATTTAATGGGACCTATTAGATACAACCAGGGTTTTGAGACAAATAATTTTTTGGAAATTACTATGAATTTTTGAAATTTGAAGTGATTTTTTGATTTTAATATGCAACTAAAAGTTCAGAAAGTGATTGGAAAATTACTAGAAAATTACTTGGTGCTAGTTGATGTAACTAGGGTTTTGAAAAAATTAATTTTGAAATTACTATGAAATTTGAAAATTTTAATTAATTAATTAATTTATTTATGCAAGCAAAAAATCAAGAAATTATTGGATTAATACTAAAAAATTACTGGGACCTAGTGTATGCAACTAGGGTTTGAAATAAATTTTAAAATTGAGAGGAATTTTTTATTTTAATATTCAAGGAAAAATTTAGAAATTAATGAGAAAAATCAGCTAGGAATTTACACTAGGGTCTCTAGGGTTTTTATGCAAATTTCGAAGTAAGTCAGGTTCACTAAATGATTTAATTATTTTGAGAGTATTGGAGTTTTATCCTTAATAAATAGTCTGATTAGGGAAAATTAGTAAATAATATTCCTAATTATAGCTATTGATTTTTGAAATTGAATTGCAATTTGATCTTTTTAAAAATAGTAAAAGAGTAAGGAGAAATGTAACTTAGCTTATTCTAGACTGTTTTGACTGAGATAGGGTCTGGAAATTTGCATGTAAGATTGGGACACTATTGTAAACAGGATCTTGGAATTCATTTTTTGATTGGATAGGAGCACTAAAAATGGACACCTTGGGCTCCAATGCTATAGTCCTTCTCTGATGCTGTTGTCCTAAAGGTTTAAGCTTTTTGGGTTTTGTTTGCCTACTTAGGGTAAGCTTATGTATCAATTTTTGGGTCCTCACTATCAAAATATTCCCCTTTAGAACTAATTTTTGTGTACTTGTATCTTTTATGAAATTGAAATAAACTTTGTCAAATGGAAAAAGGGGTTAGTGTATGTAAGATGCAATGGATGTGATTCACACCCCGTGTTTGGGCACATTACCTACATACCAATACTCTGAAGAGGGATCAAGCCATATGTAGTTCTCCCTTTAAGAGTGCTTGGTGTAATAGTGAATTAAATACAAGAAATGCTAAAATTGGGTATGCTTGATATGGCTAGGGATTAGTTTTAAGATTTGATTTAGCTTGAAAGTGTATAAGTTGGTTGTATGTAGAGAATAGGGAAGATTGCTTGAGTGGTATTGCTTGTATTCTTGCTTGATTGAATGATATTTGCCATACTTTTCCAAATGTTATTTGAATGGTATTATATATAGATCTATTGATCATGGGTTAGATGGAACAGGGCTAGGCTAACATAATAAATAAGAGAAATTAGGGGAAAATGGTAAATTGGTCTCAAAATGTGATTTAATAGGAGCACTAAAAAGGGGACACCCTAGGGTCTAGTGCTACTATCCAACTTTGGTGCTATCATCCTAGGTAGATGAGACCTAGGGGGATGGATTGACCATGAAGAGAGGATCCTGGCATAGTTGGGGTCAAGTCTGGAAGGCTATGGATGATTGGGAATCATTTAAAACAAGCCTAAGAGGGTCTAGAAAATAAGTAAGAGGGACTTATGGATTAGGTGTCATTAGCCATACTCAAGTTACCAATTTCTTGCATTTTATATGGCTATAAGAACCATCCACATGCCATCATCCCACTATCCTTAATATGTCTCAGTACATGATAATAACTATTAGAATTTAGGCAATAATATCATTTGGATCATGATAGGTGCCATCATACCACTATTTCGTAACTAGGAGAATAAATTACATCATCAATATTCCAGATATAAGCAGAGTAATGGTATATATCCATGTGTCTCTTAGACACACAAAAAAGTAATGAAAACATAAATGCCTAGTCCAAAATCATGAAAAAAGGACATCTATCATATTAAGCTGATAAGACACTTGAGAGTAAAAAAATGAAGCCACATGGTAATAAAATTTGTATAAATTGGCATTAAAAACTCAAATTTAAAATGAGAAACTTAGATAGGGAATGGAGTAAAAATTCATTATTTCCATTAATTCACATGAATAGGTGACTAATGTATTCAATTCTCAAATCCAACAAATCTAAAGCAATATTATTTGACTTGTAATACATGATTTGATCATATTTCCTCCTAGTGACCAAGCGAATACTATGACATCAAGTTCAACAGTGACCAAGAGATTCCAAAATTTTGAAAGAACAAATGAATTCTTACCTAAATTTCAATGGCCTCATCATATCATACTCTTCCTCCTTTTCATATTAAATTTTTGGGCCATTTAAATATAAAAATATAATGTTTGATTCAATAACTCTCAACCATGATTTCAAACATTATTCAAAATTTTGGTTGGAAGTTGATGCTATAGAACCATATAGGGTGGTAGATAAATTTCTATTTTTACACAAAAATACATAAATGATCTTATGGAAATAAAATCAATCATCCTACACAATGTTATAGCTAAACCAGAGATAATACCCTGCATTGAATTACTATATGATTTATTTGTAAATGGGAAAATCTGTAAAAAAAATATTTCATTTATGACTTAGAAATGGTTATGTAGCCTACATAAGTGAAAATGCATTCAAAATGTGTTATAGTTTTCTTGTTCCAGAGATGATGATTAGGCATGGCATGGTCAATTCATGGCTACTATGAAATTATATCCATAGAAAATTACAATAATGTGCTAGTAACTCAAGCAGCTTTGTGAGTCAAGGTTCTACTTTTTCTTTTCTTATACTCACCTTTAGACTGGGGTTAAGGATTGTTATGGCCTTATTAATTAAAATATATAGCTTCCCAAGAATTTATTATGTCAGTGAGATATGGATTCTGTTATTGGATATCATCCTAACTTCTAACAAAATAATATTCCTAGGGGATATAATTATTTTGAATTTGATTACGAGATAATAACTTATAAATGATGTCTTATCTGGTAGATGATTTAAATATAATGGTACATTCAACCAATGAGGAACCCTATCAAATATCTATAGAGTATCCAAAGAATATAATTTGAGATGATTTTAATGTCCTCCAGATTCATAAATTTAGGAATAAAATACAAAGGTTGATAGAGATATTTTACCCTATGGTGTACCAAGCTATCTATGGGAAGAGCATGCCCAGACTATCAAACTCCATAAAGAGAAATATTTAGATAATGGGTGATTAATGGGTATCATAATTAATATAGAAGACACTAAGGCACACCCCTTGTATTTACCATAAATCATTCTTGATAAAATAGCTGAGTAATAAATTGCCACTTAATTCATTGAAATGTGTATGTTTAGTTATGGAATGCTAAGCAAGAAGTTATACACCCAACCCCTCTCATCATTATTTGAATGCAATATAAAAGGTGGGAATATCTTTAGTTGTGGGGAAAATCAAGGTACATTATGGATTGAAATGGGCACTCTTTAGACATTGGGATCCTAGGAATAATGTCAGGGATCACATAAAGAGATATGAGAGGAAGGGAAGAATAAACTATGGGCATCAATGTTATAGTCATGATACTATACTCATGAATGTTGAGGATGATACTATAGTTGTTTAAAGGATGTACAAAGTAAAATTTTAAATGATTGTAACCCAATGGATACAATATTATCTTATAATTATTAAGGAAGACACCTAGAGGATTAGAAGAGAATGATGGGTTTCCACACTATTCATGGCCCCTCTCCTCATACATAATAAAATATGAAAGAATAAACTAGCCATCTAGGGAAGTAGATGATGAAGATAGGGCTAAGGTAGCCCAAGGCTCCCTTACACATTTAGTTGATGTTGTCTCTCCTCAGCATATAGCTTGCATAGAGAGATTTGCAAGTCCTAGTGGAATAGCTATGTTATTTTCTATATTACCTCTATCTCCACTAACCACAATAAAATGATTAAGTCTTTTTTATTTCCTTTCTCAAGTTCCTATTATTTCTCCTCCTTTTTCACCACCTACTTTAACAATAACATCAATATTAATGCCCCAGTCTCTTGGGTAACCATCTTCACCTCCCATAGTTCCACCAGTGGTGATTACCACTCCCATTTCAATACCATCTACTACCACTATAATCCCTTCATCCCCCACTCCATATTCTACAAGGAAATCTCTAATTACTACCAATCCACCAATTACTTATAATAAAAATCCAAAAACCCCTCTAGTTTCACCTCATAAGGTAAAAATAGAGGAAATATATGTAGAACATCCAAGTAAAAAGGATAAAAGAAAGGGATGATAGGGATCATAACAAACCAAAGTATATGATAGTGATGGAGAGGACTAGATATGGGTAATTAAAGAAGAATGGGTGTCTGAAATAAATACTAAAGAGACATAATTATTTGAGGAAACAACAGACAAGGATGAAGAACATGAGTGGATAATCAAAGAAGAGACTCAATCCAAAAGGACTAAAATATTATGATAATCTAAGGAATTTAGTAAGAGAAAGGTTAGCTCAGTGGCTATTGAATTATTATTAAAAAAAAGAGATATGGATGGTGAATTAAAGTCCAAACTAAAAGCCTCAATATAGGGCCCATTATTAACCACACCTCATGCTCTCTATCTCAGGCTACCATGGTGTTGATTATAGTAGCTAACACCAAAGTTACCTCCTCCCAGAGAGTAAGTACACAAGTTCCCTATCCTTTGGTAACTTAATCAATGATTAATAGTATAATTAATGCAACATGGACTATTTTTTTGTATTATTTAAGCTCAACAAATAAGCCCCAGGCATCTAAAATGCCAATTTTTTAAAACTATAGTCTAGTTTCCTATGATTTTGGATTCCCCACCCTAACCAACCTATAGAGAAAATGCCTACTACTACTACTAATATTACTACCAAGGTTGTTACACATCAATCACCAATTAATTATAAAATACTCTTAGCACCCCTAATGAAATACTCATTCTTTAGTTGAGCTAGTTTCCAGTCCCTGGATACACCAATGTAAGTGCATTTTGAAAGTATGGTATCCACTTCCATTTTTGCTACATAGGTCACACCTCCTAGGATATCTACACATTTGGATATGCACATTGGCCAAGTTGCCCTGATAGATTCATCTACAATTTTAATGCATAAGGTAGCTAGTAAGACCAAGTATATCATTTATACCCCATCATAGATGAAAGTCACTCTCTTCTTATTACTCTTGCAACCATAGATAAAATTGAGTATCAAGTTGTATTTAATGTCCTTTTATGGATTCAATAAATACAACAAGAAGAGCTAGGTAGATAAGACATAGTGATTGTTGAGCAACCAATAACTAGATTTTATTTTGACAAGAAAAAATACACCTTGAGAGAGGTTATGAGAAAAAATATGATTGCATAAGGAGAACAGGTTGAACTAGAATAAAGAGAATACATATTCTCTTTGACAAAAAGGATGAAAACAAACCCCTCTAACCTAGACCGATAGAGGGAAGATCCCTATAGTTTTGTAGATGCTACAGGGGGTGTAATAAAGTATATTTTCAAAAGATATGAATAGTCTATACAAAGGTCACAAAAGAGGAACACTATTCAAGTTATAAAAGAAATTATAGACAGTGTATAGGCGTAGCTTAAAATTTGTATGACAATATTCAATCAATAAGGTCTACAAAGGCTACATCTTAGCCAAAGTGGGGGGATATAATACAATTATTCAATAAAATGAAAGATATGGATGGTAAGCTCCATTCCTAAGCCAAGTAACATGAAATAGAGTATTAACCCATTTGAACTTCATGACAACAACAAAGGATACATGGGCCCAAAATTATGTGGTAGTTAATAGGGATTGCTTTATTGGCATCGAGAGATGTGAACTTTAGTGCAATAATTTATAAGTCAAGAGAGAGTGAGATAGTATCTATTTTAAAGGACATCAGGGTCATTGATGTGAGCACTCCTTTTGGATAGTTAGTTCTTAAGCTCATTTTTTAGAAATTTCTCTGAGCTACATATGATAGCTTTTAATTAAAAATTAAGGGAATAATTTACAAAAATAATGAAGAGATATGTAATTAGTAAATTTTTGTAAAGATAGGGTAATAGGGATGGTGACTCTCTATGTGGAGCCTAGAAGTGAAAAAAGTTGGGGAACAAAAAGGAGATACTCGTGGACATGATTTTCCTAAAATTTTAGAAAACTAAACTTGTGTAGATAATTTAAAATAACTACATTCAAAATTTGATGATGATTTAAGAACATTAATTGTAGCACTTCAAGTCTAGTTTCTGAAACACTATTTTTTTTCAAAAATGATTAAGTATAACTAGGTTAAACATCTAAAATTTGAATAGGAACACATATTTTTTTTTGAAAATAAAGTGGATAGATGATTGTGTGGCCCACCATTTTTTGAGCATCATTTGATCTTGTTTGAAACTCTTTGGTGAATATTTAGATAGTATCTTCTAGTTTACGACCTATATTTATTTATATTTTATCAATGAATATTTTTTTAATATTAATTTTGTAAGTAAATAGATCATGAAAACTATTAAAAAATGGATATCTGGTCGTGTGGCCCCCCTAACTACCTAAAAAAAAAGATAAAATGGTTTTTTTGAATGTGTGTATAATTAGGATTAGTTTGTGACCATATAATTTGTTTTACACTTGGATTAATGAAAAATAAATTATATTAACATGTATAGGCATGTATGTTTATGGCATATGGTGGCCTAAAAAATTTATAACTAGAAATAAACATAGTTTTTAACCTTAAAATACTCCAAAAATTATAAAAACCATATATTTGGAATAAGGAGAGCATGCTTGTCATTGTGGTAATAATTTTTTTAATTAGCTCATCGAAATTCATAGTGTATTTGGTGATGGAAGTTGAAATTTCTTGTTTTCTATCTAAGCTCTCATACTCGGTTGTAAATTGATAGGTCCAAGCCTTTGAATTGGGAATCCATGCCATTTCTGAGCCAAAAGGGTCAAAATTTGAATTTAAATTTATAATGCATATGCATTATACAATGCATATGCATTATACAATACATACACATTATATAACATATGCGTGTTATACTATAATGTGTACGTGCTATACTATAATGCATATGTACTATGTCTATATAGAAAAAAATACTTTTTAGCTAGCTTTTTACCCTGTTTGATAAATCTATACTGACAGACATTTTCTATGTGCTTTTGCAGTACTTTCAAGTTTAAGATTAAGGTAAAAATAGGTTTTGAAGGGGCCCCAAAACCCTGTACAGATCAAGAAGGATAAAACATTACAAACCGCCAAGGAAGGCAAACCCACTGAAAAATAGTAACAAGACCAGGTTTTACAAGGACCGAAAACCTCAACAAGACTAGGTTAAACAACCTAAAACCATGCTAAAAAAAATATAACATTAGCAGCAAGTATTAACCATGACAAAAAACCCCAAAATATTATGTTCTTTGTCACCAAGAAAAATGAATACACTGTCAGATCTAGCAATAGTGACGGCCAAATGCGACCAGCCACAAAATGACACTTTATGCAGCTCTCCCACAAGGGTTTCCCCCTAAAAAATCAACCACCGGACCCGTCGCCACCACCGCCCAACCCATCCACCCTACTATTTGCAAAGATCACCTCCTCGTCACCATGGCATACCAAATATCTCCAATAAACAAACATCAATCCACTCAGAATAGGGTAATGGTCAGCACAGTAGCCACAAAATGAAAATCTGAGGCAAGAAAATAGATCTGCACAATAAAAAGATCTTTTGGCACCATCACCATCCTCAAACTGAGAGCAGGTCTCCATTGACCTAGGAAGTAGCCTCAGAGGAAAGGGATACATCAGGGCCGTATCCACGTCTGCATCCGCACTCCCTTCCCCTGTGCTCCCTATTAAAACATCAATGGTAGAAGGCTAGGGTTTCTATGTAAGGTGCTGCCTCGCTGCTGCCAAAACCTAGCTCCACCATCCAAACCATCCACCCCAACATCTACATTATCAATCTTGCCGCTATGGCATTCATAAATATCTCTGTTGAAACAACTCCCTACACAGATCAGGGTTTTTGGTCTGCACGGTGACCTCCATCCACCTCACAGTGACCTCTAGTACTTTCAAGTTGAGAACAAGAGTTATCAAGCGATTTTTTGGACCCCACCATTGAAAGGCTATAAATTGTCCAATGGGTGATGGATCACATTCAATAAAGAGGAAGAAGTTGAAGAACAAAACACTTAATCAAATACAATAGGTGAGAAACAAAAATAGGGTATGAATGTAAGCACTTCATTTAAAACAAGCTACAAAAACTATCTCTAATGAGACAAATGTCATAGACAATGATGCAATTGACAATAATAAATTGAATACCAATAAAATTAAAAAATAATTAATTCAATAATGGTGGAATTGATAATACTGAATTACATAATGATGAAATTGACAATAATGAATTAGATAATGTTGGAAGCTCACATTCAAAGTATAGTGTTTTTTATTTTGTTATGATGGCTATATGCATGATGCCTTACCCCCTAGCATTGTATAAATTTTCATGAAAAGAAATAATGATGAAATTAACAATGAATAAAATTTCATGGAAGCATATAATGAGGAAAGAAACAATGAAGAAAATGTCATACCACCACTAATCAATAAAAGCAATGAAAATTTTGAAACACCCTCTCAAAAAGTTATACCAGTAACAACATCTCCAATAATTAGGCATAGAAAAGGTAAATAATTAATTGAAGTCGATGAAAATATTTTGAAACCAATGCCTAACAAAATGTTTGACCATTATTCAAGAAGACTGGCTCATGAAATTTGGGATAGTTTTTTTCATAATTTAACTCATGATACTAAAAGATGTCAATTTTTTATTTCGTTGATGACATTGATTAAGATGAGACCTACCATGTACACATTAGGGATAATAACATCTAATATGGATGAAAAAAATGCAAAAATTATTGACAACTTACATGATGTATATCATACTATAGGTCCTAAATCATGTAACAAAGATTATAATGTTGCCAAATGTATAATCACAACTTGTGTAGTAAGTAGTCAAAAAGCTAAAAAATGATTGATTTCAAAAACAAGTTGAACACTTGATATTAACAAAAAAACATTAATGGAAGTAATTTCAAGATGCATAAGACTTAATTAACCTAATACCAATGAGATCTAGGCATTCTTTGGTCGACTTTCATGAAAGGACAAGGCTATAGCTAATGCTCAAAATGAGTTACTTGCATAATTTTATAAGGATAATACTAGAGTTTAATCCAATGCAAGAGATGTAGTCAAAAGAAGAGTTGGTTCTCATAATCGTGGACCACATCTGAATCATTTCTTGGATATGAATCAAACTCAACTTTAATCCATATTCTTGGAAAAACATCCACAAATTTCTATTAGTAAAATATATTTTAAGATGTCTAAACCTTTTTATGTAAAAATAAATCACACACACACCACTTGTTGTAGGCAACATATTGATTTTGTAATGCACTATGATGTTTTTCACCATATTCATTGTACTTTGCATATTAATAACATTTTTTAGGAGTGTGGCTTATAAATTCTACCAAAATCATCAAGGGAATTTATTCTGACCATTTTTTTGTGAAAGACTAGATGGATAGTTCTTTTATAACAAAACATATTTGGATAGAAATTTCAACATTTGTGGTGGATTGCCAAAACTAAAAAATTATATCCATGAAGATGAAACAAGTGAAATTGAATAGGAATTAGTTGGTTTGGGCAAATACAAATCTATGACTTATCAAGTAAAAGATGGAAAAGAATCTAAAAGGAGTGAGCTTGTTATAAAATAGATACCCATTTCAGAATTTATGGTCAAATTTAGAGAGAAAATTATTTATGATTATATAAGGCATGTACATAAGGCTAGATGGTTGGATGAACAATTCAAGATAAAAAAGGACACATATCCACTTGATTCAATTATTTTAGTAGTCAACTTTATTGAAAATTACACATTCAAACCACAAATGGAATTTTAGTCACAATATTACAAATCATCAGAGGTTGCCATATTCATGCATATAGAATTCATGCATGCATGTAATAGTACTGAGAAAGATCAAAAAATATTATGAGAGTACCATTCCTACATAATTGATGACCGTTCACATTGTATAAAGTAGTGCAAAGTTGTTTTGAGAAGTTTTATGGATAGTTGGCTGATAGGAACATTCATTTCAATTAGCATTACATTTGGTCAAAAAATTACACATCACAATTTAAGAATTCAAAAATGTTTTATTGGTTGAGTAGGATGCACATTACCACTGATGTAGACCATATTTTGAGTTTCACTAAGGTTGGCCATGGAAAAAGGGAGCATGATGGTGTCAGAGCATGTGTAAAAAAAGTCACTGCAAGGGAGGAGTTAAAATTTGATGAGGGTACTCATTTGACTGATGCACAAAGCATGGTTGAATGGTGTAATGAGAACATGTGTCATGGTGTTCAACTAAATTATACCATTGGTAGACATTTTTTTTAATGGAGGAATTAAACCTGGGAAAGTATGAAGATTGTATGATTGTAATGGGTTCAAGTGAGCTCCACTCATTTCATAGCTCAAATGCAGGCTCTTGGAATATTTATATGAGACACTTCAAATGTTTCTATTCTGTATGCATGGACTTTGTTCAGAATGAATGGGAGTCACAAGAGTGCATGGATGACTGAAGTTCTAGACCTTTAATTTCAATTAATATATATCAAGTTCCATGAGCATTGTAATTTATAGATATGGCATCATCACATGACTTTGACCATGTATATGATCTAGTGTAGACAAGTAGAATATTATTCATTATGTACTATTTAATCTCATTATTTATCTTCATATATTGTCATTAAAAATTGTCTTTCTATAATATAGGGCATGTTTTTGTATTTATTGTAGATGAGGAAAATGAAGAGGGGACAAATTACTACTTATATTAGTATGTAGAGGAAAATAAAAAATTGACTTCCATAGTCATATATGGAGAAAACATTGAGTATCTTATTGGGTTTGTGGTAGTCACTAGAACTTGGATTTGATCATATCCAATCAACAATTTAGATATATTATTGTTTGAAGACTTTGAAACACATAAGAAGATATTGCACTATTCAAATTTGGTTCTTGCAATGAATATCCAATTTAGAAAATATCATGGGAGGCCATTAAACATGAATCTATGAAAAGTTTGTGAGTCAGACAATGAAGTAATTCTTGCTACTATCAAGATTAGAACAAATCCTAGTGGTTTGATGGATTGATATGTACAGGTATGTTGACTTCTAAAATGTAGATATAATCAATTTTACCAAATTTTGATGATTTTGTATGTAGTGTACATATAAATTTCATTTTTAATTACATACAAACAATTTTTTGTAGGTTGGTGGTCTCATATAAGCTTCCACCTTCATGTGGTTGACATTGTTAGTAAAGAATTTCATATTAATAAATCTAAGAAAAGCTCAAGCTAAAATTATTTAGCATTTGTATTTGAAATGAGGTTGCCTTGAATGAAGGAAGATGTAGAAGGAGCACCATGGTTGTTTGAAGTGTTTAATATGGTCAAATGCCTTTATGAGTCGACCTATATTTGGGGATGGTGGTCTCCTTGATTACATTTTGATATTGATGTGAAAGAACATAAACCAAATGAATATTAGTCCTTGAATAAGCATTTAAAGGCACAGGGAGAATTCCAAGTTTCCAAAAACTAACTCAATCTCTCTTCCTCTTTATTTTACCCTTTTATAGATGAGGATTAGGCCTAATTAGGCCTTGTGTGCTTTCTCTAACACCTCACATGTTTGAAAACAAAACCAATCACAAAAAATCCTCTTGTATCCTCTTAAATATGCTAAAACACATACTATTCCAATATTTTATAAATTTTCACCATGTAATTTAGGAAATATTCAAGTTTCCATTTGTTGTCAAGCCTTAAGGACAATGTATGATAGGCCTAGAAAGGAAATTTTAGATATCTTGAGAAAAATGGCATTTAAAGACCTCATTATAATCCCAAAGGTTTTGTTTTTATATTCTCCAACTTTTATTTTTAGACACCTAAGGTTGATCATGTATGAATTTGCTCATATTACAAGATTTACTCAAAACTAATTCTCTTAATTACTCAGAACAAATAGCAGACTATTTACGAATAATTTTTTAACTTGAAACAATTTGCACTTTAAGACCTAAAATTGACTTTATATAACCCTATATTAACATCTCTAAACTTTTTAATTTTGAAACTAAGGCTCGATAATGCATGTTTTGTTCCCAACTATAGGCTTTGCATGACTTATAATGTATAAAACCCTATTTTAGAAAGATTCAATGAGAGGAGATATTATCAAATTTGAGTCTTTATTAGCACAAGGACTAAAATAATCCCAAATCACCTTCTCATTTTATTTATGAACCTTAACAATATGCATGAACTAATCAAACATCAAGAATGTGTCAAGCATAGAAGACTAGCACATAGAGATTTTGTGTTTTATATCTCCTCAGCTACACCACAAACATCAAAACACTTAAGAAAGTTTTAAAATTGTAAGGTATATCTTCAATCCAAATTTCAAGTCATTTATATCTATAAAACCCAAGATATGACCCTTCATATATTGGGAAGGTTGTTCTTGAGGCTAGAATGGGTGGTGGGTTTGTTGATCAGGCATGATGAGAGGCCAAGAATGAGTTCCTAGACATTATACACCCATTTGGACATGTTTTAAATGCCATTTTTTAGTGAAGAAGAACTATAAATAGAGTTCTTGAACAACAACTCCAACTTTGGCAACATTTATTGATAGTGTTTTTGTCCTCCTAAATAATAGTGAAAATATATTTTCAGGTGGACATGGATGTCAAGGTCATGGAAACCCATGTAATTCAACTATAAATATGTGATTCAATGCATAAATTTTCACCTAGGGGTCCCATAGGTAAAAATTCCTATTGGAGCTTGAGTAGTTGTCTCTTCACTGCCAAAAAGTTACATTTCAGGACTTGTCACTACAACTTATGCCAATAATTGCTCTAGAAATTTATACCAAAGTGATCTAGGATGAAATAATTTTTTTAATACACCTAGAGGAAGGATCTTATGGTTCATTTAAATGACTTATGTTTTTTGTTCTATGCATGTGTGAAGTTATGCTAAAATTTTAAATTTTTCTTATATTGGGAAAGGTCATTCTTGAGGCCTGAATGGGTGATGGGTTTGTCAAATGGGTGTGATGGGAAGCCAAGAATGAGGTAATATACATTATTCACCCATATTAATTATTTATCAATGCCATTTAATAGCAAAGAATCATCATAAATGGAGTTCTCGAGTAACAACTCCAACTTTGATAATATTTATTGATATTGTTTGCATCCTCCTAAACAATAGTGAAAATGTAATTTCAGGTGGACTTAGATGTCAGGGTCATGTAAAAACATGTAATTAATCTATATATATAGGATAAAATTGATATATTTTCACCTTGGGCTCTTGAAGATAAAAATTCCTATTAGAGCTTGAGAAGTTATCTTTTCACTACCAAAAAGTTACATTTCAAGACCTTTCACTGCAACTTATACCACAAATTGCTCTTGAAGGTTTAGAAAAAGTGATTTAGGGTTAAATAATAGTTTTTAGACACATATAATAATGATCTTATGGTTTTTTAAAATTGCTTATGGTCTCCATTTTATGCATAGGTGAGTTACACTAAAATTTTGTATTTTTATTGGATTGGGAAGGTCAATCTTAAGGTCAAAATGGGTGGTGGGTTTATCAAACAAGAATTATGGGAGGATAATAAAATTTTATTATAAATTAATCACCCATTTTAACATGTTTTAAATTCCAATTTTTATTGAATAACCACCAAAAATGGAGTTCTCGAACAAAAACTCCAACTTTGACAATATTTGTTGTTAGTGTTTTCGACCTCCTGAATAGTAGTGATAATGTATTTCCATGTGGAATTATATGTTAGTGTCATGTAAATACATTTAATTCACCTATACATACATGATAAAATGGATATATTTTAACCTAGGGTCATGAAGGTAAAAATGCATGTTGGAGCTGGAGAAGTTATCTCTAAACTACCGATATGTTGTATTTCAGGATCCATCATTATAACTTATGCCAAAAGTTTCTCTATAAGGTTCAGAAAAGTAATTTAAGGTGTAAGAAGATTTATTAGGAACCCATAGGAGGGATCTTATTTTTCATTTAAATTACTTATGGTTTCCATTCTATGCATGTGTGAAGTTACGCTAAAATTTTGTATTTTTCTTATATTGGGAAGGTCATTCTTGAGGCTGGAATGGGTGGTGGGTTTGTCTATCAAGCGATGGGAGGCCAAGAACATGGTAATAGACATTATTCACATATTTTGACATGTTATAAATTCAATCTTTCAACAAATAACCACCAAAAATGGATTTCTCAAACAACAACTCCAACTTTGATAACATTTAATGTTAGTGTTTTTGTCCTCTGGAATAGTAGTGAAAATGTATTTTCGGGTATAATTAGAAATCAAAGTCATTAAAAAACATTTAATTTGCCTTTAAAAATGTGATCCAATGGATATATTTTCACTTGGGTGTCCCAGAGGTAAAAATGCCTATTGGAGCTTGAGAAGTTGTCTCTTCACTGCAAAAAAGTTGCATTTCAGGACCCATCACTACAACTTATGCCAAAAATTGATCTTGAAGGTTCAAAAAATGTGATCAAAGGTAAAAAAAAAATATTTTTAGATATATATAGGAGGGATCTTATGATTCATCAAACTGACTTAAGGTTTATGTTTTATGCACATGTGAAGTTATGCTAAAATTATGCATTTTTATTGTATTGGAAATGTCATTCTTGAGGATGGAATAGGTGGTGGGTTTGTCGACCAAGTGTGATGGGAGGAAAAGAACATGGTCCTAGAAATAATTTTCCCATCCAAACATGTTGGTAGTGCCAATTTATAGTGAATAACCATCACAAATAGAGTTCTCAAACAATAACATTGACCTCGCAGGTCAAATTTTCACCTTTATAATTCAAAACTTGACTTGTTATGTCTCATAACCTTGTTGATATCCATCCTATGGATTTTAATTCATTAAAATGGTATTAAAATGTCTCAATTAGTATATTTTAATGTTTATTATCATATTTTAAGGTTTTTGGATATGTTAAGGTTTATGAGCAACATAATAGCATTGCCATTTGAAGTTTCTCCTTGTGTCATGTTTTTTTTCCAATTCATAAGCACCTTTAAGTCATCAAATGAGGTCAATCCAAGAGGTATAGCTATGAATATGAGGTAATGAGTCATATCATATGTTATTATAACATAATTCAAAGGTTTTATCTCTTTAATTCACTTTCATGCTTCCGTCATGCATATGAGGTCTATTAGTTTTGATCTAAGAGGTCAAGTGGTGAAGTGTACATGCAAAGGTGTTTTCCAAATATAGGAAAGAAAAAAATTAATGAAAATGGAGACCAATATATAGTGATCCTAGTGAGTAAATGGTCTCAAATGAACCAAAACATTTGAGCTCATCAAAAGAGCACCCAATAGGCAACTTGAGTCCTAGTTACATTCCTAAGACAAGACCGACATGCCTACATGCATGTTTAAGGAAACTAAGTAGAATTAGAAACTGGAAGGCAGTATTGGTGTCCCAAAAATTTCACACTTAGAAATTTTGGTTTACTCCTATTTAAAATTTTAATTTTATCTTATGTGAGTCAGTTGTCCTTGTAAAACCAGTCCCCTGAATAAAGTCCTAGTCTTTAGTAGTTTTTGAATCTGTTTACTTCCTTTTCTTGATTGCTTTAAATTTCTCTAAAAGTTTGAAAACATATGCTTAATCCCATCATTAAAAAATCCATTTACTCATCTTTCCTATAAGATAAAATAAGCTAAGTGCTTGGGTTCATTTCCAATATAACTCAAGTTCTCCACACTACTTGACTTATTATAGAAAAAGTAATCCCACAAGTCTGAGATTCACTATCTAGTTCAAACCAGAATTACCAAACAACTTTACTTGACACCAAAATATAATTAAAGCATTCATAAAAACTCACCATACAATACAAAAAACAAACTGGGTTTTTAAAGTAACTTTTCTTAACCAAATCTACAAGTAAAAGTAATGGAGGTTTATGAACCCAAAGTACTCATTAGTCGAGACCAACTCAGGATTACAAAGATGCTCAACTCCCAAAAGCAAAATTAAGTGAAGTATTTTGAGGATCTTTAATAAAAATCCAAGGGCTTATGTGTCTCCCTCACACATGTCCACTACATGTCATTAATGCATTGGAAAATATAAATATCAATGAATTCTACCTCATTTCCTACCTGGCATTTGAGTTGTTTGACCAAGCCGTCACACCTATAAACCTAGAGTTGTGCTATTCAATCTTTTGGAGAAATTTTTAATATAACCTTTCATGACCCATTTATATTCAAGGTACTTAGACCTTATTCTTTTTTTTTATGCCTCCTTGATCATTTTCTTCTCATTTTTCTTTACTAATTTTACATTTACTGCCATGAAGGTTCTATTGTCTGTGTTTATTTTGATTGTATTTATTTATTATTTTTACATGCTTGAGTATTATTGTAAAGAACCTATAATAATTCATAAAAAATAAGTATGCAAAAAACCCTCAAAATGATACAAAAATGGAGCCTTAGATTGAAAACCTATCTGTTGAAACTAGATGAGAAACTTGGGTGCCCCATTACTGCTTACTCATTCGGGTTCCCAAGCACAAGTTACCTCAAAAAACTTAAGACTCTCAAATTATCTTACCAACCCAAGTTTTCCTCAACCTATTTATTTTCTAAACTCATGACTAATTATTTCTACTTTTATGGGGTTTTTAACCCAAGTTTCTTGCATTAGTAAATCCAAAGTCTAGAACCTTGAAAAACTTGTATAACTACCCAAGTGGAACCTAGAATTGTAATTAATTATTATAGTTACTTTATGTTTCCCAACCCAAGTTACTTACCTAAATAAACCCAAAGTAGCTACCCTCAAAAGACTCAAATTCATCATGAATCACTACTTACTTGGAGTTCTAGACTCAATTAACTAGTCAGGATAAACCCAAAGTCACAAGCTAAGAGAAACCCAAAGTTGTCCATGCCTATTACTAATTACTTACCTATATTATTGAATGATTAAGACTTGAATATTATCTAGACCAACCCAAGCTTGTGATACCCTATTTATTATTATAAATTACTTGGGGTTTTTCAAGAATTTATACTACTTAAAACCTAAATATTGCTTAGATGTATTGTTTGAAACATCGAGTTAACTTTTTTCTTCAATCTTTATAAACTAGTTGGAGCAGTTAATAAGTGTTGAAAATCACTTATCAAGTTCTTTCAGATTTAGTCAAAACCAATGTTAGGATCAAAAGGACTAGAAGAAGAAATACATGGAGTATAAGTACAAGGAACTCAAATTATAAAAGTCCCTGAATTAGAACTTGAGGAAATCCCAGAGCAAAGTAGGAAGGGTAAAACAAAATCTAAAAGAGCCAAATATCAAGAGCCAAAGATGAATTATGAGTATAATGGGTATCCTATTGAATCATGTATCACTTCCAAGTTGACTGAAATAAGTGATACAAATATTGGGCATGTATCTGTGACTAAGTTATTTGAAAGATCCAAAGCCATAGCCAAGACTCCACTCATGCAAGTGATGATTAATAGTGATATTTTTCAAGTTGTAGCTTTCCAAAGCTTAGTTCAACTCCCTAAATTTGTCTTAGCATGTGCCAAGTATTAAGATTCCCTTACTAGGACAGTGAGAGATGTTATTGGTAGTGTAGTGATAAGATTGGATATTCAATATCTTAACTATTGTTTAAAGATCCTAGCAACATCTAAAATCCTAGATATAAAATGAAAGAAGATAAGAGACATTGGGAGAATAAGACAACAAAATGCATTAAAATAATGAACACAAACTACTTGAATAAATTCAAACAAGCTTTAAGATTTCCAAAGTAGATAGTAATATCAAACTTGGTTTAGGAAGTAGATGACATTACTCAATTTCTATGTAGAATCAATGGAGAAAAGAATGGCAAGTGTTTTTTTAACTTGGATGTATGTGTAAATTAGATCCATTTATGTCAATAGGAGTTACACAATGATTGAGTGGGTCAGGATGATAAGTGATAACATGGACCAACAATTGAGCAATGTGTTACTGACTTTTGACTTCAAGATGACCTCATACTTGTATATTCTACATCATCAAATAGAACCTTTTCTAGGCTAAATACAAAAAAGATGATAGAAACTAAGGTAATATATGAGTATTATCCTCAGTTGGTTCTTTTTGAGTAATACAAGAATTACAAGATAGTAAATGATGGATTATTCTATGAGACCATTTACAAGTTGAATGTAGCTCTGAAGTACAAAAGAGTATCTAATGCAGCATGGGATACAATTTCATAGTTTGGGTGCATTTTCATTTAGTTCCTCAATTTTACATATATCAAAGTTGGGGGTTTCTTATGTACACCAATAAAATTACCTAAATACCCCAATGATAAGTAGATTCTTATGGAGTTATGTAGGCAACTCGTTGAGTTACATGACTTATAGTCAAAGGCTCACTACCCTGTTGTAAATTTTTCCATTATTATTGGTCATTACCACTATCCTAGTATTTAAAAGGCCAAGAATGTACAAAAGGATATGCAACATAATTATAATCAAACACATTATGAAGATATATCCAATTTTGATTGCATAAGCATAACTTAAAATATAGTTTCTCTAGAGTACATGCATATTCCTACACTTGAGGACTATTGAATTTATCACAGGGATGAGTTTGATGTAAGAAGAAGGGAAAATAATAGGTTAACTATTGAACAAATTCATATATTTTGTATACCAAAATTCCTAAGGACATGGAAGATGATGGAATTATAACTAGTGATGTCTACCATGCAACAAGGGGAGATAATACCCCAATTTCAAAAATTGTTTTTGGTAAAAACAAAGTTAAGACTATTACATAAAAAACTTCAAATGTTTTGGCCTTGAATTCCACATGGCTTCTCAAAAAGGATACTATATGAAGGAGTTGATGAAAACAACTACTCATGTAAGTCAAAAGGGGAATGAAATAGTACAAGGAGAAATTAGCCAAATACCCACAAAGAAGTTGAAGTTGAAGAGAAATATTGATGGCACATATTTTATGGTAAAGGATAAGGAACCTAATAAAATAGCTATCACCATGCCCCATTTGGTCTCTTCTATTGAAACCACTACTACCTCTATTCCCACTTCCACTATGCTTATCACAGATTCATCAATACTTATGCCACCTCCAAAATTTCATGGCATCAAGCCTTTCAAGAAATCCATTTATAAGGAAATTGATGTTCCTCCTCTATATTATCCACAAACTTCTCCACCTACACCTCCTTTAGAAGATAAAAGCACCACTAAAAATGAGCCAGAAAAAATTAACTATTGAAGAGGTAACCCTATCTCAAGAAGCACTATAGGAAAAACAAAAATAAGTAGTTGAACCTAATAAGAAAGCCACAGAAGGGGTAATGGATAAAAAAGTGAATGAATTTGAGACAATGAAAGAAGTTGAACCTAAGAAATAGGTAACAAAGGTATAAAAATAGAAATAATCTGAGGAGTTGGAGAAAGGAAAAGTAGCAGAGAAAGTGACAGAAAATAGAGGAGAAGAAAGATGAGAAAGAGAAGGAAGTAGAGAAGGGAAAAGATGAACAAATTGTTTCCACTATTTCTTAGGCTACTTTAGAAACACAAAAGTTTCCTTATCAAGAGATAGTGGTAATAAATAATCAAAAAAAAATGGTAACTCATTCAGACTTCTCCACTATTATGGATTTCTCATCTTGGTTGGCAATGCAGACAAATCTAGAATCCAAAGAAGTAATAAATATTGAGGAGATAGACTTGAAATTGTTGAAAATTCTTGACAAGAAAGTAAAGAATCCTAAGTCTTCTAAGGTAACTTCAAAATTGATAATTGAGCCTAATGGATAGAAGTTTTTAGAGGTATCAGTTCTACCATAGGGCATGAGCAAAGGAGAAGTCACTGAAGATGACTTAATAATTTCAAAGATATCCCTTGGAGAAGTTACCAATGAAGGCTTGAAACAAGATACCCAGGCCTTGATTGACACTCTTTAAGAAGCTTGATGAGGAGAAGGCTACTAAATCCAAGTTCAAGGAACAAAATGCCCAGTTATGAGAAATAATAGCCAAAATTTTTAGGTCTATTTCACAATAATCAATTCTTTTAGGAGATTGAATTGGCCAGCAAGTAATAACTAATGTGGAATAAATCAAAGATAAAGCTAAGGCCATCAATGAATGGATGGAGAAGATGCATCAAAATTCTTAGAAGCTCTTTCTAAAATTTTTAGGTGTTCATGTTACTATTATGATTAAATTGGTAGAGATAAAAGTAGTAATGAAGGAAATAGAGAATGAGAATGACATTTATGAGTTACAACAAGAGAGTCTACAAGGAATAAGTACTTTGAGTGAAATTTTTTTGATTGAAGAGAAGATTGTTCCTAAAGGAGAAATAAATAATGTAAAATAAGAGGAATATCTCTTATCTTTTTGCTTGTGTATTCTTGAAGCAATGTGTGAAGAAATAAAGACTTTGTAAGAAGAAGCTCGCAATGAAAAGGTGAATCTAGAAGATTGTCTCTATGGTCTTACTAACATTTGTTCTTATAACATTTTGAGTAAATTTGAGAAATTATATCAAGCATTTCAAGTAATTAATGCTAATATTTAAGACTGAAATGCAATCACTTGCCAAACCAGATGATGCAACAATATAGTTTATGATGTCTCAACACATTAAATATAGAGAGAAGTGTAGAGGTGAAGTTAACAAATTGGACTGATTTTAGTGTTTCTTCTACTTTTTTCTATTTTCTTCTTGCAACTTGTAATAATATTGATTTAAGTAATTACTTGTAAAAGTAAGTTGTAAAATTGTATGACTCAAGTAACTTGGCTAAACAACAATACTTGAATTCATTTTGTAAGAGTAAATTACTTAAGTGAATGCTAACAAGCATGCAAAGTAGTATTGTTAAATCAAAATAGTGATACCAAGAGGTGCTACATGTCACTAATTTTCATATGCCACATAGGAGAAATTTGAGGAGAATGCCTCTTAACAGTTCCTAGTTTTTAGTGAAATACATGGGTTTTGAGGGAGTTGTCTCCTACTTATCTTTATCTACTGAAATTGTATAAATATAAGTGTAGGCCTATGTGCCTGGGGATGGTAATTTTTGCATTAAAATTGTAACTAAAGCAAGATAATTTAATCAATATAAAACTTTATGTTTAGATTTATAATTTTTTTTTCATATGAAATTAGTTCAAACTGAATGAGAAGGAAGTTATGTTTTGTATAACTTTGCATCTCAGGATATATTTGTTTGATTTGTGAAGATTAAAATGGTAAACTTTGTGTTATATTTAAATCTAAATGTGAATTTTAGTCTTTCTTAGTCATTTACTAAAAATATTATCATCTTTTGAATGTTTATTTACTTGTACAAGTTTAATAAGATCTATAAAACTGCTTATCATGAAGTACAACTTCTCCCTTCTCACATGTTCTAGTCTTTCATTCATAATTTCCATACACATTATATGAAACAACTACTTGCCACAAAATCACCTAGTTATGGTTCATGAACTTCATGATTAAAGTAATAACCCAAAAATAAAACAACTTGCACATAATATATATATATATATATATATATATATATATATATATATATATTAATAACCAAAAGCTATGAATAATTAGAAGTAAATAGATGTAAGCATATGGGAGCTTAATTTTTAAATGAAGGGGATTTAATCCCATGACTGGCTAGGTAATTTTGATAGCCTAAAAAATACCTAGCCAATAGTTTCTCTCAACTCTGCTATGAAACAAAGAACTAAACTCCTGGAATCCAAAAATAGATTACTTTACCATGTTGAGATAGGTGTAGTTAATGATAAATTTTCTAAAGTTTGCATGTTTTTCAAAGCATTCATCCTAATCACTACATGTAGATTAAATTACACACCTCTGATTAAAGTGTGACCTTGTTGAAGTTAACTCCACTTTCTTAGAATAGATGTGTCACTCTTTATTTAACTATTACATGTCCATAAGCTACATTTTATTTAATTTCATGTTTATCTTGAACTCACTACATGTCTGTTAACTACCACCCAAGTCTTTTCTTACAAAATCAAATTACTTGAGTAATCCTTAGAAAATATTTTATGCTTAAAACTAGCTAATCAACCATTTACTAGAGCAAGGAGAACACAAGGCCAAACCGATGAATTCTTTGAATTATAAGAGTAGTTAAATTTCATCTTTCTTGTCTAAGCCAAAATGAAAAGATCTAGTCTCTCACCTTTTAGATGAACATAAAACCCTATAAATTAGCTTCAACATAACTCTTCAGGAATAATTCAACCTGCTAATCCATAGTTTCTTATTTCGGAAAGAATAACACTACCACTTCCCATCCCTTAGGGGGAAATAATTGGTCCTCTAAATTTGACTCCTTTCCATGACCTATAAAATGGATAAATAAAGAATTTTCTAAAGTTCACAGGTGATGAAAAATAAAATCTAGATGAGCACTTAGCTTCTTTATTTGTAGCTTGTGGAGTAATTGGCATTGAACATGAAGATGTTTCCATTAGAATCTTAATTAAGACCTTGAATGACATAGTTGTAGAATGGTTTTACCATTTGTATTCTCTCATTATAGTTAATTAGGACACCATGCATGAGAAATTTGAAAATAAATTCAAAGTTACAGAAGATTCACATATATTGCTTACCCAAATGACTCAGTTCAGAAAGGAACCATATAAACACATGTGAGATTTTATCACCAAGTTTAATAAATTACTCTATAAAAATCCTCAAGATACCCTACCTACTAGAGATAATTATAAATGCTTCTTCATTAATGACTAGTTATTAGAGGTCAGCTATCAGCTACATAGAGCATGACCAATTGATTTAGCAGAAACCCAAAATCTTGCTACAGAGGTTGAAGATGGCTTGATAATGGCTCGAAAGATCAAGAAAACAACTTATAAGGATGATTATTTTTATTCAAATACATCATAGACTACTGATCCCCTATTACAGAAGTTGGATAATGAATTATTGCAAGTCAAAATATAAATTACTCAAGGTACCCATGCTCCTCCTACTAGGAATGCACCTGCATGGAATTTTAATAATCATAATAGGAACCACATTGTTGGTCCTACACAAAGACTAGAAATTTAAGATGATCCTAAAAACCATGTTGAGATGAATTAAGAAGATCAGATGATTGATGATGCTCATCAAAGTCTTTCTAATGAAGATGATTTTGTAGATCTTGCTGGTGACTCCAATATAGGTTATCTTGAATGTCAATCAGAAAGTGATTATGAAGAAGCATTTGAATAAGATCATAGTCACTCTTTTGTAGTGTTTATGACCTCTTAAACATTCTTCTCTAGATAGTGAAAAAGATTCCAAATAATAAGAAAAAGGAGATCCTAAATCATATGTAAACATTCTTAAAAGAGGTAGTCCTCTACCCTCTTCTCTAGCTTTGAAAGATAAGTATTTAGCTCCTTTTTCTCAAACTCATAAGCTAATAACTCATACTGATGAAGCTAATCCTGATCTATCTGCATCCATCCCCTCTTTTGACATAATTGATCACATAAATAAAACCAAAATTCAAATGTCAAAAGTCAAATACTAGAGTCTTATCCAAATTAGTTGAATAGACTAGTCAAGTACATTCAAAGTAAAGGGTTAAATAATTTAGCCAATGCCTCTACAGGTATCTGGCCTACAACCAAATAGTTTCCTTCCTAGAACAATGTTGTAATTACTTCTCCCACATCTGCTTATACATCTGAAACAATTGAGCCATTTTATGTGTCTTTTTTGATTAATGAGTTTAAGTTGATCAATTATATTCTAAACTCTAGAGCGTTAGATAATGTCATGGTAGCCAAAGTAGATTAATCTCTTAGCCTAACTTTGACTAAGATAATAAGAAGATATTACTTGATGGAGAGACAAGTTCCCTTGATTAGATAGATCAAAGATGCCCAAGCTAAATTGGTGGCTTTCCCAAATAAAAGACTCAAAATGAAAATTCTAGTAGTAGATATTCTTGTCTCTTATGGAATGTTGTTAAGTAGAAACTTCTATAAGGATATATGAGGAGAAGTCAAGATGGATTGGTCATGTGCTCACATTCCAATCAAAGGAGTAAAATAGAAACTTGAGCCTAAAAAGAAGTCCAAGTATATGGTTTCAAAGTCTAATGATCTAAGATCACATATTCTTTTTGAAGAATCAGACCATGGAGTTTACTACCTTGAATTGGGAAAGGAGATACAAGGACCAAAGGAAGTAAAATAAAAATATAAGATATAAACTTTAGAGTTTGATGATAGCTATAGTTTTCTTAGTTTAGGTGCAGGGGAAATATTGGTATCACCTAATGGTAAAGTATTCCCCTACTACAAACTCATGTTTGAAAACACTAACAACACAGTAGAATATGAGGCACTATTATAAGGACTTGAATAAGAAAAGGAATAAGGAGTAAGAATCCTAAAAGCAAAAAGTGATGCTAAGTTGATAATGAGATAAATTTGAGGATAGTACCAAGTGAAGAAAGACAAACTGAGGCACTACCATGACTAAGTTTTGAGTACAACACTCAACTTTTTAGCCTTCTCAATAAACTTAGTTCTCCTCGATATTAGAACTCTAGAGCTAATTCTCTTGTAGTAACTACATCTTTACTTAATCTAGATCAGTTGCTAACACTTTTATAAGAAGGTAACTATAAATTAGATATGGTCTACCATCCAAAGGTCCTAGACAATGTTGACCAATGGCAAGTTTTCAATAATGACAAGCAAATAGTTGCATTCCTTGGGCAATAAGATAACTTTAAGGAACTTTACTTTAAAGGAAGTAGTTCATTTCCATGCTAAACAACAATAGGTGTCACTAACCCTAACCTTACTGATAGTCAATATATAATTTATTTAAAGGATAATAAGATCCATAAAGGATTAGTTTCTCTATAAGAAATCTTAGATAAACATGATCAGTTCCTAAAGAAAAAAGAATATGGAGATAGTTCTTATCTAAAAGTACAATAGATTAATCTAGGTAGCAAAGAAGAGCATAGGATGGTCAACATTGGTAAGTGTTGTTCTCAAAAAGAAAAGGACGCATTATTTAATCTTATTAAAAGATACATTGATGTGTTTGTCTGGTCTTATAAAGACCTAAAGACTTTCTAGCTAGATGAGGTACAACACTATATTCCACTTAAGCCAGAAGTGAAGCCTTTCAAGCAAAAAATACACCACTATAACCCAACTATATTAGGTACTATTTATGATAAAATACACAATATTTTTTATGCTAAAATCATCTATCTAATTCATCACTCATCATTTTTAGCTAACATTGTCCTAGTGAGAAAGAAAAATGGAGAAATATGCTTATGTGTTGATTTTTGCAATTTTAATCAAGCTTCTCTAAAATATAACTACCCATTATAGATCACACTTGCAATTATTTATTGGTTCAGAGATGTTGTCCATTCTAGATGGTTTTTTAGGGTATAATTAGATAAAAGTGGCTGAAGAAGATCAATACAAAATAGACTTCACAATGTCATGGGGAAAGTTTGCTTATCAAAAGATGCCTTTTGGGTTTATCAATGCTGGAGAAAAAATTTAGCGAGCAATGGATCTAGAATTTTCTCATCTAAATAACAAGAGTAAAGTGGTATAACTTGATGAATTAATAGTCTTCTCCAAGGAAAGAGGTAACCACATGATTGGATTAGAAGAAGTTCTCATCCAATGTAAGAGACATGGGATTTCTTTTAATCCCAAGAAATCAATATTTTTTGTGACTGAAGGAAAAATCATTGGTCACATAGTCTTAAAGGAGGGGAAAAATATTGATCCACAATGATTCAAAGCTATTTAGAGTTTACCTATGACTACATCTAAATAAGGAGTGCATTCATTCTTCGATAAGGTCAATTTTCTCAGAAGGTTCATTCCTGATTTTGTTGAGCTAACTAGACATATTTTTGATATGATGAAAAATAAGAAATAATTTAAATGGAATACTAAAGGTAAGTTGGCATTTGAAATAATTAAGGTATTTATAGCTAAAGCACCAGTGTTGGTTTCCCCAAATTTTAGTAAATAATTCATTCTCTTACTCCTATGAATATACCATGTTAGCTATACTTCTACAAAAAAATGATGAAGGAATTAAATACCTTATTTCTTTCATGAATCAACCATTAAAAAGCTCTGAACTTAAGTATTCATAAATATAGAAACACACCTTTGTTATAGTCAAAGCATGCAAAGTTTCTAGGTATTACATTTTGTCTTCACATACTAAAGTCTATGTACATGACACTACAATCAAATAAATTCTAACACAATAGGAGCTCATATTACTAAGAGGCACCTGGGTAGCTAAGGTGAAATATTTTGACCTTGATATCAAACCAATAAAACTAGTGAGAGGGAGAGGCTTGAGCCAATTGATGATAGACAGAAGACCTAATGACACATCTATGACAACATCTTTACTCTAAGTTAAATCAAATGGAGATTCACTTATGGTGTTCTTTATTTATCTTGTTGATGAAAGGTACAACAAGATTGATTACTTCCTAACTTTTGGAGAATGCCTAGCTGATCTTACACACAAAGAAAAGCATACCATCAAGCTAAAATCAAAGGATTATGTCCTTTGGGGTAATGATTTGTACAAAATATGAATTGACAGTGTCATCCTCTATTGTGTGGACAAAGAAAAACAAATGAGACTACTAGAATAATTTCATGATAAATCATGTGGAGGACATTTCTCATCATGAGTCAAAACACACAAAATTTTATGAGCAAGGTACTTCTAGCCTACCCTTTTCCAAGATACTTCTGACTAGGTTACTAAGTGTCAAGCATGTCAATACTTTTTGGGATGTGCAAAGTTACCAACATTACCATTAAAACTAGTTATAATCAAAGAACCATTCCAATAGTGGGGTATAGATTTTATTGGCATGTTGAATCCTTCTTCAAGTGCTAGGCATTGCTATGTTTTGACTACAACTAATTAATTTAATAAGTAGGTATAATCCATTCCTATTAATCATGTCACTTCTAGATTCATATGTGATTTCATCAAATAAAATATCATAGTAAGGTTTAGTGTCCGGCATAAGATAGTAATAAACAATGCAACCAACTTCTCTTTAGTAGAATTAACTGATTTTTTTTACTCATATGGAATAGACTTGGTTCATGCTTCAAATCACTACCCTTAGGGGAATGGTCAAGATAAATTAAGTAACAAGAACTTGTTGACCATCATCCATAAGCTGATGGATAATAATCAATGAACCTAGTGCAAGAAGTTATTTGATGCATTGTGGGCTGATTTTTAGTTTTTATATGAAACAAATGTTGAGATACCAATCACCATAGACTTGCCTTATTTTCAATTGTCCAAATCTATTAAAGATGCAACTTATCAAGATTTACTTGATAAGAGGATCATGTTCCTCACTAAGAGACAAGAGATTCATATTCAAGTTGTTGACCAATTGACTGACCACCAGATGAAATTGAAGAAGATATTTGATAAGAAGGATCAAGACAAATAGTTTGAAGTTAGTGACTTGGTCCTCTTATGGGATTAAAAAATGAATAAAAGGGGAAGCATGCAAGTTTTAATCCTTATGTAAAGGGCCTTTTACTATAAAGAAGATTGATGGAAGAGACAGCTTCATCCTAGCTTATCGGGATGGAATTGAACTATTGATGCCTTTCAATGGGCAAAACTTGAAAATATATAAGAATAGAGAAGCAGGGTAACACCTATATGTATATAAATAAAGTTTTCAATATTTTTTTTATTTTTCTATTTGTTTGTTTGTTTTTTTGTAGTTTTTGTCATTGAGTTTTTGCAAAGACTCCATACCCAATATACAAGACTCAAAACTAGAGATACTAGGATCTCATCCTTGTTTCCTTCTTGTTGATAGAAACAAAGATGTCCCTAATCAAATCCAACTAGTGTCCCTAAATTTTCACACTTAAAATTTTTGGGTTACCCATATTTAAAATTGTGTATTTTGTCTTATGTGAGTCAATTGTCCTTGTAAAACAAGTCCCTTGAATAAAGTCTTAGTCTTTAGTAGTTTTTGTTTCTATTTTCTTCCTTTTCTTGATTGCTTCAAATTGATCTAGAAGGTTCAAAACATATACCTAAGGCCATCACTAAAAAATGCTTTTACTCATCTTTCCCAAAAGATCAAAAAGGATAAGTGCTTGGGTTCATTTCCAATATAACTCAAGTTTTCCAAGCTAGTTAAATTATTACAAAAGAAGTAAATTAATCCCACAAGTTCAAGTTGCACTATCTAGTTCAAATTAAAATTACCAAACAACTTTACTTCACACTAAAATTTAAGTAAAATAGTCCCAAAAACTTGTCGAACACTACACAAATCAAATTGGGTTTTTGAAGTAACTTTACTTACCCAAATTTACAAGTAAAATTAATGGTGGTTTATGAACCCAAAGCACTCACTAGTTGAGAGCAACTCAGGATTATGAAAATGCTTAACTCTCAAAATCAAAATTAAGTAAAGCAATCTGAGAAGCTTGATAAAATTCAAAGGGATTACATGGCTCCCTCACATGTGTCTATTGCATGTCATTAATGCATTGGAAAACATAAATATCAAGGAATTCCACCTCATTTTCCACCTAGCATTTGAGTTATTTGACCAAGCCACTACACTTGTGAACCCTGAGCTGCACTATTTGATCTTTTAAAGTGATTTTCAATCCAAACCTTCACAACCCATTTGAATTCAAGGTACTTAGATCCTATTACTTTTTTTTATGCCTCTTTCCTGATCTTTTTCTTCTCATTTTTCTTAACTAATTTTTCATTCGCTACTGTGAAGGTTTTACTATCTGTGATTGTTTTGATTGCATCTATTTATTATTTTTACATGCTTGATTAGTGTTGTAAAAACCTTTTAATAATTTATAAAACACTAAGTATGTAAAAAACCCCTCAAAATGCTACAAAGATCAAGCCCTACATTGAAAACCTATATGTTGAAACTAGACAAGAAACCTAGATTACCCATTACTACTTACTCATATGGGTTCCCAAGCACAAATTACTCACCTCAAAAAACCTAAGAATCTTAAAGTGTCTTACAAACTTGGGTTTTCCTCAACCTATTGCTTGCCTAGACTCACTACTACTCATTAATTCTACTTCTGTGGGTTTTTCAACCCAAGTTTCTTGCATTAGTAAATATACAATCTAAAATATTGAGAAACTTATAGAACTACCCAAGTGGAACCCAAAATTTCAATTAATTATTATAGCTACTTTAGGTTTCCCAACCCAAGTTACTTTCCTAAAAAAACTTGAAGTAGCTACCCTCAAAAGACGTAGATTCCTCATGACTGACTGCTTACTTGTAGTCCCAGAATCAAGTAACTAGTCAGGATAAACCCAAAGTCATAAGCTAAGATAAATCTAAAGTTATCCATTCCTCTTAATTATTACTTAATCACATTCTTGAATGCTTAAGACTTGCAGAGTATCTAGACCAACCCAAGGTTATGATACCCTATTTCCTACTATGAGTTACTTGGGTTTTTTAAAGAATTTATACTACTTGAAACCTAAAGCTTGCTTAGAGGTATTGTTTGAAACATTAAGTTGACTCTTTTATTCAATATTTATAAACTAGTTGGATAAGTTACTAATTGTTTAAAATCACTTATAATTTTTTTCTAGAGTTAGTTAGAATCAATTTCAAGATCAGAAGGATTAGAAGAAGAAATAACTAGAGTAGAAGTGTAAGCAACTTAGATTGAAGAAGTCCCTGAATTAGCACTTGAGGAAATCCCAAAGTAAAGTAGGAATGGTAAAAAAAAAGCTAAGAGAGCCAAATATTAAGAGACAAAGATGAAATATGAGTATAAGAGGTATCCTATTACATCATGTATCACTTCCAAGTTGACTAAAATAAGTGATACAAATATGGGGCATGTATCTGTGAATGAGTTATTAGAAATATCCAAAGCCATAGCCAAGGCTCCACTCACATAGGTGATGACTAATAGTGGGATTATACAAGCTATATATTTCCCAAGATCAGCTCAACTCCCTAAATTTATCTTAATATGTGCCAAGTATTATGATTCCCTTACTAGGACTATGAGAGATTTTGATGGTAGTGTAATGATAAGATTGTATGTTCAATATCTTAACTATTGTTTGAAGATCCCAGCAACATCTAAAATCCTAGATATAACAATGAAAACATATAAGATACAATGGGAAAATAAGACAACAAAGTGCATTAAAATAATGAACACAAACTACCTGAAGAAAGGCAAACAAGATTCAAGATTTCCAAAGCAGATATTAAGATCAGACTTGGTTTAGGAAGTAGATGACATTACTCAATTGCTATGTAGAATCAATGGAGAAAATAAGGACAAGTATTTTTTAACTTGGATGTATGCGTAAATTATAGCTATTGATGTCAATAGGAGTTCCATAATGATTGAGTGGGCTAGGCTGATAAGTGATAACATGGACCAAGAGTTGAGGAATGTGTTACAAAATTTTGGCTTCAAGATGACCTCATACCTTATATATACTGCAGCATCAAATGGAGCCTTTTCTAGGCTAAATACAAAAAAGATGCTAGCAATTGAACTAATATATGAATATTATTCTCAATTGGTTCTTTTTAAGTACTAAAATCATTACAAGATAGTAAATGATGGATTCTTTAATGAGATCATTTTCAAGTTGAATGTAACTCTAAAGCAAAAGAAAGTATCTAATGTAGCACGGGATATAATTTCATAGTTTGGGTGAATTTTTATTTAGTTCATTAATTTTAAAAATATCAGAGTTGGGGGCTTATTAGGCATACCAATCAAATTACCTAGATACCCCAGTGATAAGTGGATTCTTATAGATCTATGTAGGTAGCTCATTCAGTCACATGACTTACAATCAAAGGCTCACTACCCTGCTATTAATTTTCCCATTATTATTGGTCATTACCAATGTCTCAGTATTTACAAGGCTAAGAATGTACAAAAAGAGATGTACCAAAATTACAATTAGACACATTATGAAGTTAGTGCCAATTTTAATTGCAGAGGTGTAGCTAAAAATACAATTTCTCTAGAGTACATACATATGCCTACACTTGAGGACTATTGGATTGATTAAAAGGATGAGTTTGATTTGAGAAGAAGGGATAATAGTAGGTAACTACTAAACAAATTTCTACATTTGATCTATCCATAATTCCTGAGGACATGGAGGATGGTGGAATTGTAACTAGTGATGCTTACCATGCAATAGGGTGAGATAATGGCCCAATTCTAGAAATTGTTTTTGGTAAAAACCAAGTTAAGACTATTACAGATAGAACTTCAAATGTTCTAGCAATGATTTCCACATGCATTCTCAACAAAGACTACTGTATGAAGGAGTTAATGGAAAAAATTACTCATGTAAGTCAAAGGAGGAAATAAATAATACATGTAGAAAGAATCCAAGTACCCACAAAGAATTTGAAGTTGAAGAGAAATGTTGATGAAACATATTCTATGGTAAAGGACAAGGAACCTACTCAACTAACTATCACTATACCCCCTTTGGTCTCTTCTACTAACACAACTACTACTTTTATTCACACTTTAACTATGCCTATCATGGATCCATCAATACTTATGCCACCTCCAAAATCTCATGGCATCAAGCCTTTCAAGAAATCCATTCAGAAGGAAACTAATGTTCCTCCTCCTCCATCTTCTCCACCTACTTCTACACCTTCACCTCCTTTAGAAATCAACCCACCATTGAAAATGGTCAAGAAAAATTAACTACTGAAGAGGTAACCCCATCTCAGTAATCACTACAAGAAAACAAAAAAGAAGTAGTTAAACCTAAGAAGAAAGCCACAAAATGGGTAATGGCTAAAAAGGTGAAGGAAGTTGAGACAATGAAAGAAGTTGAACCTGAGAAGGAGGTAGCAAAAGAGAAATAATCTAAGAATGAATCTGAGAAAGGAGAATTGGTAGAGAAAGTGACTGAGAAAATAAAGGAGAAGAAAGCTAAAAAAGAGAAGGAAGTAGAGAAGGGAGAAGATGAATAGATTGCTTCCACTATTGATCAGGATACTTTGGAAAGACAAAGGTTCCTTATCAAGAGCTAGTTGTGATAAATAATCAATATAAAATGGTAACTCATTTAGACTCCTTCACTAGTATGGATTTCTCATCTTGGTTGGCAATGCAAACAACTCTAGAATCCAAAGAAGTAATAAATATTGAGGAGATAGACTTACAATTGTTAAAAATTCTTAACAAGTAAATAAAGAAGCCTAAGTTTGCTAAGGTGACTTCAAAATTGATAATTGACCCTATAAGATAGAAGTTTTTAGAGGTATCGGTTCCACCTTAGGGCATAAGCAAAGGAGAAGTCATTGAAGGTGACTTAACAAATTCAAAGATATCACTTGGAGAAATTACCATAAAAGGCTTGAAATAAGATACCCATACCTTGATTGACACTCTCTTTAAGAAGATTGATGAGGAGAAGGATACTAAGTTCAAGTTGAAAGAACAAAATGTCTGGTTATGTGAAATAATAGCCAAAGTTTCTAGGTCTATTCCATAGCAATCAATTCTTTTAGGAGATTCAATTGGCCAATAAGTAATAACTGAGGTGGAAGAAAGTAGACATAAGGCTAAGGCCATCAATGAATAGATGGATAAGATGCATCAAAATTCTTAAAAGCTCTTTCCTAAAGATCCAGGTGTTCATGCTGATGTTGTGAATAAAATGGCAGAGATAAAAGTAATAATGAAGGAAATAGAGAATGAGAATGACATTTCTAAATTTTGAAAAGAAAGTTTGCAAATAATAAGTACTTTGAGTGAAAAATTTTGATTGAAGAGAAGATTGTTCCTAAAAGAGAAATAAATAAGATAAAATAAGAGGAATATCTCTTATCTTTTTACATGCGTATTCTTGAAGCAACGTGTGAAGAAATAAAAACTTTAGAAGAAGATGCTCGTAATGAAAAGATTAATTTAGAAGATTGTGTCTATGGTCTTAATAACATTTGGTGTGATAACATTCCAAAGATGCATGAGTAGTTATATTAGTAGTTTAAGAAATTAATGGAAAATGCCACAACTCCTTTCATAGCTAAATCCATAAAGGAGTTAATCAAATGTCAACATGAAATAAAAAGACTTGAACCAAGGATTGAAAAAATGAAAGCTCATAGTAGCAGACTGGAAAGAGAAATACTAAGATTTGAGACTGAAAGGCAATCACTTGCCAAACTAGATGATGCAACAATACACTTTATGATGTCTCAACACATCAAATACAGAGAGAAGTATAGAGGTGAAGTTAATGAATTGGAATGATTTTATTGTTTCTTTTACTTTTATTCTATTCTCTTGTTGTAACTTGTAATAATTTTGATTTAAGTAATTACTTGTAAAATTATAAGCCTCAAGTAACTTGGAAAAATGACATTACTTAATGTCACTTTGTAAGAGAAAATTACTTAATTGAATGATATTAGGCATGCAAATTAGTTTTGTTCAATCCAAATAGTGAGACCAAGAGGTGTTAGATGTCACTAGTTTTTACATGCCACACAAGATAAATTTAAGGAAAACACCTCTTAACGGTTCTTAGTTTTTAGCACAACACATGAGTTTTGAGGGAGTTGTCTCCTATTTTTTTTTTCTTCTGAAATTATATAAATATAAGTGTAGGCCTACATGCCTAGGGATGGTAATTTTTGCATAGCAATTTAACTGAAGCAAGAGAATTTAAGCAATCTAAAACTTTGTGTCTAGATTTTTGATTTTTTTCCTTGTATGAAATTTGGTTCAAAGTGAATGAGAAATAAGTTGTTTTCTATGGAACTTTGTGTATCATGAGATATTTGGTAGATTTGCAAAGATTAAAATGGTAAAATTTTTATTATCTTTAAATCAAAATGTGAATTCTAGTCTTTCTTAGTCATTTGGTAAAAATATTATCATATTTTGAATGTTTATTTACTTGTACGTGTTTAATAATATCTGTAAAATTGCTTACTATGAAGTACAACTTCTCCCTTCTCACATGTTCTAGTCTTTCATTCTTAATTTCCCAACACATTCTATGAAACAACTACTTACTTGATAAAAAATACCTAGTTATGGTTCATTAACTCCGTGATTAAATTAATACCCCCAAAATAAAACAACTTGCACATAATCTATATAATCTATTAATATGTGAAAGTTATAAATAATTAGAAGTAAATAGACGTAACCATATGGGATATTTACCATTAAATGAAGGGGATTTAATCCCATTTTATCCTAAAAAATATCTAGCTAACAAGTATTAAGAGCCTCCTAGGTTGTATGAGACCTTATCCTAGGAGATGAGAAGTTCTAAATGGAGAAGAGAGGCCAATCATAGTCTTTGAAACCCTATTGATAAACTGTGATAGTCTTACAAGTGGAGATTTTGGAGAATGAGGTGAGTGATCAAGGTTATATAGTTGATAGAGAAGGATTAGGGAGTGATAAAAGAGGTCTTAACCAATATTTTTAGTGAAGGAATCATCTAAAATTCTTTATACCTTTGTGTTGTGGGCTCAGATCTACCAACCCTATAGGTATTCTATAACAGTGCATGAAAAGTGAATGGTAACCTCTTAAAATTATTGTCTTTAGTCTTAAGAGCCATTGAAGGAAGGTATTAGATAGGTCCTTTAAGCCTTATAAGTATTTGTATTGGAATTAGTGGGGTTAAGAGTTAAGAGACTCAAGGAAAAGGTGTCTGAGGCCTAGCATTATGTAGATCATTGGTACCGTCACGAGGAAGGTGTTGAGTTTGATGGTCGATACTAATGATCAATCCATTAGATTGAATATAAGGCATAAAGGTGATAGGGTAAACCTATTAGTGAAGGAAATAATCTTTGAAAGTTGATGAAATCTAGTTAAGGTAATTAAAGGCACTCTCGGCCTAGGATTAGTCCTACAGACTTAGACAAGAGAGAAAACACTATATCTTTACCTTTACCAAGTAAAAAGTCTTGAAACATGAAATGGAGTTAACTTGGCATATGTATTAAGTGTTTTATAATGTTTTATGGAGATAGGAGTTGTGAGGAGGAAGAAAATTGAGTTGCAGGGTTGATACCCCTATTTTGAACCCTATTCTTGCATGCAAGTGTCCCATAGGGTCAGTTTAGATAAAAAAGAAAGCATAGGAAGGGATGAAACCAATTTATATAAGTGATTTTAAATTAATAAATTTTAATATGATCTTGGGAATTAATAAAGAATGTCTGCACGTAATAAATGGTGTTCAAGAGCCATGCAAAGAGGTCTAATGAGGCCTTAAGAGAAGTTAGATTTTAGGAGAGAGAGTATGTCCTAAATAATATTGACTTTAAACTTGGTCATTAGATCCTATTGGTGACCCTATGAAATATTTGAGAGTTTTGGTGAGTGGGCACAACTACACAGTATGGTTTATTATCTACAAGAGTCCCCATAGGCCTAAAGAAGCCCAATGAGACCTAATTGATGAAGACCCTATAAGATAAAGTACACTTCCATTTGGATTTTTTAGATGAAATTTTGTATGAAGTAGGAGGATAATAAAGGGTATCAATTTTTTTTTTAATTTTATCAAAAGTTTTATATATTGTTATAGATAAAGATGTTTATATTTTTGGAGTGTTATAAGGATTAGGCCTATGAATCAAGCCAAAAGAGAGAAAAGCCAAGGAAAGGAGGGTCCATAACCATAATAATGATTGATTCAAGTTAGATTAGATATGATAAGCATAGATATAAGTTTTTTAACTAGGAGGATGGCCTTAGGGCCAAAATACCCCTTGGAAGCATGAATTAGGCATTATAGGCCTAATATCCCTTGAAGGACCAAAGAGAGAATTGAGTTGAGATAAGTGAAGGGGAGGATAATTATAGAGGTATGGTAGAAGGTAGAAGAATACATTTGAATGTAGAGGTAGAGTCATTGAATTCATGATTGAAGTGGAATACATTAAACCTAATGAAGCCTAGAGGAGGCCTTAGGAGTGGAAGAAAAGTTGAGGGAGAAGAATAAGTTGAGTCCTACAATTTTATAATTAAAATTCATTGTAAAAATCACTAAAATTATCAAATGTGGATAAATGGTAAAAAATTACACTTCATTATTGATAATGGAAGTAAAAAAACCTCATTTCTCATAAATTAGTCAAGATTACAATATGATATCTTTACCTCCGTAGTGAAAATTAATCGACTAATCAAGGTCCTTTCTTTAAAACGTTCATGTTAATGCATATTGTGATATCCATAAACTCCTTAGAAATTATTAAAGAAAATGTTCATTAATATAAATCATATGATCCAAGACTTGATTAAAGACAAACAAATATAAATAGAAGGATATAATAGTACTTGGATTTAATAAGTTTATCAACTAAATCAACATCTAAAAATCTTTTCTAAACCATGTTAATCAATCCAAAGACTAAGACGATGTATGTGTGGTAGTTAAAAAATCACCTCCAAAGTTTTATAATTTCTATCTAGTTGATTGATTCATTGATGTAGTTAATGACACAAGTAAGTAACCTCCTCCAATTACTTTTTTTGACCAAAAAAGCCAAAGGATGATTCTAACCATGGTCAATTATTCATTCTAGATTCTATAGATACATGACATTTAAGGTAACAAATGCGATTATGATACATAATGGTTGAACTATTAAAGTGTGCACAATGAAGTTTGCTATGAATCTTTGATATTTACACATAAATATCTAATGGGTACAACCATAACAAATAGAGGATATAATCATATTATAAATAGGACACCACTTGGGATAATTAAATTAGCTATAATCATTGGTCCAAAGACATTACTAATTTAGTTTCATGTATTATATATAATGATAAATTTGACATAGTTCTTAAATGATACTAGCTTAATCAAATGATATATATCATATCCATACTACACTAGAGTTTAAATGTTAAATCTATTATAATCAAGTTATCACCATCTTAGTCACTAAAAGTATAAGTAGTTAATCATACAACCTCAAGTACATTCACATAAAATTAAATTACCTATTCATCCATTTACTAAAATAATATTATATCAACATAAATTACAATATAATACTAAAAGCTATAAAGGTTTACAAAATAAAAAATGCAATATAATGTCAGGGGAATGCCATATAGGCACATGTACAATGCCAATAATACATAGATTGCCATATATATGCATACAAAAAATATGTATATTTCCATATAGGCATACAAAAAAGTGCATCACATGTAAGATGTGAGATGATCATCAAATAACCTCCCTCTTTTTTCCTTCCTTGAATAAGACCCTCCTAAGGATGTTGTGCTAGTAGATAGAGATCCCTCGAAGGCCTTGGATTTCTCCAAGGACCGGCTATGGGTCCTATGCTCATAGATCCCTTGCAGTTGAACATATTGAAATATAAGTATTTTTAGAAAATTCACATAAAATATGTATGCAACCAAGTTAAGAAATTAATTTTAAAATAGAATAAAAAACATTTAAACATGCACTTACTACCATCTCATGGTCCCAGTCAATTTGAATTTGATGTTCGATTGGGTCAATGGTAGGTTGAGATACACGAATAGGCATATGAAATGATGATGAAATATGAGATGTTTCCCTACTAACCATCTAAATTAGACTATCAAATGTTGTAGGATAACCCTGCATACACAATACATTTAGATAAGTTATATTTTTTGGACAAGTATGTAGTAAAATTATTTAAAAAAATCTATTTTATAATTCAAAATTACAAGTTAATATGTACCTCTATGAGGTCATGTCCAGATGACATCGTTGTAGCAATGCCTATGCCTATCTCCACTTGCAGTGATAGAGGAGTGTCTACTCAAGACATCAACTGAATAAATAAGGTCTCACTTAGTTTTATATAAAGTATCAAAGATACATGGCAATTATTTATCCTTTATTAAACTAAGAGTGTAAAATGTACTCAAAATTTTACCTTTGTATAGGTAAAATTTGTCATGTTAAAAAAGGAAATTATAGTAGTCGATGGACCAGCACTAGATTCATATATGTAAACAATGTCTACATAAAATCAAATCCTACAAACATGGTCTGTGAAGATGAAGGCACCATCTCCTCTTAAAACATTATATATATATATATATATATATAATTCATTTTATGTTTAAATTAATTATTATACTTTAAATTTGAAAATAAAGCTTAAATTTGACATGACATAAATATATAAAATATACTTGCATTAATGTAGTGGCTGATGACTACACACCAAATGTGAATTCTAAAAACTCTTCACTCAAGAGTATATCATCCAACCCCTCTAAACCACCAAAACCATCATCATCATAAGGTCCAATACATATAAATCCATAATATCTACCATGATGGGGTTGGGTATGCACACTAAGTGGCATATCTCCAACATCAGTCATTGAAAGCCTATTTGTATGTTGAGCGAGTGTATTAGTAAGCACATTATGTGCATGAAAAGTGTTGATATTCATGACCTCCTTCACCATATAGGGGATCTTAGGATGAATCAAGTTTTGGGTAGGGATCCTTACAAGTTAATTTGGCACATGGTATGCACTTGGTAGATCATGCACATAGCTTTTCCCTCGGCCTTAAAACTCACTATAGTCAAAATAATTTGAAATCTTATTGAGGATAAACTCATAGAATATTTTCCTCATAAAGCACAATGGGAACTCATGGTTGATACACAATGTATAATCAAACACCATCCATTATTGGTCATAGAAATTGGACTTGATTAAATTATGTTGGCACCTATAGATTAGGAAATGTTTAGCAATTACAAAAAATAGTGCATTGGTGGATGGGTCAATGAATAATGCACACATGTCACCTTTTGATATTTATTTTTTTACTTCATGTGATGATAATTTTTCAGCATAATAATCCCTACAATTATCCTGATAAGATGCCCATCTGTCAATTTAACTCTTTATCGAGTCAATTTGACCCAATAATGACTCTAGGTTATTGGCTAGATAAGTGCGGTAGATTTTAGTGGATGTGAAATACCTCATTTTACTAATTATTTTCTCAATTTCAATTTTGTTTTCATGTAGCTACATACTCCTAGCTACCTGGGGGATCTTTTAGAATTATAAGAGGGTTAGGTGGAGGGATTAGATAGAGGAATAACAGGGTCAACTAGAGGGTTAGTTGGAGGGTTAGTTGGAGGAATAGGTTAAGGGTTAGGTGGAGGGTCATCCACATGAATAATAGGTTCAATGACAGGGTTATGAGGATGGTTATGGTATCCTTCAGTAGATTAGACTATTTAAAACAAAAAATTTAAAAATTAAATAATGGAATAAAAATTGGTAAAATACAAGGTTAATAGGTGTAAGTTTCTTGTCTACGCGGTGGCATCATGAAGTTTGAGACATTATGATATTTCCAACTGAATTTTGGCAAGTAATTTACCCTTGATAGGAAGAAGTACGATCACAAAATGAGTGTTATGAGAGGTAATAAAGAAATTGAAAAATGGACGGTCACAAGACCTTTTTAACACAAAAAAACATGATCAATAATGCATACACTTTATATAACATGTACGCATTATATAATAACACATATGTATTATTTAGGTAATGCATACACATTATTGAATATTTGGGTGGATATCCACAAAATTGTCCCCCAACTCTGTATACCCACCCAGAATTTACGTGAGCATATGAATAATGTGCCGCACTCCCATTTTGTTGATCATTTGATGTGGTTTGGAACCACCTTGAGGGGTACAAGGTCTTATTGGACAAAAGAAAATTGGTGAATTAATTGGCATGCTGTATCAACTTGGGTTACCTAACATTTTCTTCACTCTAAGTATAGTTGACATGTAATGGCATGATTTACATGCACTAATGCCAAGAACAGAACCAATAAATCCATGAGAAGCGTAAAATTAGTGAAGATGGAATATTATGGATTATCCTCATAAAGTGGCACACTATATGCACTTGTAACATAATTTTTTGTAAGGAGATATTAAAAATAGAAATGAAATTAAAATATTATTGGTTTAGATATAAATGGAAACATAGACATTAACCATATGTGCATAGATTCATATGGTTAGACAAAGCACCAAATATGGAAAACCTTGATTGGACAATTGATCATGAATGGAAAATTGTTGAGAAATACTTCCATTCCATTTTTTGCACATGGAATCCTCCAAAAGATCCACAGAAAAAATATACAAACCTTTATGTTATTAATTCTATCCAAATCTATGTTTTATATAATTTTTATTTATTTTCTCAATGTAACTAATAAATTCTTATACATTATGAATTTTATGAATTACAAAATTTTTCTCAACATCCATGTCTTCGAAATATAAGATAGCTTAGGTAGATATGGAACGTGACTATGAAGAGCTACTAAATTATGTATAATGATTTACAATGTGTAGAGAGGGTGCCTACCTATATAATAAATGAGTAATAATGGTTTATAAATGATATGTTCAATCATTTAAATAGTTATATAGATATTGAAAAGAATATGTGTGCAATAACTAAAAATCAAGTTATTATTTCTTATAGTTATAATGCACCATGACAATTGAATATTGAGGGATTGAAACTATATCAAGGCTCAGAGATAAGATACATTTTTTGAGACTAAAATAAATGATGAGTAAATACACACAATCACTACATACTATAGTTTTGGATATCAAACCTATATTGGAACCCCCTTCATTCTAAACATGTTGTAGTCAAGTATGCAACAAAAGCAGAGAATATCTCTAAAAGTTATCATCAAATGTTGATGCAGTTTACAAACATTAAAAACCCATATGATTTAGTGATATAAGACTTTAACTAAAATAGTTTTTGAAAGAGACACTAGGACATATTAAACATGTCACATGTTGTTGGGGCTTCTGTTAGAAGAGAGCAGTAGAGTATTTGTAAATTTGAATGAAATGAGCTTCATTGGAAAAACTTGGATACAAAACATAGACTCTCAACTTCATCAAGCATTTTCTGAGAATGTAGATGTGTTTTAGAGGTATATCTATTATTTTGTTTGGATATTTCGGACAACTCCCTCATATTAGTGATAGACCACCATACGATAGTAATAGATGTGAAAAACTATTTTGAGAATGATTCAAAGAGTTTGTTACTTTGGATAAGATATTTAGAAAATAAGGAGAAATCGAGGACCAACAAAGGTTTCATCAACTTCTCACAAATCTAAGAGATGAAAATCTAATAATTAATGATTGGAAGTTATTGATGACAAGAAATAATGTTGGAATAAATATAGCTAGAAATGAATAATTTGATAATAGTATTCATTTGTTTGTCACAAATGATAATGCATAGCCATAACAAAAAAAAAATTGCAATCATTGAAATGACATGTTGCACATAGTATTGCAACCAAGGTAAATAGTGTCAATGCACTAGTAGGAGGTCAAAATGATGAAATTGAAGTGGAATTACTAATTTATATGTATGAAAATTTCATGTTAACCTCTAATCTTTGGATAGAAATAGGTCTTGTAAATGGAGCTCTAGGGTATATTCTAATTATAATATACAAACTTATGGAGTGTCTCAGCAAAACCATTGACATATGTTATGGTCGAGTTTAATAATCACTCAAGAATACCATTTGAATATGAAACTCCATATATAATTCTAATTGCACCAATACAAAGGGGACACACAAACCAACTACCCTTATGATTGTCTTAGGCATTAACAACACACAAATCACAAGGTTTGACTCTTTAAAAAGCCAAAATTGATATAGGTCAAAAATAAAGAATAGGGTTAACATTTGTGTCTATATATCATGTAAATTCCTTGGAAGGACTAGGAATATTACTGCCATTTACATATGACCGCTATGAAAAGCTAAAAATAGGAAAACAACTTTCCAATTAGAAAGCTGAGGAAGAGAGATTGGAAATTATAAAGGATAAATAATGTCCTATACTTATCAAAAATTTATTTATATTAATATGAAATGATTCATTATTTGACATTTTATGTGATGTGTATGACATATTTTGATGAGTATTAAGTGATTCTTTAGTTTAAGCATTTTATCTTATGCATATCACACATTTAGATGATTTTAAAATGCTTAATTTATCTTTCATTTCATCTTATTTACATTACACTTTTGGATGATTTAATGTGATGTATATTATACAATTAAATTTTATGAAAATATGTATATTATATGTTAAATAAATACACAATATGTAGTGTGATACTAGCATACTTATCTTAGATAAATCTAGTGTAAAAGATGTTGAGAGATATCATTCTCAAGGTTCCTATATTATATTGGATTTGTGACGTAAGTGGAATAAACACCTCGAGAAACATATCTCTCGACGTCTTTTACATTTATTTATCCAAGATATCTATGCTAGTTATTTTCATTAATATAAATAAATGATAGTTTGATGAATCATCTAATTTAAGCTAGTAAATGTCATCCCGTGTTGAGATAGGATTGGATTGGAGTCCTAGGATGATGGAGAGTGGCATTCATTGAAGGGAGGAGAAAATCATCAAATTTAAGATAGTTGGAGTACATGTGGTGGCATCTATAACTATATTATATTTTAAATAACTATGTTTACATGAAGTCCAAGAAAATTAAATCCACTCAAATTAATAATAATATTTTTAATAAAAATTAAGAATAATATTACTCACAGATAATTCTGTCGATCATTATTTGTAGTACATCACTTTGAACACATTTGCATTTAAAAAAATTGTTTTACCAAAACATAAAGCCACATCCCTAACATCATAATCATGTATAATTTGAACAAAAAGGATTTTTAAAGGAAAAATTGAAGCTATTTGACCTAAAAATCACTCTCAAACATACCCTCTCATGATAATATCTGGATGACAAACTACCTCAAAGAGACATTTATGTTGATTGAGATGACACTTATTTCAATCACGTATTGAGTAATTGAAACAGTTTGGTGGAAGATACATATTGCATCAACAGGGTTGTTTTTTCACTAAAATTTCCACGTGTCTCTAGCTGGGATTTTTTGAATCCATAAATTGAAAAATGTGAAACAAAAGATACAAGATAGAGGCACAAAATTATTTGTTGAGGTGTAATTACGATCAATGAAAACTTATATTCAATGTAAGCTTTTGGTATTACAGTCATAAAAAATGATGTAGTTACTTTTCATCATTGGGCATTATACTCATGTGTCTCTACAAACAACATGACTCTACAAATCCACTAGGATTAAACAACATAAGAGATTGAAAATATTTGATTAGAGAGAACACTATATAAAGAATTGAGAAAGATGTTAGGCATGCACATGTGGGCCATGTAAAAGGAACATGGACCTTAAAGAAGCTTGTAGGTGGTGCAAAAATATTAATTCCCACTAAAACACATTCCTAGTGCTATCATTCATATTTGCTAAAATAAAAAAGTATATAATATAAGCTTTAGAGCTCGGGGGAAGGTATATAATAATAGAATTTTATTGTATATTATAATATAATTATTATCATATATCATATTTATAAAATTATAATATATAACATATATTAATGTAATAATTATATAAATAAAAATATTATAATATAATAATAATATTTTATATTTGTTTTATTATTAAATTATTATATACATTAATAATATAATTCTTTCTTTGGATTATTGGATACATAGGCAACTTTTAGTCATCGTGTGGGTGATTGGGGTTATCTAAACCCAATTACACTCCACCCTTTTATATTTGCAAAAACCCTGTCCATGAAAAAATTAATTCTGTAGCCATATGTAAAATAAAAATTTTGAGCCTCAAGGTTCATAGCCATTTTGGATCTGAAGGTGTTTATAGGGAGGGATAATACTGAAAAAAATAACAATAGAGAAAAAGAGGACAATGATAAAATAATAATAATAAAGAATGGGATCTTATTAAGATACAAAATTATAAAAGGTGGGAATGCATCAATGTACAATGAATAGTCATAGCATCATATATATAGATGTCATAAAATATAGGATATTATATTAGGTATTATTATATTAAAAATAATATAAAAGATATGATTTATAATATTATATATTAAAATATATTTGATCAATTTATATAATAATATTAATATTATTAAATACTATAATTTATATGATATTATAATTTATTACTAGTTTATATATTAGGGTTGAAGTATAATACTATGTCCCACTTTTTGGTACTAAGGGGACATCAAAAAATCAAAATTTGAATATTTTTCAATTTGTATAGACAATGGTGACTTAACCATATAAAATATGAAAATGGTGTAAACTAATGAAATATTTCATTTAAAGTGTAGATTACATTTTTTTTTTTTTGAAAAAATAAAAAAATAAAAAATAAAATTTTTAATACCTAAATACACAGTGTGTATGTTTCATGTACAAAAAGTTTTATTGAGTACTTGATTTCTCCTCATAATTTTCTCAAAACATAATATTTTCTCAATATTTTTTTCATAGAGGTCTTAGAAACATAGATGTAGTGAAAGATTATTTTTTTTATAATTTTTTATTAATTTTTTAATGATTAAGGCAAGGAATATCCATGCTTATGTCTTCTCTTCATAATATTTTTTTATATATATGTCAAATAGACTATTTTTTTCACCATTAGAACAAGGACATTAAAGTCGAGTGCATTGGTATTTTTAAATTTTTTTTGGCCATAGTCTCCTATTTTTCCCAATGCCTCAAACGTATGGTACTTTATTTTATAAATAAGTATATTTACTAAATAAATCAAAATAAATATTAAATATTATTAAAATTTAAAAAACATATTATTAGAAAGCTTGTAAAAATACCTATTTATATATAGAGCCACATGTTTTTATTTTATTTTTTCATCCTAATGTGTGGCATCCAAAGTGGTAATTTTAAGCCAATAGTAGCTTTCCACATCAATGGGTGAGGGTTTCATACCACATGTTGTTCAAACGAACCCCCTTCATTCTAACCCCCCTAAATATGATTCAAATTAATAAAAAAATAATCAAATGCTAAAGTAAACCTTTGACCCCCTTCATTTGAACCCCCGTCAAAAATTACACGTGGGGGTTCGAATGAAGGGTGTTCATTCGAACCCCAATTTTTTTTGGGATTGGATGCACTTGGCCACCAAGTGGGACTCACTTATATTCCATAACCCATTATATACTTATAATTAATAGTTAGTTTTATAAAAATATAATATAATTATAATTCAATATTATATAATACTATATATTGTATATTTTATATTTTTCAAGTCCATCACCTAAAATATCTTGTCAATGCCCTTCACGATCACCACCAAGTGCACCTTTAAATATTTCACTAGTTTCATTATCTATATGGCTTTGCCTTTGTCCACCGCTTTGCCACTATTTGAGTTTACCTTGAACTAACATGTTTCTCCCTACACAATGAATTTCCCATGTGCCGTATGAAGGAACACACCACCTCATTATCCACCATCACCTCCACCAAAAATATCATATTATTGTTGCTTAACACTTCTAACAAAAAATGTGAAATGGGGTTGGTGGTCATGGGATTATGACTGCCAAATTGAATTATTCCTCTTTACAAAAATCCATGTCACCAAAATAGAAAAATAAATCCTTTCCAATGTAAATTGCACCTTTGGGGAAACAACTAATTATAATTGAATATAGGAACATGTTGAGTTTAGACAATGAATTTCCCCTTCTTATCGAACATATGGGGATATGTGTATCTCTTAAATAGTTTGAATAAAAATATTTATGTTATTAGCATTGAATAATTTATTGACAAGATGTATATTTTATTTCAATTCAGATGAAATTGTATGTCAAATGAGTCAGGGAAACAATACTTTTAGATTATTTTTAATTCAATGTATTAGCTATATTTTTACATCTTGTGGACAAGTTTCATTACCATGAAAAGGTTTACATTCCTCTAGTCCACAATTTGGATCATAGTTGTATGTACTTTCATTTCCACATAGAAAGTTTGCTTGTCTTTCAAAGTTATCTGAATTACCTGAGAGTAGGACTTTAACTCCTAAGCATCCAATCATTGACAAAGTTTTAAAACATATGACATGCATATAACTCTAAATGTATGTACATATCAATTACCTGTGGGGTCTAGACTAGTGATCAAACTTGAAGCACTAGCCCTCATTTGACTTTGATGTGTATTTAATTATCCAACCCTTCCATGATGAAAAGTTGAAAGATATAGTTGCACTTTCATTGAAGAGAATAAATTAAGTACACATATTACTAAAAAATATGTTAAGTAAAATAACATTTTTACATGGATAAAAATTGCAAGTTTAGATATTTTAAGTAAAAAAAATCAAAATGACAAACAAGACCAAGAATCCCCCAACAAAATTTCAAGTTTATATATTCTATCAATTAAGTTTTTTAAAATTACAAAATCAAGAAGTTCTTAACAAGCCTATAAATTTAGATATTTTAACAAATTAAGTTTCCCAAAATTACAAGGAAGACCAAGAAACCCATATAAAGCTTCTAAATTTAGATATTCTAATGAAGTTGGTTTTTTAAAATTGCTCAAGGAAGGATAGTTTGGGTTATGAATTGGTGAAGAGAAGAGAATTTTGGAGCTCTATAATGGGGAGATGAAGAGTCATCCTCCATTGATGGTGTTTCAAGCTTTTTCTTAGCTGATTACATTGGTTACCTTTGCTTTCATTGTTTTCATGTGTGTTTTTCTATGGTGCCCATGGTGGTTGAATAGTATTAGCTCATATGTTCATTTTCCTTAATTTCATTTTTTGGCTTGTGGTTAGTGTTTATTGTTTTTCCCTTTCTTTCTATTTTGTGTCACTTGATATGTGACCCGTATTAGCCTATGTCTCCCCTACCTAGTTCCCCATGTCCATGGTCTTTAGAATAAAAGAGGGGCATGGTATTAATTATTGTTGTTTATGGAAACTCTTAGAAAATATGGTCTTGAGTATACAAAGAGGGGTGAAAATGATGGTTTTAATGAGATAGATAGTCCTCTAAGGGATAATAAGCATTGAAATCTCAAGGATGGTCTATCTTTCCCATATTAGGTGGGAGAAGGGGCTTCTAGAGCATTGAATAAGTTATTCATTGAGGTCCTACATCAAGAAGCAACTTTAAAACACATAGAGGACACTGAATTCATTTCCAATTATGTCTTTGAAGGAGATCATGGAGAGTGGGAGCAAGATGAAGACCAAATTTGTAAGCACCCTATCCTTGATAATTCCTTGACTCTTGTTCTAAATGCTTCTATGGAAAAATATCTACAACAAGAAGAAATTAGATTTAAAAAATGTCAAAGTTTGTTTTGTATATTTGAACAAGAACTCTCTCCGTTATATAAACTTCTTTGATAATTGGCTCAATTCAGTTTGGGGTAAGAAACTAGGTATCTACATTAGCTTTTATTGAATGATTTAAAAAGGGGTCTTAATGATTTTATTTAAAAGCTCAAATATGTAGAGAAGGTCCATTAGTAAACACTTTTGGAATGTAGGTCAACATTTGTTCAAGGTGGTCCATTGGAGCCCAGATATGGATTATAATGACCCATTTTTCAAAGTTGCACACAAATGGGTGGATATCAAAAATGTTCCTATCCAACTTTGAAATTTTATACCACAAGCCCTGAAGCCCCTTCGAGAAGTTCTCAAAATTGAGGACACTAGACGGTTATTAGCTCATATGGATGACAGTGTTCTAATATTCTTAGAGCCCTTAGATGTTTTACATGAATCCCTTAACTTCAAAATCAAAGGGACATCCCATTTGTGTGCTATCATAGGGATGGGAGGATTAAATTCCTAATTTTTTATGTAAAAATGATGGACACCTCAATAAAAATTTTACATTGTTGGTTAACAAGGAGGACTTCCATAGTGAACAAAAGGCCAAGTAGTGTAGAAAGGAGATTTTGTATTGGAAGATTTAAAAGTATTTGAAAGGCATATGTTCAGTAGTGAAATTTTCAAATATCATACCTCCCCTGAGGTGCCACTAGGGGAAAAAGTTCCAGTGACTGCAGATGAGCTAGGAATAGTTGTGACTCATTGCTTTCCCTAGTCCTGTAGTTCCCCATCGCCATCTATTGACATGGTGAATTCTTTGTCTGATGTGATTAATCATTTGTTAGATAATTTGGATGATGCTTTAATTAATTAAATAACTCAATCATATTCCACTTCACCATAATTCAAGGATTATTTATAACCCTGGTAGCATGCCCTTCTCCAACGTCGATGAAAAAGGAGATGATTATTCCCTAAAGTTGATTTCTCTAGAGAAAGAATAATATAGTAATTTTGGATTTGAAATGGATACAATAATGATTTCACCCTTGTCCCTCAAGGACCCTAATATTTTTGATAATTAGAATCCTAAAGAGGGGAGGGTAAAAGACTCAAAACTAACTTTGTATCCACCCCACTTGATCATTATCTTGTAAAAGACCAAAAAAAATCTAAATATATCCATCTTGGTAGTCTTAACCTAGTTTTTAAGAGGAAGGTCAAAGAAAACAAAGTTATGGACTATTTTAAAAGATTGTATAGCAGTGGAGGTAAACCCCCTAGTCAATCTAATTGACTCCCTTACCTCCATTTTTTATGTGGATTATAATTTGGAATGTTAGGGTCTTGGAATCCCTTGGTAGAGAATCCATCACGAGATAATTTAGACACCTGAGAGACAAATTGGACTTTTTATGTCTTCAATAAGTTAAGGCTATGGGCTCCCAATTTTCCTCGATCCTTAATTTCATTTGGCTTAATGCAGCTCAGTTTTCCATTAATCACAAAAGAGGAAAATGAGGGACATCCATATTGGTTAATCCTGAATTAAAGGAGTGCATTATTGACCATGGTGTTTCCCCATATAATAGAGTTGTATGTATTTTACTAGAAAAGAAAAACCAATGTTTTGGTCTATGTAATATATATATATATATATATACATATATATATATATATATATATATATATATATATATATATGCCCCAAATGATTATAGAGAAAGGTTTGAGTTCTGTAATTGGCTTACAACTAACCTAAAAAATGTACATTGGATTTTTAGAGGAGATTTTAACATGGTTAAGGCAAAAGAAGATAAAATTGGTGGTGACCATAAGTCCTAGAAAGGCAATGAGATTTTATCTTGGTCTAAATTTAAGAGAGTGCATAGACTCATTGATCTATTATAGAAAGGTAAAAATCAGAGTAAAGGAATCTGGTATACCTGGTGTAATAATCAGAACAATAAGAAATGATAATATTCTAGAATTTATAGGTTTTACTTGAACATAGATTTCTTTCAAGTGACCCCAATTAGTGTTGTAAATGTGGTGAATGTTATACCCTACATAATATCTGACCACCATCCCATTGAATTTAGCTTTTATTTGAATTCAGATATTGACAAAAGCTCTTCTTCTTTCAATGGACTTTATAAGTTCAATGTTTGTCACTTAAATGATCAGGTTTGAATGGATGGTATTCTCTCCTCTTATAATGTAGGTAAAATATCTTGAAATTATATCTCCAGTATTGTTCAAGAACTCATGTATGGAATTATCCAAGATTTTTTCAAGAATGTATGGTCAAATCAAGGCTAAAATGTACAAGAAAGTAGCTAGGATCACCCAAGAAAAACTATTTCTGGATGAAATTTATCTTCAACTTGATCCCTATAATGGTATACTTATGGATGATCTTAACACATTGAAGCATCAAGTTAGGCAATCCCAATGCTACCTTGCCAGAGGACTGCAGATTCACTTCAGATTGACTTGGCTTAAGCTTGGTGATAAATGGTCTAAGTTTTTCTTTTAATTCTTGAGAACTATAAACCAAAGGATAAAAAATCATGGTATTGAGTTTTAGGGTAATAATACTCATGATTCTTGCATTATCAAAGAAGAATTTTTGGAATTCTAGTCTAGATTATTTTTATCTGATGGTTCTAATACTCTCGTAGAGAAAAATAGGGATATTTGTGATATCTATATTCCTAAAAAAGTGTCATGTATGAAAGTAAATTCCCTTGATGAGGATATCATTATTGATGAAATTAAAGTGGCCTTTGATACACTTAATAATGACAAAGCACCTGGTATTGATGGTTTCCCTGTTGAATTTTACAAAGCCAATAAGGACTGGTTAGCCAAAGATTGTCTTGAGGTCTATAAAAAACTATTATTGTTGATTTATTGGGCCATAAAATTAACAAAGGTGTTATTAAGATCATCACTAAGGAAGGGGACCCATATTTGGTCAAAACCTAGAGGCCATTTACCTTCCTTAATGTCTCTTATAAAATTTTGGCAAACATCTTGGCCATGAGACTCTCTTCTCTTCTTCCCTCTATTGTTTCTGGGACTCATAATGGATTTGTTGAAGGAAGATACATTTTAGATAACCTAATTATATTTGGGAAGGTATGTATTGGGTCCATGATTCTAATAATGATGTGGGCATGATTTTTCTTGAATTTGAGAAATCCCATGACAGAATAGTATGGCCCTTCATTAAAAGAATACTCAGAGCCTTTAGTTTCAAAGATTTTTTTTTTGGAATGGTAAATGTTCTTTTTAAAGATGCCTCTATTGTCATCAAAGTGAATGAGAAATTGATAGACTCACTTGAGCTTAAATGGTCCATCAACAAGGTTGTCTTTCCCTTTCTTTATTTGTGTTGGTAGCCGAAGCCTTACATTATCTACTTAGATTCTCATATTTACGCCCTCCTATCAAAGGAATCTATTTGCCCAATGAAGATGAATTATTTGATGTTTTATTTTTTGATGACACTAATTTATTTTTAAAACTAGAATAAAGCAACATAAATAAGGTTAATGTAAATCTCAATATATGTTTCTCAATTTCTGGATCTAAGGTTACCATACATAAATCCTGTATGTTGGGGTAGAAGGTCACCCCTCTTGATTGGCTTTTATAGTTTGGCTGGTTGTAGAAAGGATATGATTAATTAGTTAGACATTTGGGTATTCATTTTTCACTTAAACCTTCATTAAAGCTCATGTGGGAGTGGATTTTGGTCAAAATTAATAATAAAATTAAAAAATGGCAGGGCCACTTGCTTTCTTTACCTGGAAGAATCTAGGTCTACCAAAAAGTTCTTGCATCATATAGTATATATTATGATTCTTGTTAGATTTTTAGTAAGACATAGATAAATTTAATCCATATAATTATAAGGTATTTGTTATGGTCTGATGGAAAATGAGGGAAGAAAAGACATGCTATTTCCTATAAATTTTATTCGAAGCCCAAACATATTGGGGGACTTGGCCAAAAGGATCTAAGAATCCAGGTCATCACCCTCATTGTTAAATGGATAATCAGAGCATTCAAAATGGATGAGCCATGAAAAATCTTAGTCATAAATAATATCTTGTGTGCCTCTCCTAAAGGTAAACCAAACTAGAAAGGGCTTAATATTGTAGATCTTCTTATAGGTCCCTTCTCTATTAAAGTAGTTGGGTTACCAATTTTTGCTTCTATTTGGTCTGCTTGGGACTTTGTTAAACCTTTTATCACTACCAAACATTTATTTATCTATTTTGGGACATGTTTCTATGGTTATAGATCCATCTGGTGGAATATCTATGTCAACATAAGGCCACTAACATTCACTAGGGGATGTTATACTTTATACTAGTTCACTAAAGGTTTGAGGGTTTTTTAATATCTTTTCTCACATAATGGTTGGGTCACATGGTCAGAATTAAAATTCAGATTTCAAATCCCTATCACTCAATGTATAACTTATAATCTTCTTCAAAAATCACTATAGGGGAATAATAATGTCTGCTTTATAGATGAGGAGGGTTAATTTTGGGAAAGTGTTAAGTGGTTGAAGGGTCCTCCCATATTTGAGTTCTCTACTCAGATGATATATAATAAAATCCATTTTTCCAATGTCCCCTATCTTTCCCTTAATCATATTTGGAATGTGTGTGATCCCCTCCATTTAAAAAAAAAAATCTATTTTCATTGGATTTTTATTTACAATAAATTATATGTTGGTACTATTTTGGTTAAAAGCGATTTTGGGAAGCCTATTTGTTCCTTTTGCAATGATGCTGAAAATATTGAACATATTTTATTCTATTGTATTTATGCTTCTAATATTTGAAAATGTTATCTCAAGGGCTAGAATATTGTTTTTGTTTGTGAGATTGGATAGTTGAATATTGCTTTTGAGTATATTTGTCCTAAGAAAAAATCCCATCCTTTTTTCCATAAGTTTTGATTTGTTTTCTCAACTATTTTTTTTTTTTTGGGTTTATATAGAAGTAAAGGAACTTAGGGGTTTTTCAATCTAAGGCTATGGTGATTACTAACTTCATAGTTGAAGTCATCCTTCATATTATTTATTTGTAGATCCTTCTCCAATTGAATGTTCCACAAGTACAAGTAGAATAGTTCCTGAGATCTAAAATGTTTAAGATCACATCATACTACCTGATTAATTTAGGTGGCTATCCCAAGTTGAGTCCACACCTAGATTGGGGAGTTTTCCATGGATTAGCCATAGAGGTGAAAATTTTTGAGCATGAATGGGAGTGCATTAAGGACTCCTATTTTTATTTGACAAATAACTTAGTTTAGTAATGGGTTAACTCTTCAGAATCTAGTAAGAATGGTGTAAATAATTGGCTAATGGATAACAGTGATATGATGAGGCATGTGTAAAATGATGGTCTTGACTATAGTTTGATTAAATAAGTTGAGAAATCTATTTTTCCTCTTGATGTGGATATTGATTTGTTCTCCAATGAAAAGGATGCTCTGGTATAGGTTTATAATGATCAAAGTGAGGTATGGAAATTAAAAGAAGAAAATGTTAATGTATTTAATAGGAAATTGAAGAAGCTCATTGAAAGGGGTGGCTCTGCTGAAGTAGATGAGGTGGTATAATATATTAGGTCCAAGAACATGAAATCCCTATTAAACAAGGTAGACCGATACACTCCACCATTGACTGTTGGACTAGATCAGTTGGGACCTAGATTGAAGATGAGCTCCACCAAGGGTCCTATGTGTGTGGAATCAAATGAAGGCATTGAAATGGACTGAATCACTTCTTAGAAGGTGCCTAAAGACAAGGCAATGTAGTTTATGTTAATTGGGGCCACCTCTAGTCTGAGTGGTGGGATATGTGTGATGGTTTTTTTTTTGCTTGCTGGGCCACCTATATGGGTTCAATTTTTATATTACATTATCGATTATCATATTTTAACTTATGGGGGAATGCTTCCTATATTGATACTATATGGTGTTTTGAATATTTGAAAATTATTTTGCATCCTTGATGCTTATACGCTGTAATTGATAATTCAATATAAAAAAAATGTTAAATAAGATCTTTAAAACTACCTCAACATTTCAAACTAAGAATTTAGAGTAATAAGTTGACAAAATATTGGTGGTTACTACTTTAGCTTAATACAACTTTTTAAATTCAACTACATTAAAGATGAGAGTGTATACACTAGAAAACTTCACACTATAGTTCTAGATGTCACAGTGACACTTAGATCACCCTAGGTCCCCCTTGGGACCATTTCACAATCTTTCAACTCCCAAACATAAGTCATAATGGCTAATTCTACCATTTTAAATTTTCCCTCTCAACTATTGATGGTCGACCTTAACCATTGATAGTTAACCATAACCACCAATGGTTTGTCCTTAACTACCTTAAGGGTTAACTTCAACTAAAACTCTAGCTTGCTTTTCTATTAATATATGTTTGATCCACCATTTTGCAAAATCAATGCATGTTATGCTTAAAATTAGATAGCTTGTTAGACACCTTGTTGAGCTTATCTTCCACCACCCCTTACCTCTATATTAAGAGAGGAAGAGGAGGTGAAATATCATCAATAATCATTATCATCAATCATTATCATAACTTATTATGCATAACTTCTTGTGAAAGAGATAAGAGCTTATCGGTTCAAGTATTCTTCTAGCTTTTAGCAACTAGGATAGAGATCAAAAGTTCTACTACAACTCATCAATAAACAACCAAGGTACTATCACTATATCAAAATAGCTTTAGAATCCATAACAAGGTTTCAGCCAACCTCAACATTCTTTAGATCAACAATAATAAAGCTAATTATTTGTTCCTTATTAGGATTCAGTAATTAGTTTTTGTGTGTCATTTCCTATGTCACTTTCCCTTTATCTCATAATCAAAAACCAACACAAGTTCACCTTATAGAATCCCCCTAAAAAAATCCCAGCCAAACTTCTCTTCCTAAACTAGATCTCGTAACAAATGTTGATAGTTTCCCAACTATCAATCATTTTTACCCTAACTATCAATGGTCTCTATCTATCATTTTCAAACATCAAGCTTATTTGACCTATCAAACCTTGACCAATTCCCATTTTCTAATTTTGTGTCTTATCATAGAGGATCACTCAATCTTTTGAACCATGTTTTATTTATTTAGCATTGATATCTAATCATTTATTACTATAATTAGTCAAAGTGTTTATTTATTCTCAAACACTTCTTGCATTTGATTTTAGTATCTTTTATTATTTATGCAAGCAATTCATCTTCTATTTTTAGAACTTAATTTCTTAAAAGTTTGGACTGAGAGCCTCTAAGTAATCTTGTGCTTCTTGGATGTAGCTCACACTAGACAATCCACCCTACTATCTAACTAATCAACCATTTTTTTAGTGCTTTCTTATCTACAGGTCATTTCTCCCCACACAAAGAGGAGTATCCACAATCATCTGGATCAACATGTGCACAATGTATCTGATTCTACTAACCTCACCCTTATTTCAAATTTTAAAACTTTATTTATAAAGGAATAAATCAAAATTTATGTGAAACTTTTTAACACACCTGGTGGGACCCATAAGTTTCTTCTTGGGTTCATAGTTTACATCTAGGTGATTTTCTTCTTATTTTATGCTCATATAATGAAATAATTTTTTTATTTTGGGCTTAAAACTAATTGTATACATTATTTTCTTGAATTGATTATCTGACATAGATTAAATTACATCAAGTAGATTAATCATAATCTCACTTCTCTTCACACAAACAAGACCAAACCACACATCTAATTAAACATTAAAATATTGACATAAATCCTAACTTGGATTTCATCACTTAGTAGTCACCTTTCATCAATTATCCTACTTGGATTTCATCACCAAGGGGAGAAACAACTCAGTATGTTGGCTGAGTATAATTTCTAACAACTCAGTAGATTTTGGCTGAGCACCTGACACCCTTATCATTATAGTGTGTGAAGTGAGGGGGTAGGCCTTAATATCAAGCCACATACCAAGTACTAGTATAGATCTTAGGAGCCTTTAACTACCTGAAACCATCCTTAGATGTCTTCTTCTAGTACCTACTCTACAAGATCAAGTTGGTCTTCATAACTTATTTAAAATTGAGGTATAATCCTAAAGAGAGATAATAAAGTATCTTAGTATTTTAATGCACATTAGTGTATGCATTGTTTTCCTTGAGATATTTTTATTTTTATGTCTTCTCTTTTGAGTTGTGATATTGCTTATATCTTCCTTTTCCCCCTATTTACATGGTTTTAACTAGGAAACAACTAGGAAACCAAGCAAATTAGGATCCACCTAAATGTCCATATTCCTCTTCTCCTTCATCCATGGAGTACGTCTTTAAGGCAAAGAGTTCTCCCAATATTTTTGAAAGTCCTAATATCCCTCAAATAGTTTCCCAAGGTGATATAGATTTTTCCACCTAGATAATAACCCCATAAACCTCCAATATTACCTCAACACCATATCCCACTGTACCCCTACTTTGATTCTACCTAACGAACCACCCTATGGTATGCCATCCCATCTTATGAGTAACACCTCTATTGCTACCATTTCTACCCAACCTTTAGTCACCCAAACATCTTATTATACCAATAATCCCAACAATACCACATATAAAACCAACCCCTCTAACCAACTAACCAAACACCTTCCACCCCAACTAATAACCCTTCTAGTATAGGAGCAACCCAACCTTTGGACACCGGTACTTCACTTACCATAGGAGTACCATCTACTAGTGTTACCACCCTTCCTATTATTTCTAACCCACTTTTCTCCACTCCATTCTAGAGCTTGGTGGTTCTCATAACTACTACCCTTCCACCCATTAGTACCAAGGTTACTACCCATCCTCAACCTATCAACCCAACTATACCTCCAACCCAACCCATGTCAACTCCTCAACAAGTTCGTATTACACCCAACCCAAGTTATATTCTAAACCCATGGGCGTATATGGATTCATCCTTTACTCAAACTCCTATATCCACCTACCCATTCATGATATCCTCCCAACCACCCATGTCCACACATCAATATGTGACAACTTCCCAACCTTCCATTAGCTATCCTTATACCGTAACTATCCAAACCCAACATAATCTGTCTTATAACTATGGGGGTGCACAACTAAAAATGAACCTTGTTAAGATGTTAATGGATAAAATGACCACTTTAGATTCATCTATTTATGGCACCCATAACCTCTTATCATATGACCAAATCTGTAATGAACCAATTCACCCATCCATCCCCATTTGACCTTATCCTCCTCAATGGGAGCTCCCAAAATTTTCAAAATTTTAGAACAAGGAAGACCCTCAACAACATGTGAGTTTATTTAGACACTCTTGCTATTTGATTTCCTATGATGATGTTCTCCTTCTTTGCACCTTTCCCATGTCTCTATTAGGTCCAACACTAGATTGGTATAGTGATATTACCAAGAACTCTCTCTTTTCTTTTGCCCAAATAGCTCAAACCTTCTTAGATCACTTTTTCATAAACATCTCTAAGAAGATTTACATCATTAACCTTTAGTCCATCCAAAAATTTGATGATGAGTCCATTGCCGGATTCATAGCCTTTTAGAGAATCTTGATAAAACAACTCTCTTTTTCTTTACCCTAGCCCAAGTTAATTGACAATTTTGCTCAAGCGTATGCCAAACACATTTATTCCACTTTGCAGGTTCAAAATTTAGGACCTTTGATGAAGCTTTCACCATGGCATGAAAGTTAGAGAATAGAGACATCGATGAGGGGAAGTTAAAATTGAGAAACAATAATTCCACCTTTAAATCAAATGAGGATTCCTCCTCCAAACCTAATAATCAAACCAACACTAACACCAAAAATAAGGGAACTACAAATGTGGTTGTCCTTAAAACTGCTCCTCTACCAGTTGTTAACCAGCCCAACTCTTCCAATTCCTCTAATCAAAACACCAAAAACCAAATTTGCAACAACCAAAAATAATTTACTCCACTAGGGGAGTCATATGTTTTGGTCTTGGAAAATTTGTTAAAATTAAATATCATATAACTCCTACCAATCAAACCTCCATAACAATTTGATTCCTCTCATCTTGTACCTGGTTGGTATAAGGAGAATGAGTTTTGCGATTTCTACCATATCATTGGGCATGATGTTGGTAGGTGCAATACTTTCAAAAACATTGTCCAAAGTCTAATTGACAAGGGGGAAATTGTGTTGGATAACCCCAATGCACCCCCAAATCAATCACTTGACATATTTAGACAACCATTCCCCAACTATGTCCCTTCCTCAAACAATGAAAACAATAGAGAAAAATCATCTCACAACCATGAGGTCCATACCATTAATGTCATTTTTAGTGAACTTATTATCAAAGAAACCATTTCCCAAACCACCTTTCCTTCCCTCCACTTATTGAGGTAGTGAAGTCACTTTTTATTCTTTTGGAAACTGAGACAAAGGAAACAACCATTCCCCTCTCTCCATGTGATAAGGTAGTGGAGCTACCCACCTATCCTTTAGAAGACATACCAAAGGAGGTAGCCATTACCACCATATCCTTCTCTTCCATCATACAAAAATCTACTCTTTCTTTGGAAAAAATTCTTAAGGAAGAGGTCACTCTATCTACCTCTCTTATAAAAGGCTCACCTTCACAGACCTTGTAACCTTTGATTGAGGAAAAGGATAAGGCAACCACTCCTCTCTCTCCACCCATGGGTTTGTAATTTGATACCAATACCAAAGGGATCAAACCCATCTATAAGCCCTTTTTCTAGACTAGTTCAATACTTGGAGTACTTATCCCAACCCAATGTGGATCGTGTGACATTTTGTCATTGCCTTGATCTTCCTTACCTAACCAAGTAAGACCCCCCAACCATGCCATTGTCAACCCAACCTTCCACTTCTATTATTTAACCCACCATCATCTCAACCACACCATTAAAAACCTCTACCCCTTAAGCCATAGTTGAACACTGACTCTATCTAAAATAGGCCAGGAACCTTCTCCCATCCAAATAAATCCTATTAAAAACCTAGGTGTAATACCTATTTAGATCCTTACTCACCCTCCTTTAAAGTTTGATTTAGCACCACCTAACCCACCAAAGAAACCCCAAGTCAAGCTGACTAAGAAGGAAGAGCCACATAATATCCCAAAAGCCAGAACCTTACCACTTATTTCTACCTTGCCTTCCATTTTGGGACCACACCCTTCTTCCATGCTAGGACCTCATCCTTTTGTTACAAAAACATTCTTCCCAAAAGCAACTCAAACCCAACCTCCTCTTCTATATATACCCCTACCTATCCTCTTTTTGACCTCAACCTTCAAACCCTCCACTACCAAACATCCTACTTCTAAACCTTCTATTTTTAAATCATCAACTACCAATCCTAATACTTTTAAAAATTTAGCCTCTAAAGCACCAACCACCAAGAATAATCCATTGACCAAAACTCCTACTACTAAGCCTACTCTTAAGAAGGCTTCCAATCTAATAATCAAAACCATATCTCCAACATCCTTGCCACATTTACCCAAGTCTTATTAAACCATCCTACAAAGGTTATTACAAGCTTCTTGCTTGAATTTTCCTCCTAGAAAACCATTTGAACCCCATAGTCCTAAGCCATCCTAGTTTGATGACAATCTAATTTTCTCATACCATAGAATGTCGAGATAAGAACTGTAAAGCTCTCCAAGTCCTAGTCCATCAGTTATATGATGATGATGACCTATTGTCAAAAAATCCACCCATAACCCCATAGCCACTTTGATGAAGTCACCAATTGCTTACTGTTATAGCCTCATCCATACTTAGTCTATGTCCTTTTTTATGTAAATCTCATAACTATCTGTCACTAATGCAAATGAATGAATGAAGTTATGATTTTGTATGTTCATTTATATATATGTGTTATATTATGAATTATTGATGCTTTTCCTTGATTGAATTATATTTGTGTGGCTCTATCTAACAAGCATTTAAAGGGTCATGTGAAGCTGCAAAATCTTGTTAAAGCTATAACTTCTATAGGTTGCCCATAGAAACTATAGGCTTTACCTATAGGTTACCTGCAGTCACTATAGATTTCATGTATCAACTATAAGCTTCACCTATAGGTTGCCTACAACCACTACAGAATACCCACAACTATAGGCTTCACCTATAAGTTGCATGTAACCATTGTAGAGTGCCTGCAAAAACTATAGGCTCTACCTACAAGTTACCTGTAGCCATTATATAATTCTCACAGCAACTAAAGGTTTCACCTATAGGTTGTTTGTAGCTACTATTGAGTGCCTAAAATCAGTATGCGAAGTAGAGTCATTATTGAGGAGACCTTGTAGACACATCTAGTGACCTTAGAAAACCAAATGAATGATTGGGAAGAGTCATAATTATTATACAGATTCCTTACATGCAAGGAGAGATTAGATGTGCTACCAATGATGGTAAGGACAAGGATAATGAGAAAAGACAAAAATAAATAAAATAACAAAATAGCATGCCTTAGCTCTAACCTAATCAAACCAAAAACAAGTAACTTTGGTTACTAACTACTTGAAGTTTGATTGGGATAGTTTTTAAGTATTTGTATTTTTTCCTAGTTTGGTGTTTTTGGTTAAGAGTTAATAAACTACCTTTTGTATTTAAAGGCAGAACCTAGATTAGATTAAGAGTTAGATAATTTTGAGGAAATAATAGCAAATGTTTTTACTATATCCTTTGTATCCAAAATTAAGTAATGATAAAGTTGAATTTGTAAGAAGTTTGTGAATTCTCTTGGAGAAGGATTGGAGCTCAGTTCTGAATGAGGAAGGGCCCCCTCAGAATGAGATTCTGTGAATATCTTGACCCTCTTTAATTATTAGTGTGTTGTGTAAGTTTATTTTACTATTAAATTTGATTATATAAGTGTGATGCATGTATGATACATAAGTGTGGAATAATTATATAATTATGTCACAACAATTTCATAATATATCTATCTGCTAAGTTTAGCATAAATGTATTGTACTACAACTAGAAAATCAATTTGATTTCTAAATCAGTAATGCATATATAGTTCTAACACTCTTGAAAAACTTATGCACCTAGGGTTGACAATTAATGTTTAATCAGACTGGTGAATTTGGTAATCATTAGGTAATTAGTTTGCATAATATTTTAGCAAAATTATTAGGGAGAGTGTCAATTATTATTTTTAAAATCAATCATTAAAACTTTATTTTTGGTTAATACACTATTCTATCCAGTTAGGCAAGTTGAGTGAGGACACTACAATGTCTTATGCTAGATGTCTAAGTTCTTGGACATATAGTTCCATCCAGGTAAGTTGAGTGAGGGCACGATGATGTCTTATGCCAGATGTCTAAAGTTTTTGGGAGTAAACAATACATAAGTTACTTACTTGTTGTTTCTAGAACTTATTTCTTGCAAAAGTGATTTATTTTTAGCAAAGTGTTCTTTAAATTTTCCTAATTTATAGAATAAATTTTCCTTCTTTCTAGAATAATTTTTCCTACTTTTCTAGAATAATTTTTCTTACTTTCTAGAATAAATTTTCCTTCTTTCAACAATAAATTCTCCTACTTTCTAGAATAAATTTTCTTACTTTTAGTAGTTAATTTTTATTGCTTTCTAGAAGTAAAATTTCAATTCCTGTTGTTTTGATTTCAACATTCTTTTATTTCTACATTATTTTTAAAAAATTGGTCTGAAACAACCCCTTTTGAAACACACACAAATGAAAAAAAATAACTCCATGTAGGAAGGGATAGGACAGCTGAAAGAGTGGCATAATATTTATGCAAAGAGAAAGAGATTCTCAAGGGAGATTCCTACCAAACAAGCCACAAATTGTTGCTAGAAAAGAACCACAAATACCTGTAGCAACTAAGAACCCTATTGAAGAATATACCATAAGTCGAAAGGATCTTGAAGAAGAGAACACTACAAATTGAATGAGACAACTTGCAGAAGAAGCACTATTGGCTCTGAGAAAGGAAACAAAAGTAGAAGAAGCATTAGCTAAGCTAGTAAGAAGGAATGAAAGAGAAGAACTACATGAACTAGACACTCTAGAAAGTAACATATTTACAACATTTTAGCAAGGCTTTCTTGATCAAATTAAAGAAAGCTCAGGAGAATCTTCAGACCCTTCATCCAAGAAAAATATTAAGGATCAATAAATAAATGTTTATTATTGTGCTAACCAAAGAATTGACATAGAGTTTGAGGATGAAATCTTGAGTACCTTTGGTATCTATATCATAATAAAATCCATCATGATCAAAAAAGGAGACTTTGTGGAAGACAATGGGACTCCAAACATATTTACTTTTTAATTTCCTATTCTAGATGCAACATGCATAACACAAATAAAAAACATCCCACCCTCAGCCTTGCCCAATTTTAGAGGTACATTATCAGAAGACTCAGACACATTCTTGTTTGAATTTGATATCCTCTGTAGAAGTTATGACTACAATAAGGATGCAAAAAAATTGAAACTGTTTCTAGCTACTCTAAAAGACTCAACACTTGCTAGTTTATGAGACTAGGTAGTAATTTAGTTCCCACTTGGGAGGACATGAAAAAGAATTTTTTATTCAAGTATCAGGAATATAGAAGAGGAAGAAGTTATATAAGAAATGACATCTTCAGAATGACTCAAGAGGGGGATGAATCCTTGGAAGATTATGTTGAACGGTTCATGTTTAGTGTACAAAAATTCAAGCAAAGTGCACTTCAAGAAGAGCCTTTGAAACTTATCTTCCTGAAAGGATTTAGAAAATATTATTTGGAAGCCTTGGACCTAATGAGTGGAGGGCATATTTCTCACCTACCATTCTCAGATATCAAAGAGCTGAGCAAGAATTATTCCAGATCTACCATAAACAATGTCAGGGGTAGCAAGCTCCCATTTGTAGCTAAAAATGAACTATCAAAAATTGAGTTTAGTAACCTATTAAAATATATGAAACAAGATATTATTATCCATTTGGCCACCAAATTGGATAGCTTACACTTAAGACAAAAGCAAATGACTTTAGATCAAGCCTTGACCATTTACTGTCCAAACTATAAGAAGAAAAAGGCTGATTGTAGATGTCATGAGGTTCATGCTAAAGTAGCTCATATAACAGCTAAAGAACTAGAAATAGTAGAGATACATGTTATAGGAGGAGATGGTGATAAATTTTTCTATGTTCTACAAATAAGGCCATGGGTTCAATGACTACCTTATCAAGGTATAGGAAAAAATCCACTTTTTCAAATTCTACCTCCTTTAATTCATAATTTGCAAATGCTACTCCCAATTGGAATGGTCTTTGGATGAACATTCCACCTCATAATTATATCTAGTGGCCACCTCAAGCAAACTACCCCACCACCTTTTAGCAGTCTCCACAAAATGTATCCCCATCTTGGATGTAAGCTTGGCAACCACCCAAGGCCTACCCTTCACAAACTAGTGGCAATAGCCCTGAAGATCTAACCAACCATGGGGTATTTCTCTAAGAGGATGTCTTCCAAAATAGAAACAACAACCTCTTTCTCTTATGCCTAATACGTAAGCTACACCCAATCCTAACTAGCTACCTGCCTAACTCATATAGAATCTTGAAAATAAGCTGTTGTAATCCACATTTAGTACTGAGCCTATTCAATACCCAATATATGTAGTGAACATCAATGAAGTTCATCTCCATTTAGGGAAGGTTTTACCACCCCCAGCACCACCCATAATAAGGGATTTAGATGATGAAACCCTAGAAGAACATGCTAACCCACTACCATCACCTCAAAAACTCTCTGAACCAACACATAAAGCTATTGATGAAATAGCCCCACCATTTCTAGAATGTCTCGGCATTAAACACCATAAAATTAAACCTGAGTTTGATTTCATGGGACATCTTAAGAACCTTTGCATCAAAATCCCTCTATTCCAAGACATCAAAGATGTACCCATATATTTCAACACTATTAGAGACCTCTATCTATAGAAACCAAAAAGGAAGAAAAAAGATCCCAATACTATACATGTGATTGGCTAGCTAGCAAACATCATGCTGGAAAATACCCTACCAAAGAAGTATTTAGATCCTGGATGCTTGGTAGTAACAATCCAAATCCATGACCAACAACTATTTAACACATTAATTGACATGGGGGATATAATAAATGTAATGACAACTGAAACTATGCACAAACTATAGTTGAATAATATTCATCCCACATTTACAATGTTGTAAATAATTGATAGATCTATATTCAGACTAGAGGGAATCATTAAATATCTTGTCATTATTTAAGATTCTTAGGAGTATCCTAAAGATTTCATTATGTTGTATCCTAAGTCTAATTTGGGTGGATACCCCCTTATCTTGGGATGACCTTAGCTTGCCACAATATATGCCTTCATTAGCTATAAAATAGGTAACATGATGATATCCAATGGCTACCACACTAGGTAGTTCATTCTTTATCCCCCAGCACAACCAGTTTTTTCACCAAAGCCTACATTATGGGCTTAAGAAGAGAAGGCAGATCAACCTTATTTGATTCTTGTATTTACCATCAACCATGCATGAACATTGGCTGATCAAGAAGAAGATACCATTCTCTCTAATATTCTTCAACATAATTACCAAAATCCTACAGATCTAAACCACTTGAAAAGTATTGAGTGCCCATTTTCCAGCTTCTAGGAATTGCATAATTTTGATGCATCTATACAAAAAATAATCCACCAGTTGCTACCTTATAGTTGCAACCACACTAGATCCATTAGCAATATGTAAATAATGAAAGCACTCTTGCAGTAAATTGAAATATCTCTAGGGACAACATTGCTTATTAATAACAAGTTGGAATTAAATGAGGAAAATTGCTTAGTCAACATGTTGCATGCTAACCAATGTGATTTTCCATGGGATAATGAGGATATGTAAGGAATCAACCTAGAAACATGTACACATCATATTTAAATTAAATAAGAGTGCCAATTAATCAAATAGCCACAACATAGGATGAATCTAGCTCTTCGAGAAATTGTCAAAAGGGAATTACAAATACTTTTGACTGTTAGATTTATATATCCTATCTCTGACAATGAATAGGTGTCACCTTTGGTAATTATTCCAAAGAAAAATAGATAATGGAGTGTATGCATTAATTATAGGGAACTCAACATAGGAACCAGGAAGGATCACTTTCCTCTACACTTCATTGACCAAGTGTTGGACATACTAGTAGGGAAGAAATATTTTGCCTTTTTGGATGGCTTCAGTGATTACAACCAGATTAGAATTTCTCCTAAGGACTAGGAAAAAACCACCTTTCCTTGTCCCTAGGGTACTTATTCTTATGTTGTATTACCCTTTGGTCTATGTAACACTCCAACTACATTTCAAAGGGTTATTCTGAGTATCTTTATAGATATGGCCAATGAATGTGTTGAAATCTATATGGATGACTTCATTGTCTATGGAGAGACATTTGATGAATACCTCAACAACATAGAAAGAGTGTTGAAACATTTTCAAGAGAACCATCTATTTTTTATCCATAATAAATGCTAAATGCTTATGATAGAAGGTATCATCTTGGGCCACCACATATCTGCTATAGGAATTAATGTTGACGTTACAAAAATTAGCATCATCAAAAACTTGCTTGTTCCTTAAAAATAGAAAGATGTTAGGACTTTTTAAAGCCATGTTGGTTACTACAGGAGATTCATCAACAATTTTAGTAAAGTAGTAGCACCATTGTTCATCCTTCTAGCTAAATATGTTGAATTCATATGGACTCCTACTTGTGATATAGCCTTCAAACAATTGAAAAAATTATTGACCATCACCCCTGTTCTGCATGGTCTTGATTGGAAACTTCCCTTCCACATTCACATAGATGCTTCAAATACTACCCTCTGAGCTATGCTGGGCCAAAAATAGGAAGCACTCAATTATGCCATCTATTTTATAAGCAAAAACTTGTATGTAGTAGAATTAAATTACACAATTATTGAAAAAGAGTTCTTAGTGGTAGTTTATGCTATCAACAAGTTCTATCACTACATCAAAGTGTATTAGGTCTTTGTTCATTAAGACCATACATCCATTCAATACCTTATGAAAAAACTAGTTGTTCCACTCAGAGTGATAAGATGGTTTCTCTTATTATAGGAATTTGATATCACCATTGTTGATAAGCCTAGCAAGGACAATGTAGTGGTTGACTTTTTATCATGCTTGCAAACCCCTGAAGAGGATACCATAGTAGATGACTCATTCCCATATGAGCACCTATTCTTTCTTACCCTTACCACACCCTGGTATGCTGATATTGTTAATTAACTTGTTATAGGATTATTTTCACAACACTTCTTCCCTAAACAAAGGAGAGCATTGATTCACACAAGTGTCTAGATTTATTTTCTATATTAGGCATGACTTTATCATTAGAAGATGTCTCAAAGAAGATGAAGTTCTAGATATCCTTAAAGCCTACCATGATGAACCCTATGGAAGACACTTTGCAGCCAAGTGTAAAATAATCAAAATTTTGAATATAGGGTACTATTGGCCCTCACTCCATAAAGATGAAATAAGATATACTACACATTGTGATAAATGTCAACATATGGTAAAACCCATATGTTTAGATGAAATGCCTTTGCAGCCTTAGATGGTGCTTGAACCATTTGAAAAGTGAGGCCTAGACTTTGTAGGACCTTTTGATCCCAAATCCAAAAATAAAGAGTACATCTTTGTTTATACTGACTATATCACTAAATGGGTGGAATTCAAGGCTCTTACACACATTCGAGATGAGAAGGTGGCATCTTTCCTCTATGAAGAAATATTTACTCGATATGGTGTGCCACATGAAATAGTCACTGATCAGGGACCCCAATTCACTATTAATTTAATTACTACTTTAATAAAAAAATAGGAGATTATGCATAATAAATAAACTCCATATCATCCATAGTCTAATGGATAGGTGGAAGTCACCAACAGGGAGTTAGAAAATATTATAACAAAGATTTTTAGTCTATCTCATAAGGATTGGGAGGATAGGCTTCTTGAAGCAGTGTGGGCTTATAGAATCATATGTATGACCACTATAGGCTTCACTCCATATGAGTTGGCCTATGGAAAGAAACATTTCTTACCCATCAAATTTGATAAGACCTTATGGACAACACTAGAACTTGAGATGGATATATTTAAAGCCCAAAAAAAGGCTTCTATAATTGAATGCCTTAGATGAATATAAATAACAGGCATTGCATATCATAAAACTTGTACAGTAGTAATTAATTAGATGGCATGATAAGCACATTAAGACTAGGTAATTCCATACCAGAGATTGGGCCCTTCTTTTTGACTCCAAATACAAGGACCACATGGGTAAACTCTAAACTAGATGGCTTGGTCCTTTTGAGATTGAGCATGTTTTTGACAATGGAATAGTTCAACTCCAAACCATTGATCTAGTAAGATTCCATCTACTGATCAATGACCATATACTCAAGTTATATAAAAATCCACTTAATCAGGAAGAATTTACCAGTCATGTACAATAATAGTTACAAGATGGATACAATGATGTCGTGGTTTAGTAGGTTGCCCCACCAAATAATGAGAGCACTAGTCCACACTTAGTTGAAGAAGGAGAGGAGGACATCCTTGCCCTCCTCTGACATGATGAATGAGATGTTACACTAGTCCTTGATAAGTCACATTTTTAGGTGACTTGGCTAGGACCCTTGAATAAAAATTCTATTGTAAATAGTAGTTAGAGTCAAAAAATAAAAAAAAATAAAAAATAATCCAACAATGAAAACACATTTATGGGCATTGTTGGCAGCTTCTGGGTAGAAAACCAACCTGCTAGCTACCCAGATCTATAAAAAGGGCCTAAATAGAAAACCATATTATTGGCTATTTAGAGGTAAAAACAAAAATAACTAAAAATGGGAACATGAAGATAGAAGCAGAGAGAAGGCAATCCCTCAAATCCCAACTATTCACACAAGTTTCCTGAAGATGTTATAGGCATTCTTGAAAATGCTACAAGCATTCTTGAAGATGTTACAAGCATTACTAAAGTTTCTATGATCACCTTCTACATAGTTGACCATCACTTTACAGCTTGCTATGGGAATGCTTGTAGCTACTACAAGTACCCTCTCATGCTTATTTTCACCTTTTTATAGAGCATATAAGATAGATATTCCTACATCTCTCATTAATGGCTTGGCTATTGGCTTTTGGGTAGTGCATGAAAGTCATCAGAAAACTCATGGAAGAATGTAGGAAGATTGGGATAACACATGTCATATCTATTACCTAAATCTACACCTGAATATCAAGCTATAGAGCCACAACAAAGCATACAACTTCCCTTTCCATGTGGAAATGTTGTAGACTAGAATTTTTGCCTACAAGGACACTCATGATTCGTTTACAGTTCTAGTTCCATGTTGAATACCCTACTAAATACTAAAACCAAGCCTAGGCATAAAACCTCTAAGGTATATGCAACATCCAAACTCCTATCAGCTAGTTCATCTAAATGAAGGTCACTAGCCAGTATTTCCCTTAGTTACCTACTCAAGATCTTCTATCCATCACTTGGAGCACTCAACTTTTCAATTGCCACCTTATGGTATGATAGAAATCATTTATACTCCAAGTCCAAGACCCTTGTTCCATGTAGCTTATCCTACATCACATGCACGTGTGCTATAGGCATTATTAATGCCTACCAATTAGTGATCTCCCAATCACCTCATAAAAAGGGTCCACTTTACTCCAGCTCTAACTTCTAACCCAATCATTGCATCATTAATCATTCCCATGCAAATATTTACATGCCAACACACGTGTAACTTTCTAGGTGTCACATCCAAAACAATGTTATTAAAAGGTAAACCATATCTTTCATCATTAAAATGTCATTCATTATTCTAATCTAGTTGTATATTATTAATAAACCATATTTAATTATGACTTTAATCATTCATTAAAAAGTCTGTCACCTCACCACTAAACCCACACTATTCCTCATGACCTATTTCATCATGTATTTCCTACTCTGTCTACATCACCTAAGGACACATGCTAAATCAAGTTGGGGGGGAGATTATACAATTTAAATATCACACACCATGAGAACCATTAATATTCCACGATTTACAACCTGTAAGCTCACATCCACCATTATTAAGCCATACCCTACAACTGGCAACTTCACATTCACCATTTGTGAACCAAAAGCTATTGCAAGTAGATTTTCATAAGTTTGAAGAGTGTAAAATTAGCTATTAGTTGAAGGGACTGATAGAGAAGTTAAAATGGGAGGGTCAATCAGAGAACCCTCAAACCATAGGCACTTATGGGGAGACCAAGCCAGTTGGGATGTCTTCCATAGAGCTGGTTAGACAACCTATTTTGAATGGTTATAACATTTTTTAGAGCCTCTTATCAGGGAATTTATAGGTTATTTTAATGGAAACCAAGCTACTATATGTGGCATCACATTTCAAGTTACTGAGACTTTAGTGATCCAACCAATTGGGCTACCAAGTATGGGGGAAAATTGGCAAGATAGACCCAATGGCCAAGAGGCTAGGCAACAATTTTGCCATGCAAATGAAAGATTGGTATTAAATAAGGGAGGTATGTAAATAATTAGTCTACCTATATAATGGATATAAATAATATCATATATTATCAATACATGACCTGTGAGTGAAGGTATTCCCTCATTTACATCTCCAATTCAATTTTTTAAATCATTTAAGACATGATAGAGTCATTAATGTTCCCAATTTCTTATGGAATATCTTGAAAAAAATGTCCAAAGAATATCAGAAAGGCACTGAAACATCCCTATCTCACCACTACCTCATATGGCTCATAATTAAATAAGGAATAACTTCTATCAGACCTAACCTCACTTGGGAATAATTTTTGGCCCTATAAAATATTGAACCCTAGTAAGAAGAGGGCACTAATGAGAGGGAATATCCTAAGGAGAAACCCCAACAAACTATTTAGAAAGATGTTGCAGGCACTAGTGTTGTTGGTCAACCTGTAACCACTGAAGGTCCATTTGGAATTGATATGAGAAAGAAGAAGAGGAGAAGACTGGTCTTATCCCATTTTGACATAGAGGAGAGAAGCCCACAATAAAAAGGCCCTTCTCCCATTATGTCCTCACCTCAAGTTGATTCCTTCACACTGTCTCCTACTGGATAAGAAGAAGTTCCCATGTCAACTAATGCACAAAAAGAACATATTCCATCAATCACCCCTCCTGCAATGAAAATGAAATCTAAATAAAAGAAACCCATGGTGTAAAAAATAAGGAGACTTCCTTTTAGGAGATCTCAAATAATGAAGGAAAAAAATACCACTTCAACCTCCTTAACCATAGATATCAATGATGATGAAGAACCAAGGAAAGAGCCTAGGCTTAATAAAACCCTTAATGGATTTGAAATAGAGGAATGGTATACTGATGAAGGATATACTAAAGTAGAAGAAGAAGAATGGTCACCTCTTCCATCCAGATTCATTTAGGAGGACATTTATCTCCTTAGAAAAATTGGATACACAGAGGGGGAATTGAGAAAGGTTATGAAAAAAGGAGAAGAAGAATTGATTGAAGAAGAGGTTATGGAAAAAGGAAGAGAACAAGAAAAATTTTCTCATGATCAGGAGTTACAAACATTGGAACAAGCTATGGAGGAAATATATAGACTTAAAAATGAGATAACAAAACTAAAAGGAAAATGTGGCATTGAAATGCTTCTGATAGTAGTAGAGTTTGTAGACCCCTCTAGGGACAAGGAGAAGATAGTGGAGGAACCTGCAACATCTTTATCCACCTTGGTCATAGAAGCCCCTATAGTAGAGGATGCTCTAGATTTTGGTACCCTTCTGTCAAAGATTTCATCTTCCCTTTCCCACTACACCAACACCTATAGTAGAAGAGGTTATTGATGTGGATTTCTCAGCTACCACTCCAGTGGAGACTGATGATCTTTTGATTTTTCTAAAGGAAAAATTTAGTAATAATGAATCTTACCAAAAAGAATTGGTGCAGAGATTCAAGGGTTATGTTGAATCAAAATAACAACATGATGAATTACAATAAAAATTAGAATTTTCTGAAATTAGGATAAATTATTTGAAGGAAAAGATTTAAAAATTGCATGAATCTACTAAAATGCTAATGGAGTGCAGACCACCTTCTAGGGTTTATGGCATGTACTTGGAAGATAAATGGTTAAAATTTAGGTATGATAGGATTTATAATGATCAATCATATATGGTCTCTGAGCCAAAATATTTCTTTAAAGAGTATAGACATGCTAATCCTAATCTTCAAGTCTAGCTAAGTGAATTCTACATTCACCAATATGTTGTTCCTAGTGATACAAAATGGAATCCCAACATCTATTTGGGGGATGTTCTATTAAATTCCTTTTATTCATATGTTTTTAATGAAATTGGAAGAGAAAAATAAATTTAAGGATATCAAGCAAAAGAAAAGGAAACTACCCTGATGATCAAGAGTGAAGCAAGGGATTCAGATGATGTGATAGATGAATGGATCTAATTTATGAACATAGACACTCCTCAGAAATGGGTTGCTATAAAGTAGGTAGAGGTCCAAAACCACTATTTTAGTCTCATAGAAGGAGATGGCAAGAAAATTTTTATTGTTTGTTCTCACAGATGGGTAGATCTCCCAGATGCCTTGAAAAGAAAGGAACCATACTCCCCTCAAAACTTTAGGGAGGCCATCCATAGGGTATATTTTTATATTGAAATAATTATAAAATAGCGAGTAAAATGGTTGGGTTTGATCTTTCAACCCCATATATTCTAGTTACCAATTCCTGACTGGGAGGGAAATGTTCCAGCTAACAAGGAGAAAGAGAAGAAAAGATGGGGTGACATTGAGAATGCTAAAGGTTTTTACATATTTGAAGAGGCAGGCTGCCTTGAGGCCCTAGACTTTAGAAAATTTTATGGTTTTATAATGTAACCAAGGCTTGATCGAGGTTAAACAATAGATTAAGTAGGGGGGTGTGATGAGGCCACCAATTGCTTACTATTATAGCCTCATCCATGCTTAGTCTATGTCCTTTTCCATGTAAATCTCATAACTATCTGTCACTAATGCAAATGAATGAATGAAGTTATGATTTTGTATGGTCATTAATGTGTGTGTGTGTGTGTGTGTGTGTGTGTGTGTGTGTGCGTGCGTGCACGCACACACACACACACACACACACGTACACACACACACACACGTGTGTTATGTTATGAATTATTGATGCTTTTCCTTGATTGAATTATATTGGTGTGACTTTATCTAACAAGAATTTGAAGGGTCATGTAAAGATACAAAATATATTTAAATCCATAGCTTCTATAGGTTACCTATAGTAACTATAGGCTTCACCTACAGTATGTCTACATCCACTACAAAGTGCGAGTAGTAATTGTAGGCTTCACCTACATGTTACCTATAGCCATTGTAGAATAGCCACAATAATTGTAGGCTTCACTTGCAGGTTGCCTATAGCCACTGTAGAGTGCCCACATCAACTGTAGGTTCCACATATAGGTTACCTATATCCATTGTAGAATTCCCACATCAATTGAAGGTTTCACCTATAGGCTTCGTGTAGCTACTATTGAGTGCCGACAACCACTATGCAAAGTAGAGTCATTATTGAGGAGACCTTGTAGACACATCTAACTATCTTGGGAAACCAAATGAATGATTGGGAGAGTGATAATTTTTATATGGATTCCTTACATGCAAGGAGATATTGGATGTGCTACCCAAGATGGTAAAGGCAAGGATAATGAGAAAAGGCAAAAGGAAATAAAATAGAAAAATAGTATGCCTTGTCTCTAACCCAGTCAAACCTAAAACAAGTAACTTTGGTTACTAACTACTTGAAGGTTGACTAGGGTATTTTTTAAGTATTTGTATTTTTTCTTAGTTTGGTATTTTTGGTTAAGAGTTGATAAACTACCTTTTGTAGTTAAAGGTAAAATCTAGATCAGATTAAGAGTTAGATAATTTTGAAGAAATAATGGCAAATTTTTTTACTATATCCTTTGTATCCATAATTAAGTAATGAGAAAGTTGAATTTGTAATAAGTTTGTGAATTCTCTTAGAAAAGGATTGGAGCTCAGTTCTAAATGAGGAAGGGCCCCCTCAGAACAAGCTACTATGAAGATCCTGACCTTCTTTAATTATTAGTGTGTTGTGTAAGTTGATTTTGCTATTAAGTTTGATTATATAAGTGTGATGCATGTATGATACGTAAGTGTGGAATAGTTCTATAATTATATCACAACAATTTCATAATATATATATATATATATATATATATCTAGTAAATTTAGCATAAATTTATTGTTCTACAACTAGAAAAGCAAGTTGATTTTTGAATCAATAATGCATATATATTGATGACACTCATAAAAATATTACAGACCTAGGCTTGACAATTAATGTTTAATCAGACTGGTGAATCTAGTAATCATTAGGTAATTATTCTACACAACACACTTTAGGAACCAAATGCCACCACCCCAAACTTACTAGATCTCACACTCTCTTCCAAGAGTGAGGAGGAACTGAAGAAATTCTCTAGACTCACCCTTCCCCAAATCCATACCATCCATGTGGTCACATGATCACAAGCCCAACAAAAGTATAAGGGGAAGGCAAAGGTGTCCATTCTATAGACATACCCTTCCTCTACCATCCAACCACTCAACTAAACCCAAACATCCACACCTTCTCCTAAACCCAAGATATCCATCTTGCATTCCTCTCAATCCAACCCTTTTGAGTCAATACAAAGAGTAGTTCTAAAGAAAATTCACCAAAGATTGGTGAAGATGAGTTTATATGAGCTAATAAATATCTCACCCCATCACCACTAGATAATGATATAATCTTTGCATTCTATTAAGGTCCAACCCAAAGATCTATAACCTCTAGCAGCCTTTGTTGGATCCCTCCAACTTTCCACCCTTATTACCTTTAAATATTTATAAATATCCTTCATTCATCCCCAAGATATAGATCCTCCCTTCTTCATCACTAAATACATCAACCAAACCCACATCAAGTGAGTTATGATTGATGAGGGGGATAACATCAACATTATCTTCTCCCATGCCTATGGCTAGCTAAAATTACCAGAGAACATCATGTCAAAAACCATAGTGGTTCTCCATTTTTTCAATGACACTATGGTAAAAAATCTAGGCACTGTCATCCTCCATATTCATCTAGGACCTCACATGCTAATAGAGCTCTTATACGTAGTGGAAGGTGAGTTACAATACAATGTTTTGCTTGTATGCCCTTGGATCTATTCCATGAATTATGTACCATCCACCCTACATCAGTGCATCAAATTCAAGTATGAGGGTCAAGTAGTTACCATACAAGTTAACCCTAGTTCTTTTACATCGTATAACATGATGTAATACTTGAATGATGTTCTCTTCCACCCATCAACAAAACCTTCATCAATCAATGATGATTCTACTTCTTCTACCAACCAAGCCTCAACTTGCTCATCCATTCCTTCTACCCAAATCCCCATAAGGGACCCCTTGGAATCCACATTCCAATGCCTCTCACTTGGATAATGTCACCTCTTGGCCTTGGATGCCTTTCACACTCCAAGGAGTATGGGAACCTTGACCAAAACCCTGGTTATAACCTTAATACCAGAGCCACTATTTTTTTTTGGCCTCTCAATATCTAAATAAATCTTATCTATGAGGTACTTGATCAAACACTTTCCACTTCATCAACCTCCTCTTCTCCTCAGCCATTCATCTCTGATTTATCCTACCTAGATAAACCAATGTTCACCAAGACATACATCCATAGGTGTGCTTAAAATGGATTTGGTCTAGGATGTTACTAGCACAAACCACATGAGTTGCCTCCATGTAAGACTCAAAAGCCTTGTAAAATATTTGGTCTCAATTTTACTCCACTCAAAGAGCCAAAAAACTCACCTCCCATTACCATCATTGACGAGGAAGTCCCATCCTCATTATCCAATCCACCATTGACATCTAAGGATTTCAACGTCATCCCCCTAACATTTTTTTTCATCAACATGATCAGCCTTAGACCCCTAACTTATCAAAAGGAGGGGGAGAGCATAACCATTCCTCTAACACATCTAGATATGGTCAGAGATGACTCTCCTACCATTAATATTATTTGGTGTTAGGATGATGATTCTATTCTGTTGAGTTGTGGAGCTAAAAGCTTCACCAAATGAGTATATTGCAGGTTGTTAGAACTACACAGTCACCAGCATCAGTTAGGAGTGACTGACGTCGGTCAGGAGTCGACTAAGAGATGCTGATGTCGGTCATAGATCAGCTGACATCGGTCACAGGTAGACAGCCAGGGACTGACGTCGGTCACCTATGCGTCCAAAATTCTATTTTCATGGATAGAACAGATTATTTGCATGATAGGATTAAGTGTTAGTCTTAAGTCTGCATCTCTATCTTTAGTAGGACTATTTTGAGCCCTTGATTAGGAGGTGCATCTAATGGTTGTGAATGCATGCTCATGTTTCCTAATATTATATATAGGATTAGATCTTCATAGCTTATCAGAATAGTATTGTAAAATATATGTGTATCAATCCAAGTTGTTGGAATTGATTATAATTAAGAGAGAGAACTCTTGAGGGAAAGAGATCTGGAAATAGATCTGTACATCTGAGAGAGGTCTGGAAAAAAAGAAGTTTCTTCAATTGTAATTCCTTCTGGAAAGAGTTTAATACAAGTTTTCAGGGTGGTTTCTTGTATCTCTTATTCTTTGCTATTTCTGATTCTAGTTACTTATCATTCTGGTTTAATTCCGTGTTTAATTGCTTTCACATAGTAATCAACTTTGTTGGTTGATCCCCAATAAGTGGTATCAGAGCTTGGTTAGTGATACCAACAAGTGGTATCAGAGCTCAGGTTGACTAATAGGTATTTCAAATCTGTTTAGTGTGTATTGATTATAGGTCACTCATAGGGGTTTCTGTTTGAGTGGAAGAAGCAATGGCAAAAGAAAGTAAACTTAGAATGGAGAAGTTTAATGGCAAGAATTACCAATTATGGAGAATGCAGATAGAAGATTATCTATATCAGAAAGATCTATACTTACCGTTAGGTGGAGTTTCAAAGAAGCCCACAGACATGGAAGATGAAGAATAGGAATTTCTTGATAGAAAGGCTCTTGGATCTATAAGATTGAGTCTAGCATCTACTATGATATCTAATTTATCACAGGCAAATTCAACGATAGAGTTAATGACTACTTTAGAAAATTTATATGAAAAACCCTCAGCTTCAAATAAGGTATATCTTATGAAGCAGTTATTTAATTTGCAAATGCAAGAAGGTGGATCTGTATCTAATCATCTAAATGATTTCCATGGAATTGTAAATCAATTAAATTTAATCAAAATATTTTTGATGATGAAATTAAAGCTATATTAATATTATACTCTTTACCTGAAAGCTGGCATAGCTTGGTAATAGTAGTTAGTAATACTGCATCTACTTCAAATATTTTAAAAGTAGATGATGTTGTTAGTGTAATGTTGAATGAAGAAATTCGCAGGAAAAGCACAAAGGAAACATCAGGGAACGCTTTAAGTTTTGAGAGCAGGGGAAGGCAAAAAGAGAAGGGCAAGCATCAGAAATCAAGGTCTAAGTCAAAGATGAAAGGTAGATCTAAATCCATAAATGGCAGGAGGATAGCCTGCTGGAATTGTGGAAAGATAGGGCATAAAAGCAAAGATTGTTGGTCAAAACCTAAAGAGGACAATCAGCATGAAAGTAAATAAGAAGCAAAAGTTGCAGGTATTGTTGCACAAGATGCTCTTATATTCTCTTTTCATAATAATATAGAATCTTGGGTGTTAGATTCTGGTGCCTCTTTTCATGCAACCCCAAATAGAGAATATTTCAGTGACTATGTCCATGGAGATTTTAGAATACTTTATTTAGGGGATGATGAGCCTTACAAAATAGTTGGCAAAGGAAAAGTGCAGCTGAAAATGTAGAATGGCAACACATGGGTGTTGAGAGATGTCATGCATGTTTCCAGCCTGAAGAGGAATCTGATTTTTGTAGGAAAGTTAGGGGATGAGGGTTGTACAATAACTCTCACAGCTAAATCTTGGAAGGTTCCCAAGGGTGCACTTGTATTGGTGAGAGGTAAGAGAGTAGGTACTCTCTATTTATGTAATTGTATTACTGATTTTTTTCCTTTTGTATTATCTACTTCAGATGTAGATGCAAAGTTGTGGCACCAAAGGCTTGGCCACATGAGTGAGAATGGAATGACAATTCTTAAGCCAAAAGGTAAGCTTTCAGATTTGAAAAGCATAGATCTAGATTTTTGTGAGCACTGTATCTTTGGGAAATAGAAGAGAGTGAGTTTTCTCAAGATTGGGTCAACAAAGAAGAAGCACAAGTTGTAGCTTGTTCACACAGACGTGTGGGGACCAGCTCAGGTTGCTTCTATTGGAGGATCACAGTACTATGTTTCTTTCATAGATGATGCTACAAGAAAGGTATGGGTCTATTGTATAAAGAAGAAATCTGATGTTTTTGACACTTTTAAGATTTAGAAAGCTATGGTTGAGAATGAAATAGGTAGGAGATTGAAGTACCTTAGATCTGACAATGGTGGTGAGTTCTGCAGCCACAAGTTCAAATGGTATTGTTATATGCATGGAATACGCAAGCAAAGGATGGTTCCAAGGATGCCTCATCAAAATGGTGTTGCTGAAAGGATGAACAGAACAATAATGGAGCGTGCACGGTGTATGAAATTACATGCTGGTTTGCCCTTAGAGTTTTAGGCAGAAGCTGTAGATACTGTAGTTTACCTGATTAATAGAGGACCCTCTACAGCTCTGGATGGTGGAATTTCAGAAGAGGTGTGGATAGGTAAAAAGGTAGATCTCTCATTTCTCAAAGTTTTTGGTTCTGAAGCTTTTATGCACATTGATAAGGAAAATAGAAAGAAGCTAGATGCTAAGTCTATGAGGTGCACATTTATTGGTTATGGCTCTAAAGATTTTGGATTCAGGTTTTGGAATCTAGGAACTAACAAAATAATTAGGAGCCATGATGTTATTTTCAATGAAAAAGTGATGTATAGTGATCAGCTCAAGAAGCTAAATCAATCTGAGCATAACAATGGAGAATTGGATGAGGTGACAGTCCAAAATGAGCTCGCGGAAAAGAATAATCACAGACAGAAAAACACAGAGACTGATGTTGGTCAGGAAGGAACCAATGTCGGCAATACAAGAACTGATGTCGGTCAAACAATGACCAACATTGGTCAAGCAGGAATAGAGGTCGGTCATGTGGAACCGACGTCGGTCAGTTACAGGCCTGGAGGTGACTGAGGTCGGTCACTGTCAGAAAATTTGGGCAGACAACGTGTTGTGAATGAGTCTCAGATGCCCATCAGGAGGTCAAAAAGGGTAATTAAACCTCTAATTCGATATTCCCCTTCATTATTCTATTTATTGCTAACTGATGGTGGAGAACTAGAGAGTTTTGATGAAGCAATATAGATGGAATCCAAGAATCAGTGGGAGCTAGGCATGAATGAGGAAATTGATTCCTTGAAAGAGAACCAAATGTGGGATTTGGTTGAGTTGCCAGTGGGAAAGAAGACACTGAAGAATAGATGAATCTACAGATTGAAGGAAGGTGAGAATGGATAGATGAGATATAAGGCCAGGTTGGTAGTGAAAGGATTTGCACAAAAACTAGGTATTGATTTTGGTGAGATTTTTTCTCCTGTAGTTAAAATGACTTCTATACAGACTGTATTATCTTTAGTTGCTATTGAGGATTTGCATCTTGAGCAGCTTGATGTTAAGATAGCATTTATTCATGGAGATTTGGATGAAGAAATATATATGGATTAGTCAGAAGGATTTGAAGTCAAAGGTAAGGAGAAGCTAGTGTGCAGATTGAAGAAAAGCTTGTATGGTCTCAAGCAAGCTCCTAGACAATGGTATTTGAGGTCTGATAGGTTTATGACTGAGCATGGCTATAGTAGATGTCAATCTGACCATTGTGTGTATTTTAAGAGATTGGATAATGGTAGATATATTATTTTGTTGTTGTATGTAGATGATATGTTGGTTGTAGGATCACACATGTAGGATATCTCTGAGCTTAAGGTGAAATTATCTCACACGTTTGCCATGAAGGATTTGGGAGTAGTAAAGAAAATCCTTGGCATGAGTATTAAGAGAGATAGGAAAAATCACAGGTTGATTTTGTCTCAAGAGGATTATGTGAACAAGGTGTTGAAATGGTTCAATATGCAGGATGCAAAATCGGTAAGCACACCTATGGCTGAACACTTCAAGTTGAGTAAAGAATAGTTTCCTAATTCACATGATGAGGTAGAGTACATGAAGAAAGTTCCATATGCTTCCGCAGTAAGGAGCTTAATGTATGCAATGGTATGTACTAGACCGGATATTGCCCAAGCAGTGGGAGTTGTAAGTAAGTATATGGCCAATCTAGGGAAGGAACACTGGAAAGCAGTTTAGTGGATCCTCAGATTTCTGAGAGGGACCAGCAGTAGGAATTTATGCTATGGTGGGTCAAACACTTCTCTACATGGATATGTAGATTCAGATATGGCAGGTGATTTGGATGGCAGAAGGAGCACCACATGATATGTTTTCACTATTGGTGGAATCGCTGTTAGCTAGATTTCAAAGTTGCAGAAGGTTGTTGCCTTGTCAACTACAGAAGCAGAATATATTTCAATCACAGAGGCTAGCAAAGAGATGATATGGATGACACGGTTCATGGAAGAGCTAGGAAAGGAGCAAGAGAGTTGCAGACTATACAGTGATAGTCAGAGTGCAATTCATTTGGCTAAGAATTCAGCCTTTCATTCAAGAACCAAGCATATACAGCTTAGGTACCACTTCATTAGACAGGTATTGGAGGATGGTGAGTTGAAGTTGGAAAAGATCCATACAGATAAGAACCCTACTGATATGTTAACCAAGCTGGTAACAAAGGAGAAGTTGAATCTTTATTCAACTTTTGTTTGTCTTCATGATTGAGTTTAAAGATGGAGAAACTAGAAGATGTTGATGTATAGGTACTGGTGCAGCTGTTTATTTCCAAGTGGGAGATTGTTGAGTTGTGGAGCTAAAAGCTTCACCAAATGAGTATATTATAGGTTGTTGGAACTACATAGTCACCAGCATCGGTCAGGAGTGACCGACGTCAGTCAGGAGTTGACTGAGAGATGTCGGCGTTGGTCATGGATCAGCTGACGTCAGTCACAGGTAGACAGGCAGGGACCGACATCGGTCACCTATGCGTCCAAAATTCTATTTTCATGGACAGAACAGATTGTTTGCATGATAGGATTAAGTGTTAGTCTTAAGTCCGCATCTCTATCTTTAGTAGGACTGTTTTGAGCCTTTGTTAGGAGGTGCATCTAATGGTTGTGAATGCATGCTCATGTTTCCTAATATTATATATAGGATTAGATCTTCATAGCTTATCAAAATAGTATTGTAAAATATATGTGTATCAATCCAGGTTGTTAGAACTGATTGTAATTAAGAGAGAGAACTCTTGAGGGAAAGAGATCTGGAAAGAGATTTGTACATCTGAGAGAGGTGTGAAAGAAAAGAAGTTTCTTCAGTTGTAATTCCTTCTAGAAAGAGTTTAATACAAGTTTTTAGGGTGGTTTCTTGTATCTCTTATTCTTTGTTGTTTCTGATTCTAGTTACTTATCATTTTGGTTTAATTCCATGTTTAATTGCTTTCACATAGTAATCAACTTTGTTGGTTAATCCCCAACATATTCTTGCCCATCTAGGTGCCTAAGATTCTTGTATCCACAGGTCCCTTCCTCTTGAAACTTCAACCATGTTGAATGAATCCACCCTCAATATCAACTTGGCTACTCTGAATAACCTGCACATTATCAAAATCAGCCAATCATTAAATTTTAAAGATCTTCAAGATTTCCCCTCCTTTCAAGATCACATCATAACATTTTCTTGGTCTTACAGTGACAAGTTAGGAATTGACCCTTCCATTTCCACCCATAATATAATCACCAATCATGATGCTAAGCCGGTTAGATAAAACCTTCATCAGATGTATCCTCATATAGCCTTTTTCATCAAAGAAAAACTTCAACACCTCTTATCCATAAATTTTATTCAACATATTGATTATCCCTAATGGGTTTCAAACATCATCCCTATCACCAAAGCCATAGGGGTACTTCGCATTTGTTTAGACTTTCATGACCTAAACCTTGCTTGCCTAAAGGATGACTTTCCTTTACTAAGCATTTACTAGCTTTTTGATCTTACAGCTAGACTTGAGATTTTATCTCTTATGGATGGGTTCTTAGGTTAAAATTAGATCTTGATCACCTCTGAAGATCAACACAAAACCACCTATATCACCCCCTAGGGAAATGTTTGCTATAGGGTCATGCCTTTTGGTTTAAACAACATTTGTGCTAGCTACCAACATGGTATGACCTACATCTTCCATGACCTTATTCACAACATCATAGAAGACTATGTCGATGACCTTCTTAGGAAGTCCAAATGTTGTATAGATCAGTTTTCCATTCTTAATATTATCTTCAATTGCTTCATCCATTTTCATGTTTGCCTTAACCCCAAGAACTATATTTTTGGGGTCTTATCAGAAAATCTCCTTAGTTGTATCATCTCCCTTTAAGGAATTGAATTTAATCCCACCAAAATCAAGGCAATCCTTGAGGTGCTTCCTCCCACCCACCTCAAGAAACTCTACAGCTTGTAGGGGAAGCTTTAACCCATTCATCACTTTATCTCTTAGTTCTTTGATCGATGCCAACCTTTCCACCACCTTTTGAAAAAAGATGTATCTTTTAAGTGAAATAAATATTTTCAAAAGGCCTTTTATTCACTTAAAGAGTACCTTATATCTCCACCCATCCTCATTCCTCCTAAGGAGGATCAGCCTTTTTACCTTTATATTTTTTCTACTGACCACTCCTTAGGGGAATTTTGACCCATTAGGATGAACAACATAAAAAGCAATCCATCTACTACATTATCTATACACTTATAGAGTATGAGACTCGGTATAAACATATTGAAAAACTTTGCCTCACTTTGGTCTTTGTGGCTACAAAATTTTATCACTACATTCTCAACCACAAGACCTATGTCTTAACCAATACCAACCTACTCAAGTATATACACTCTAAGCCATACCAAAACTAATGTATGGCTAAGTGGCTCATGATCTTAGTTGAGTTTGACCATGAGTTCCTCCAATAAAAATCAATAAAATTTCAAGTCATCATCGACCAATTGGTCAAAGCACCCTTAGAAAATAACCAACTGCCTTCTCTTGAGTTTCCTGATGAGTCCATCTCTACCCTTTCTCAAGAAGACATCACCTAGTAGATGACCATGTTCTTTGATGTGTCAAAATGTCAACATGGTGGGGGGGGGGGGGGGGTCAGTATCATACTTATTCCCCTTTGATATTGAGTCATTTACTTTATCTTTCAAACTCAATTTTGATTGTACCAATAATATGATCGAGTACGAAGCCCTAGTGATAGGTCTCTAAACCACTTTAGCCTTAGGATTCAAAATAATCAATATCTTTGGTGACTTCCAACTTGTGGTCAATCAAATCAATGGCTCTTAACAATATAATAATGATGTTTTGCAATAGTACAAACAACTAGTTGATGTAATCTTAGCATCATTTGAACATTACCTTATCCAAGCCACTCTACACTCTATGAACAAGTTTGCTGATATGATGGCTTAAATCCCATCTGCACCTGTTGACTCTAATCTATCTATCATTATCCATCATCTTAACCATCTTTATTATATCAAATCAGACTCTCTAACCATATTTAATGTGGAGGAGACCCAACCTGACCTTTGGTATAAACAAATCTTTGAATATCTCAACCTTGACATTGTCCCTTCCAATCTCTCTAGGAACAACCAAAGAGAGTTCATTCAGGGTACCTCTCATTTTAACATATTAGGTGGAATTCTTAATAAACATAGCCTTAATGGTCTCCTCTTTCATTGCCTATGCAGTCATGAAGCCTCTCATGCTATCAGGGAAATACATGATGGGATTTGTGGAGGACACTTTAGTGTTCTAGTTATCACTAAACGTATCCTTCACCTTGGATACTACTATCCTACTCTCAACCAAGATTTTTATGATTACATGAATAATTATGTTAAATGTTAACAACATGCCAATTTACATCATGCCCCTAGCCATAGTCTCCAAGTATCCAAGGATTTATGGCCCTTCTCGCAATGGGGTCTAGATCTTATTGGATAAATTAACCCCCATTCCTCGTAGTGGCATCATTCTATCATCATTATAACCAAATATTTCATCAAATGGGTAGAAGTCACCCCTCTTATTTCAACCAAGGCAAACAATATCATCAACTTTATTAACCATAACATTATATTTTGTTTTGATGTCCCACATAAAATTATCACCGACAATGGTAAATATTTTAAGAACAAATAAGTCCACTATATTTGTGACACATTTAGTACCAAGTTAAGTTTCACATCACCTTATCATCTACAATCTATGGATAGGCTGAAGCTTCTAACAAAACTCTCAACAACATGCTAACTAAAATGGTTAATACATCTAGTTAAGATTGGCATTTACACATCTCCTTCACCTTGTCAGCATATCGTACTAGCATTCAAACCCGTATAGGTGCTACCCCTTTCTCTCTTAAGATTGGAGTAGAAGCTATCTTGCCTCTCAAAGTCTAAATTCCCTCTCTTTGGATATCCCTACAAGATCTCATTTTTTAGGGTGATTATCGTTAAGAACATTTAACTCAACTTGAGATACTTGATGAATGTCATTTAACCATGCTTACCCATCTTAGCGTCTATCAAGAGTGAATCAAGCATGTTTATAAAAAGTACTTCAAGGTATGAGAATTCAATATTAGAGATCTCATCTTAAAGGAAAATCAACATGTCACCAATATGGAAAAAAGCAAGCAAGGTAAGTTTGATTTTAATTGGTGTGGAACTTATATCATAATGCATAAGTATGGATCAAGAGCTTATTGGTTGTCCTCTCTTAAAGGGAAACTAGAACCTAAGCCCCTCAATGCTTTGCATTTGCATCATTTCTTTTGTTAAATAAGATCAACCTCACCTTTTGTCTAACTTAAGCTCATCCCTTGTTTTCACCCACATTCATCTACTTATTTTTAGGACAACTGATTCAAGTTGAATCATGTGATTATCCGTTACAACCTTCACCTAATCTTGAATATGGGTGCCATGGTTCTACCCATAGCATGGTTCTCACAATACTTTCCACCCCTTCTTAGGATGGATTCCCATGGTCATTGTCACTTAAACCTTTTTTACCCATCATCACCCTTTTTGTATCTTAGTCTTGCCTTCATAAAGGTGAACCTTTTGAGCCTATATAAGCAAATCTATGTCAATAGAAAAAGTAAAATCAACCAAAAAAACATAAAAAAGAAAAAAATAATATATTTTATGGGTCATTCCAAGCATTCATAGATGGTTCCCTTGAAGGACAGCTACCAAAACAAATCAAAATTATTCAATGTAAGGTAGACTGCTCACTTGAAGCACAACTATCAAAAAGCCTTAAACAAATATCATAAACTTAGACCGCTCCCTTGAAGGATGACTGAGTAAAGCATTTGTCAAAGAATATCAATTCATGGGAAGCTTCTCACATTTATCAACTTCCTAATCAAATGACCCATTACCAAAATAAGAAAAAGGCAAAAATAATTTTGGAAGCTGCAATTGGCTTTCATAAGTAGACTTCCCGCATTGATCAATCTACACCTTATATGACATGGACTTATTTATAATTGATCTTTATTAACCTATAGAAGAGGCATACTCATCTCACAATAATGTTCCATTTTCATCCATATCCCCTTTATACCCTTTATAAACAAGGGATTCTTGAGCTTGACATTATGTGAAACAATAAATTGTTTAACTAACTAACAAATGCTAATGCAAAGCATTCAAAGGGATTATGTTCATAAGATGATTTGAATTCAGTTTGTTTCACTCCTTGATAAAAGAATAAACATCATGCCTTCTTTATACTCTTTCATACTCATTTGTTGATGCATTCATTATAATGCTTATCTCTTGATTATCTTCTCTCTCTTATCCTTTTTCACATTTAGTTTTGTTATCCAACTTAATCTATATGTTTTAAGATTGTTTCACCCTAATTTAAACAAATGCAATTCATTAAAAACATTTAAATACTAATTATGTGTTTTATTTTGTGGTTTCTATCTTATCTTATTCATTTAAGTGTTGTTAATCATAAGAACATTTTAATTACTTAACCATCTCATACATCAAACATCATCTAACTAACCAATCACATCAACTAATCATAAACCATCTATCATCATCATCATTTATTACATCATATATCAACAAGTCACCCACATATGTCATCCATCACATGCCTAGCTTGTGAGTAAAACATAAACAATAATGTGATAATCATAAGTAACATCATGATCATAACAATAATGACATTCGTAACCTTAGTAAAAATACGTATCCCATCACATCAACTAATCATAAACCATCTATCATTTCATTAAATCATCCATCATAAATTATTGAGTCATCACACATGCCTATTTAGACATCAGAGAACATAGATTCATTCATATGAAAATGCTAAATCATAGAAAAACATCATAACATCATGAACATAAATTCAATAAATCACATCCACAAGCCATATCCACAACCATAACCACATCATAAGCTCAAAATCAAAATCATCACACACGCATGCGCGCACGTGCACGCATACGCGCGCACACACACACACACACAACAATAATGTTTACATCTCTAAAAAACATGTAATCTCACTACATCAACTCATAGGCCAGTATCAAAATCATATAATACATCCAATACAAGGTCTCATACAAGTCTAAGACACTAGATCAACACTACCTTTAGGAGCCTACCCACCAACCAACCATAGCATCTAGATTTGGACATTTTGGCCCAACTTTTGCACATTTTATGATGACCTTGCCTTGGTCATTTTGACTTCAATGACTACCTTGCGATGCTGAATAACTTGAACTTGCACTACTTTTATGCACCAACCATTTCGGTACCTCAGAGCATGACCCTTCATGGTCTCGATACCTGTGACACTTTTGTGTCTTCCCAAGATCACTTCTTACTTTGAATACCTCTAAACACATTGACCTTACATTGAATACTTACATTTATGAGTGAAAACATAATTTCCATGCCTAAATGCAATCACTTGGTCCACTTGTCACTTGTCCTTCTAATGCCAACCATGTTTTAGTATTACCTCACCTATGACATCCTAGTCTTTATGTGATAGATGATATCACATTTAGTCATATTCTATGTGCATGCTTGCGCTTAATTACCCAACCACTCACTAGATTTATCACCCACTTAACTGCTTGTCAAACCTACCATCAAATCTATTTTACCTCATCAATTCTTGATATGAGGGGGAACACTTTCTCCCATACTCAGGGCATTTGACCTTATACTACCCTCCCATTTTTTGTTTTATAGTTCAAAGATATAAATTGCATAACAAAAATCATCAAAATGTAGATACTAAAAAACCTCACACTATAGTTCTAGATTTTGTGCTAACCCTTAGATCACCTTAGACCCCCCTTAGAACCATTTCATAATATTTAAACTTCCAAACATAAGTCACGATGGCTAATTCTGCCATTTTAACTTTGCCCCCTCAACTACTAATGGTTGACCCTTAATTGCCAATGGTTAACCATAACCATCGTGGTTTACCCTTAACTGCCTCAAGGGTTAAATTCAACTGAAACTCTAACTTATATTTCTATTAATAGATTTTTGATCTACAATTTTGCATAGTCAATGTATGTTGAGCTTAAAATTAGACAGCTTGTTAGACACCTTGTTGAACTTATCTTCCACCACCCCCTTCCCTCTATATTAAGAGAGGAAGAGGAGGTGAAATATTATCAACAATCATTATTATCATTCATTATCAAGAATTCTTATGCAAAACTTTTTGTGCAAGAGATTAGAGCTTCTCAATATAGGTATTCTTCTAGCATCCAGCAACTAGGATATAGATCAGAAGTGCTACTGCAACTCATCAATCAATAACCAAGGTATTGTCACTCTACCATAATAGCTTTAAAATCCACAATAAGCTTTCAACCAACCTCAACATTCTTCAGATCAACAATAAAGCTAAGTATATGTTCCTTATTAAGATTCAACAATTAGTTTTTGTGTGTCATTTTATGTGTCACTTTCCCTCTATCTCGCAACTAGTAGCCAACCCAAGCTCACCTTCCATAACCTCCCTATAAACCTTCCATCCAAACTTCTCTTCCTAAACCATATCCCACAACAACCACTGACAGTTTCCTAACCACTAATGGTTTTTACCCTAACCATCAATGATTTACTAACCACCAATAGTTACCCAACCGTCGATGGTTTGACTCAACTACCAATGGTCTCTATCTATCATTTTCAAATAAAAAGTTTATTTGACCTATCAAACCTTGATGAAATCCCATTTTTGGGGTTTTTTATCTTATCATAGAGGATCACTTCATCTTCTAAACCACATTTGATTTATTTAACATTGATAGCTAATTATTTATTGCTATAATTATTTACAAGTGCTTATTTCTTCTCAATCACTTCTTGCATTTGATTTCAATATCTTAAGTTTTTATGCAAGTATTTCATCTTTTATTTTTATAACTTAATTGTTTGAAAGTGTGGATTGACATCCTCCAAATAATCTTTTGATTTTTGGATCTAGTTCACACTAGGCAATCCACCCTACTATCCAACTAATCAACCATTTCTTTGGTGCTTTCTTATCTAAAGGTCATTCCTCCCCAGACAAAGAGGAGTCTCCACAATCATCTAGATCAATGTGTTCACAACATATTAGGTTCTACTAACCTCACCCTTCTTTCAAGTTTTACAAATTTCTTTCTAAAGGAATAAAGCAAAATTTACATGAAACAACGAGCTCCCCAACCATTTTTGGTAACTCGTTTAAAATATTACAATGATAAACTTATAGTTTATATAGATTACAATTTACCTAAATTTGTGGTATTTGTAAATAAAATAAAGCCAACAATGAAAATAACAAATAACAAATCCTTAAATATCACATTTCATCACATACAATATTAAAATAAATCACCATATTTCACTATTAATTTTTTTTAATAGGTTCATATATCCATCCAATTTAAACCCTACCTCTAATACTAAAGAAGTCACACTTCATTAGTTGTAGGATACTACACCATAATAACAATAATTATATTTTGAAATAAATATTGACTATGATCAACAAGCTTCATATTTTAATAATTCATATTCTTCCCTACTAAATTTTTATGAGGGAAATGGAAATTCAAAATCCTTTCAATAGTTCAATTGTCAGTTTGTCTATATGTATTTTATGTTTATTTATATCATGATCATAAACCATTGCAATTCTTGTATGTAATCTAAGTTTTTTATCTTCAAGATAAATGGTGATGAATTTTGGAAAGAGGAGTAAAATTAATTGGGAACATACAACATAGAGAGTCAATGCCATCCTTGAACAATTTTGCCTATGTTTTTCTGGATGTACCCTATTTAACATAATAAACATAAAAGTTGGAGTAAGAATAACTGAAGCAAAACTCTTCAACGATTGTAAAATCACAAGAGAGATTGGGTAAGGATGAAAACTACTAAATTATGGGATAAACATTGATAGAAATATCACTAACAAATATTAGGTTAGTAAATATTTTCAATCAAAGAAAAATAAATATATTTTACAAATTTATTCTGAAAAAAATATAAATATAATAATTTTATATAATAATATTTGAAAATATTTTGTTTAGAAAAAAATTAACTACCGAACATTTAATATGAATTAATCAATTAAAAATGAAAATTACCTATAAAAATATCTTTTACATTCCTTATCTATTGTATTTGAAATAGTATGGGTTATAATCTTCAATGAATTGTGGAATGAAAAGGGAGGTGACTTGTAGATGTGGCAAGAAAATTAAGATGCTTATATTTATATTATGAGTGAAAAATAATGTTGAATTTTTTTATGCACTAAAATATATCAAGGTTCATAGCCTAAAAAAGAAAACATAAATATCTTTCCCCATGCCAACCACACTCCTTTAAAGTTTCTTCTCTTCATCCAAAACACTAATACAATGTTAAAATTGTGGACTTTTTCTATGCTCTCTTCCAATATGTTAGGTTTTGTAGATAAAAAGAAACCACTTTTATAATCATGCCATGGTGCAACAAAAATATTTATTTAAAAATAAATAATAATGAGAAAAATAAAATTTAATGGTGTATACTTATTTTGGATATTATATATTGAAAATTGTTTATAGATCGAGAAATGATATTTATTCTTGACAAGTTTATAAGTAATAGAAATAGTAAGGGAAGTAAAATAAACAATGTTTATTCAAACATGGCATTAAGCAATTCGTATGGATATGAAAATAAACAAAAATGATATTAAGACTCTTTTGTATTGATTGACATGGTATATCTTCAAATTTATGAATACTTAACTCCTTACATATATTAACATTGGTTTTTGTAATGAAATGGAAATGAAAATAGAACACCAAAAAGAAGAATGTGATGTACAATTAATAAAATGTCACATAGCATGATCTTTTAAGTAGTGGTGTAAAGTTGTTTGAGAACATATCTCATAGTCACAATCTTCTCTTGATGAGACACATACATTTAAGTTCAACTTTAGAGTGTATTATGATGTATGCATGAGAAAATATAATTTATAGTTACTTTAAAGTATAAACACAAGTAAACCATAAATAATTACAACTTCTTCAGTGTAGTCTATTTAAATTTTGAATACATTTCTTATCCACCATCACAAGAAATTTATATAATTTTTATATAAATATTCAAAAACACTTTTTGTCACACTTTTTGGTCATATTTATATCAGTTATAATTTTTTCTATGAAATAATTGGAATTTTTAAAATTTATCCCCTACACTAACAATAATATTATATTGACTAACATTTTTTTATAACTCTTCTTTTATCATTTTTAATATGTATCTGTACTTTTAAATTATTAAATATTTTATAAATTTTTTTTATAATTTATTTATTCATTTTTATGGCCTATTTTTAAATTACATTTCTATGAAACATTTGAAACCATTGGAAGCACTGAAGAGGACTCAATTTTGATCACTGGTTCCTATCAGGGGTTAAATTTGATGGCCACCCCTACCTGTCAAGAAATTTTTATGTGACGGTTTTTAAGTAAATGCCGCCTAGAAAATGATGTTCATTTCTCATTTTTAACTTTCATATTTTTCATATAAATATCAAAATATAATTTTTATATAATAAAATAAAATAATAATAGAGATATTATTGATATAAATGAAATCATATTCTATTTTATTTTAAGACATTTTAAGTATATAGTACCTATACAAAACAAATAATAAAAAATAATTAGATATAAAAAATAGATGTTGCTATATAGAATTAATTCTTAATTCTTATTTTGGAGCTCCTCTTAATTTTTACTTTATTCTGTAGCGACTAGGTCAGGTCGAAAGAAATTGCTATATGCTAAACATTTTGATAAATTAAATGCTATCCAAGAAACTGCCCTTGTCCTTCCATCACACTTGCCACCCGAATCGGTGCCCGCCCATAAAATTTATGGTGTGATCAACATTAAATTCAAATATTTATTTATATCATAAGCTTCTTAATTGGCAGACCACTGTCACTTTTTTGTTTAAACACCAACCGCCACTTTATCTTGTTCAATAATGCGGGTATGCCTCATTATTATCTAACATTTATATTTTTATATTTTTAAAGATTTCCTTGGCATACCCATTTAATATCTATGTATCCCTGATAGGGACGTGGCACAATATGATGTATTAGTTTACTAATAATGTGATTAGATGAAATAGAATCAAACCAATGTGGATGAAGATGCTTCCAGTGTAAAATATATTATTAATATAAAATAGTAATAATAATAGGTTAATAGAAAAAGTACATTTCAAATAAGAACATATAAGAAATAAAGTTGATAAAACATAAAACACAATAGATAAGTTGTTAAAATATTCCACTGTCAACATCTAATTGTCTATTAAAATATTGGGTTTGTTTGCCTCTTTGAAATTAAGGACAATGAAATGAGTGATGGAACAAAGGAAGTGGCCTTCCTATTAACACAATGATAGATTGATACCACCACAAAATGAAAAAAATCAAACAAAGAGGAGTTTGTCCTTTTAGTTTAACTCTTGGACATAAACATTTTTAAAAAGAATTTATACTGTTCACTTATCACATCGTATGATGGGAAACGACAATTTAAAAACTTAAAAACATTTTTTTTGATTTCTAATGTCATAGAAGAAGATTTTATATCTATAAGATGAATTAACTTACAATGGCATTCTATCAAATCATGGGGCATAAAAATTAAATAGAAATTAATCTTCATTATAATATAAAGACATATAAAGAATTATCAACTCCTCTTAAAACCATTGTGTACAGTTTCTTAAGAATGTGTGTAACACTAAAATTCGACAAGTACATTACCAAAAAGAGAGTAAAAAATAAATGATTGTGTACAGATAAAAGGTTCATACCCTATGCAACGATTGAAAACATAGCCTTCCCTGTTTTGTTCCTTTTGATTTTCACCCTAGTCAAGTAAAAGAGTAAGGGAATAACATGGTTGAATTTCCACTGCAACAAGTGAAATTGAGAGTTAATACATAAAACAAGGAAGGTAAAAGAAACAAATAGTGATCCATTTGATCACAAGTGTATACCAGGGCTTGTATTTCCCTTGCTTTATAAAAAACAATGTAAAATCTAAATAGAGAAATGCAGTGACAAACATGAAAATGAATAAGAGTACCTTCAAATTGTAATAATAAATAAGTGCAAATGTGTCTCCAACCTTTCATCTCAAATGACGTCTAAAATTACACAGTCAAAAATATGTTATGAAAATCAACCAAATGAAGGATGATGAAAGACACACTTTGCTTACAAATAGGAGAATGAACAAAAAATTAGGTCATTCAATTTTAATGAAAAGTAGTGACTAGAGTGGCCCCTCTGCTCCCATTATTATGAGGCTTGATAATCCACCTATTAATAATGTTCAACAAATCTAATGTCAACACATTCATTAGAGCTTAGGAAATCGATTTGGTTATAGTAATAAATACACATTGAAAGAAAAGCATTATTTTAAGGACAAGACAAACATCGCAGAGAATGTCATGGATAAGATAAATCGAATCACATAATAAATGCTTTTACTTCAACGATAAATAGAGTATGTAACATGTTAATACCTATAATATTTTCCCATGAGATTCTATGAAATCAGCACGGTATTTATGGGAAGCATCAGATTTTTTGCCGTATACGTCATGTCAGCTAGATGCGTTCAAAACTAAGTCACCTACCAACAGATTTTAACGCTTACTTATTCCTAGCAGATTTGAAAACATCACCGTCAAAGAATCTTTCCACCTCGCGAAAGAATAGTCGTCGGATTTAATTACCAGGAAAATTCATTTTATCGTGATGGTTGAAATATAATATAGTCACATCATTTTAATTGAGGAGAAAATGTCAGATGCAATGTCAATTATTGCTAGCCGTGATAAGGTGATTCTGATCATATCAATTCCCTGTAGCCACTTGAAACTTTACATTATTTTCCTTGACGAGGGAGAAGAAAGAAGACTAAGCAGTCCTTTGCCGTGTTAAAAAATAGGAATGAATAGCTTGATTATGCCCAAAACCATTTGAACCTATCTAGAAGAAGACTACTATTTTTATAAATATTAGGTCGGCTTTGGTAAATGACAAATTTGCAAAAAATTATTTGAATAACATGTTCGTTAATTTCATGGCTCCAAAGATTTTGCTCAGTTCTCTTAAATTATATGTAGATCTCTAGGAAACTGATCTCCTTCTTCAAAACCATAATACGACAAGGGCATCTATAAGGCCTAGAAAAAAGGGGATGTATTCTACAGTTTATGTCCTCCTTAGCTTGATTATTATCAAGGCCCTAAAATGTTTGTACAATTTAGAAAACAACACACCAAGTATAATTCATGTTCAACAAAGTATTCCAATGGTTTAGGGCCTATCATCTATAACTTTTGCTCTAGAATGAAGGCATGGTGGTGTTTATCTAAATTGGATTTAATTGTGGTAAGTTAACCCTAATTTCGATAAATCAATGGAATAAGGCAGAATATTGATCAAGTGATTTTAAATAGCAGATCAAAAGTAAATCATTGAAATAGACAAAATGAAATGATTTTAAACGAAGATAATTATGAAAACAAAAGATAAACTCTATTTTTTCTACTCACCTATTGACTATGTTTCACTGATAGAAGACTGGAACAAAAAAGTAGGAACAATCCCCGTAGAAAGCCAAAAATTGGCACTGATGGAGGAATAATGTCAGGGCCATCCAACTCAATTCAAAACTGTTTGCCACTTTTGACCTAAACCTGACATTTTTTATCATTGCAAAAAATAATAAAATTAGTGCACAATCCTCTTGGATAGCTAGATTTCGGTCTCTATGTACAAATTTGACTTTTGGGGATGTGTGGAAGACTTGTAAATAGAATTTGAAAGGCAGAAGTCCTAATAGGGTTTGCAATGATTGAAAATATGCAAATAAAAAAAGGTGGAGTGTAATTGGGCTTAGCTAACCCTAATCACCCCCATGATGACTGAATGTTGCCTATGTATCCAATACTTTGAAGAAAGAATTCAAGCCCATGAAATTCTGCTAGCTAGAGTATTTTTTGCAATATTTCTCCTTTGAATGTGTAAACATTTATAAATGGCTCGAATAATTGATCATGATTTATTTTGGGCTAAGTAAAATATACACGTGACTTGGCTGAGGACTATTTGTAATGCTTAGATTAGAATTGGGAATAATATGGATGTTTGTTCAATGTGTGCACTTGTGTAAGTAAGCCTTTGCATATAAATTGTCAAGTGGAATGATCACTACCTTGAATGTTATTTTATAGAAATCCAAAAGGGGAAATGACATGCTTACAAGCCTAAAAACATGGAAGACGACATAAGGGAGGATTTAATTTAGTAATATAATTACTAAAAATCAAGGGTCATAAACGTCATAAAGGGGTGAGGGCCATTCAGTAAGAGGGTAGATGCAAGATAATGGGGGACAAAAGGGTAGGGGGGCGGGGTATAAAGCGACACTTTCTTTCCTAAAATAGTATAAGTTGAAGTTAGAGAGAATGTTAGAGACACTTTGAAAAAGAATTTGACAATGACATAAGAACATAAATTATGGCATTTTGAATGTAGTTTCTAAATATATAATTTTTTTAAAATCAATACCTAGATATAAAAGTGTGCGAAATAGATGCATTTATGACAATAATTTAGTCATTTTTTGTAAAAATATAAGGAAATTGCATGTGTACGAACACACATTTTTTGAGTAAACAAATGAATTTTTTTATGAAACTTCATATATGGACAGGGGAAATGTCTAAGATTGTTGAGAATATATTTTTTGTATTATTTTTATTATGTATGTAATTTTTAAATAATTTTACAAGTCAAGACAGTTGGAAAATTGAAACTGCAAGTGTACGAACACAACTTTTTGACCTTAACTTCATGAATTTTTTTAAAGCATAGTTGACAATATGTAGATTGTTGTAATATAAATTTTATAAAAATTCAATTAATATCCAAAAGGTTATAAGGGAATTTGTGATAATATGTATATAGTCCATAATGAGGTATGTTATGTAGAAATTAAGTAATAATTATGAATAATATTCGAACATTAAAAAAAATTATATATTCTAAAACTACACTTTCTCATCTACAAATCCATATATTTATTTTTAAATAATAAAAGCTGTCTGATCATATGTGTTGACAAAGATGAAAAAGAATCCTAAATATCTTAGAAACTAAGTGGGCTCCTCCATAACTAATTGTAAGCTAGGTTTAGACCTCCCCAACACTGTACCCAATACAAATTTGGAGGAAAAACACAAAAAAAAATGAAATGTTAAAAGGGTATATTCCCTTTGCAAAGGGCATATGCCCTTTTCAAAGACATTTATATTTTTTGAGTTTTTTGAAATTAGAGCTAGTTTATTTACATTTGAAGACATGTCTGTGTTTTTTGTTATGGTTTTGTTTCTCTGTGCAGTCTGAAGTGGTTGTTTTTGTTGTGTTGTTAACTTTTTGTTTTATACACCCATGTATCATATAAGGTACTACTTGAAGTCTGTATATTCAAGGGTGTCCCAACAACATGTCAAAGACTCTCATATCAGGTAACAAGGAATGGAGTGGCCACATGTGATGACCAAATTTTAAGGGTAAATCTATTTCACCCAAAATATGTTGAGATGTGCCATTTAAGGCTTTGACTATCTTGGTCAAAGGATTTAAATAATTATGAGTATAGCCCAAGTGCATGAGTAGTGTCATGGTAAATATGTTCTCACTAGAACCATTATCAATCATGACACTATGGATGGGCTAATGATCAATATGAGCTCTAATAAATAATGAATAAAGATTTGAGTCATCATCCAAAATTTATGTATCATCAAACATAATAGAGGGTATAGAATCTATATGAAGTGTATGTCATGTAATAATAACAATAATCCCATCTAATGGGTGACCATACTATGGTGGAGGATGTGCATGATAAATCATTTGTACTTCTGGATTTTTCTTAGTAAGATCATATAATGGTTATTGAAGATATTTTGGTTTTGATGGTCACTTGATTATGACCCTAAATCCTTTTAAGTATTATCTAATGTGATATGTTGAGTAGATTGATGAGATCCTACATCTTATGTTTTAATGTATAACATTAGTTCGTAGAATACCCAAGACCCTGATGGAAATCACAATAGGCATTAGCATTATATCCTATAGGTAGAGGTTGATTCATATCAATCTTTGTGGGAGGAGGGAGATATATGATGTGACACTCCACAAACTTATTAAGGAGCAAAGCATGGGATTTAGGTAGATGAGGAAATTATCTCCTAGGTGCATTGGATAAAACTAGCCTATTGCGCTAAGGTGCTACTTCATTAATAGTTTGGATAGTGTTAATTTTAAGTGCATTTGGTTTGACCTTGTAAATCAATTTAATTTGAAACTTGGTATTAGATGTGGACCATGTATTTTCTACATACTTCAACTTATTCAAACTAATGAGTATCATTTCATGATCATGCACAACATGACATGAGTCATCAAAAGATTTGAACTTATTAAAAATAATAGACTCATGGAGAGGTGCAAGAAAAATTTACTTAAATATATCTTGTAGATATATTTTGACCATTTGATTGGTCATCTTAGCCAACATTCTCTTATATCTAAAGACATATTCATTGACTGGTTCATTAGGTCATTGTTTTATTTTAATAATTTGGGCATAAAATACCTTTTTGGTGATGTTAATAAAAAAATGTGATATAAATTGGTCTATGAGAGGTTTACAAGCCTTTGTCGATTATATAGGTAAATTATAGAACTGCTACAATGCATAGTCCTTGAGACTTCTTGAAAAGAGTTTGGTTAATATTTTATCATTTGAAGCATAATCAATGGATGTTGTAAAGAAAGATCAAAGATATTGCTCAAGATCACCCTTGCCATCATAGAATGTGAACTTAGGTGCAACAAAACTCACTGGCAAGGGGTAAAAGTGGATTATGTAAAATATATTGAGATTCAATAACATGAGGAGGCTTAAGTGCATTTTATTTAATATTTGAATATGTATTCCAAATATTTTAAGACTTGGAGAAGGGCATTCATAGTAGACCCATTGGGATTAATATTGTTCACTTGAGATGTCACCAAGGGGTGTGAAAACATTGTTTGAGTAGATATAGACATGGACATAGGTATTTGATTTGATATATGCATTTGGCCCATAACATTAGTAATAGTTTGATCTTCAAGAAACAAGGGTTTAAAAATATAGTCCACACCCCCACTGGATGTATCAATGCATGAAGTAGTAAAGGTATTGTCCAAAGGGATTTTCTCCATGGTGGTACCACCTAGGGTATCCCCATCACTATAAGTAGATTCATTTTCTTTAGTATGTTTACTAATTTCATCTCCTATAACATATAAAAATGCATCAAGTATTTCCTAATTTGTATTGAGATGATCGATTAAAGCTTGTTTATCTTCCATTTCAAAAATGTTTTCCATTACTTATAGATGAAAGATAAAGTATTTTAGGATTTTTTTTTTTTTAATATTTTAAACTTTGAATACTCTAAAAATAGAAAATAAATTATTAGAAAATAGGAAGTCAGGGTTTGAATTAGGGTTTGAAAATTGATTATTAGGTTCACTACTATGTTTAACCTAAATTTGAGATAAAGATCTATGCTTAAAAATATTAAAATAGCCTAAGCATATGATTGTAAGACTAATGTAGTTGAAGTAGGCCAATTAATAAAAAACTTAGATAATCAATCCTCTACATTTATAATATTGGGTTTACTAAAAATAATAAATTCCAACTATACAAAGATGTTGCAATAGATTAGAAAGAAAAGTACTTGGTTTATTGTGCATGTGAAAGTATGAGCATGAATATACTAGAAGTGGACTGAATCAGTGCCCTGGTGTAGTCATCAAATTCTAAAATTTATCTTTATGTGGTCTTGGACACTTCTATCAGATTTAGACAATTACGTCGATACAAGTGTCAAGATTCATCACATGCATCCAATATGGAATTTTTTTTAATGAGACCAAATTCAATGATTTGAGTTTTCCATCACCTTGTTTCTAGTGTATTCAGATCATGTGCACAAGTTATCACTCTTGGTTTACTGAAAAACCCTAGCTCTTCACCCTTATTCACTATTTGAATGACTTTGGTTCAAAATGAGTTAGTGGGCTCACAATGTTGAGCTAACCTCAATTAACCCATATCACTGATCATTTCCTACCTATATAATACTCTAAAGAGGGCCTCAGATTGATGTAATTCTCTCCAATGTGTTGAAGTGTGTGATAACAATGGTGCAATACAATATATGACAATGCATGCAACGACATCGCTTGTGGTTTGGAAAATATAGATTGGGGACTACTATTGGGAGTATTTAAACCTTATTTTTAACTACAACTATGACTAATATATAAATAGGGAGAATTAGGGAAGATGTTCTCACTTGTTTGCTTGCTATAATGCTTCTTAGTAGGTAACACTTGTGAGTTGTATAGCTTGAAGGTGATCTTGATTTATTCTTTCTTTTGGTGGCTTAGAATTGTATTTATACCTCTCTAGGGTTCATAAAAACAATTAGACTGACCTAAGGGATACAATTATTTTTCACATTGAATGAATTTTCTAGACACTTGGTAGATATTTAGACACTACCATAGATATAGGTGTATGTTTGGGCCAGAAGTGTAAAATAAGCTAGAAAATAGGTTCAAGTCCAAATTTGGAAGTGAAGGATAAATACCAAGTTTTAAGCATTTTGCATAGTATAAAGAGTCTAGGTCATCAGAATAAAAAGTGTTGGACTAAAATATAAGTATTTATGCATAAAGAGATAATGAATGTGATCCTTTCAATATCGGAAAGATATATAATAAGAAGGATAGAGCCCTAAGTGATATTTACCAAATGTACAAGATGGAGATGTTAGTTATTCAGTTTTAGTGTCTACATGATGCTCTTAGGACCTTTTAATATTTTTTTCTTACTCGCGAGCATGTGGACCCTTGTTTCAATTTTTTTTCAACCATTTGATATTGGTTTTTGTGCCAATAAAGTCTTAATTTTAATTCAACTTGTTTATAAATACATATGAATTTTATTTTATTTTATAAATCTAAATAAAATATAGAGAATCCATCTATTATTCATAAGAATCTATTAAGTACTTAATAAGCATTCTAAATAAATAAAAAAATCATTACATAATTTAAAATAGAGCAATCATTGAAGGACATGCACACCCCAATATCGGTTTGCATGTTATTTAAGCTACTCCAATTATGAGGTTTGATATTTTTAACATTGTTATTATCCGTCGGCCTAAAAAAAAAATATAGTTTTACTATCCTCTAGTTTATCACAAGCCCCAAAATGTATATTTCCCTCTCAAGTTTTTAGGTATTGATGTCCATATATGGAAAAGGGAGGAAATTTGTTTTGTAGGTGACCAAATTCATAATGGGGAAAAGTGATCGAGGTTATCGAAGATCAAAACTAGTTGAACACGATTGTCAAGACATTTCAAAGTTGTTTGATATTCATTAAAAGTATTAATGATGCTTTGGACATCTCCCATGAGTGTTAATGACACTTTCAACATCTTATTTTTATTAATCCCATTTTTATAGGTAAGGACACTATCACTTTTGGGTGCACATTTATAGCATTAGATCTAGTCAACAATTGTCACTAGAACTTGCATTATAACATAACACCTATAAACCTTGCATGTTCTCATTTCTTTAGTTTGAAAATAAATAGCCAATATTTGTTTTGTTTCTATGATTTAGAAGCTCATGTCATGATTACAAATATAGACATAAGAATGCCTTATATAATGAGGATTAAACGAAGTTCATCTTATATAAATTTTGAGTTAAACAACTTAGATATTATTTTCCAAACATGTTTTAATTTTGTAGATATTTATTTTCCCAATGTGTTTCAATGTTCATAGTGTCTATATACCAATCTTTATGTATCTCAAAGATCCATGATATGAATGGCATCATAAATATAATGTCAACATAAAAAACTTATTGGGCCAACTTTATGCTTTAATAAATATTGTATGTTTAAGTAGAAATATGTTTTATTAAGGATGAATTTTTTTAAATTTTATTATGCTATAATAATTTTAACAAAATCTTATATATTTATATTATTTTTATATGCAATGGATGTCAATGTTACAAACAATGCACAAAATAATGATATACAAGAGCAAAGAATGTCGAAACCTAGAAGAAGATGAATGGAAAATAATAATTTAGAATAAGAGTTAACATCTCAACTTAGAAGAAGAAGACAAATGCAAGATTCAAACATTTAAAGAAAACAAAATATAACTAATTGAAATAGAATGCTTGGGATAGATTTGAATACTTTTTAAATGATTTTTTGATATGGCATAGGAAAGTTACATTGGATTCAATGTTTCTCAAACACCTAAAGGCCTTGTATACAAAATATGTTGACAAGAAAAAGGTTGTCATCAACTTCCAACATCAAATGACATGGATCCTAAGCCACAAGTATTAATAACTGAAAACTTAGCATAGGTTGAGAAAACGTTTATATCCGATGTCAACTCAATCCTACAAGTGACACACTCAACTAGAGGTAAATATAAATATAAAGGACACATAATAAAGTTTACATAGGAAATAACTAAGGTTTTGCCACATCAAATAAAATATTTGTCGATGATTATAGTTTAGAGGAGGGATCAATGTGGAATAAATTAAAACTTTACTATCAATATAGAGTGGGTATATTGCTGGAAATATTGTCATTGATGTCAAAGGTTTAGTATTATTGGTGATAAAGGCCCCATTTCATTTAATGTTGTTTGTAATAAATATATCTTGGCTAATATGAGTTAATATTTATTTAATCTTAACAAATATATTTTTGGTTGCATATGAGACAAAAGAAGGGCCCATGGAGAAGTTGAAGAGCCACGGGGTAAAGACAAAATAAGGATGGGAAGCATTTTCCCATGAAGAGTCATCTTGGGGAATACCAAGAGTCACCAAGTGAAGACAAAAGAGTATGGGCGAATTTATCATGAAGGGACACTTTAAAGAATACGAAAAGTCACCAAAGATAAGGACAAAAGTGGGAAAGACGTTTTTGGTCATGAAGGGTCACCACATGACTTTTCAAAGGCTTGAATATGAAGGATCATCCAAGATTGGTGCCATTTTCCATAAGGATTGAAGGGTCACAAAGGGGGAAGGCCAAAGGTAATTTGGAAAGCTATAAATAAAGGCTTGAGAATCCATTTGTAATATGGAGTGTGAGAGGTTGATTTGATATTGTAATATCTAGCTTAGAAGAGCAATTGTGAGAGATGAATATGATTTGTATATGTTATATCTAGCTTAGAAGAGCAAAGGTGAGAGAGAGAGGAAGGAGATGTTGTATTGATCTATCATTTGTTGAGATAGCAACATTGAGAGATAGGTGTGTGGTACACACAAAGGGGTTGGTGCTCCCATGGGCTGGTACTCATGAATTGTTGCTGGGTTGGTGCTCAGCAAAGGGGTTGGTGCTCTTGTGGGTTGGTGCTCACGAATAGGTGCTGGGTTGGTGCTCGACAAAGGGGTTTGAAGCTCCTGTGGGTTGGTGCTCATGAATTGTAGCTGAGGTTTGTACTTGGCAAAGGGGTATGGTGCTCTTGTGGGTCTATTCTCATGAATATATTTGAGATTAATTCTCTATGGTTTTTCCCACATTGAGTTTCCACATTATATCTAGTGTCTCTCTCTATCTTGTGTGATGTTTATTGTTTGAGTTTTATTGCATATCTTGAATGTTTGATTAAGTGGAATTTGATAAAGGAAAATTTTTATAAGATATATGATATACTGATTCACCCTCCCTCTCAGTATATTCCATGCTTAATAATTGGTATCAGAGCAAGTTCCTTTTTGAAAAGTTTTACAGCTTGAAGGTAGATCGGGAAAGCATGATAGCTAGGTCACAGGAAGGATTTTCTAAAAATAAGGCACCTTTGTTTGATGGGATGAATTATGCTTTTTGGAGCATGAGAATGAAGGTTTATTTGATGGCCCTTGGATTTGACATATGGAAAGCAGTGGTGGAGGAATATGAAGAGCCACAGACATCTACAATTACTCTAGCAAAAAAAAGGCAAGTGAATGTAATGCTAAAGCTTTAAATGCTATTTTATGTGGTTTATGTGAATCTAAATTTGTTAAAGTTATGAAATGTAAATCTGCTCATGAAACTTGGGTAAAACTTGAGAATATTTACAAAGGTGATGGAAAAGTTTAGCAAGCTAAGTTGCAGACTTTTAGAAGGTAGTTTGAAAGTTTGAAGATGGAAGAAGAAGAAGATATAGCAAGTTATCTTTTGCGAGTTGATCAGATAGTAAATTAGATTCAAGGTCTTGGAGAAACATTGGAAGAGTCAACAGTGGTGAAAAAGGTTTTGAGATCTCTACCAATGAGATATGATGCAAAGGTTTTGGCAATCGAGGAGATGAATAATTTAGTCAAGCTAAAGATGGATGAGCTTCATGGTATTCTCACGGCATATGAGATGCAGATAGAACAAGATAAACCCTCAAAGAGAGAAGCAGCTTTCAAGACATCAAAGAAGGAGAAATCTAAGATTCAAGAATCAAGTGATAGTTCTAGTGATGATGAAGATGACAATGAAGCACTTTTCATTCATAAGCCTAAAAGAGGAATAGGTAAATATCAAGGAAAATTACCTTTTAAATGTTTTAATTGTGGAAAGATTGGACATTTTTCAGCTAGATGCCTAGATAAGGTTAAAGATGATGAAGAAGAAAAGCCTACATACAAAAAGAATTTCAAAGGCAAATCCAAGAAGAGATTCGAAAAGAAGAGCCTGCATTCTAAGGATCCTAGCTCAGTTGAAGATAGTGGAGTCAGTGATTCAGAAGAAGAGATTCTATTCATGGCCATACATGATGATGATCAAGAAAAAGAAGAGGAGGAAGCTGAAGTAGATGTGGAAGGAGAACTCAACTGTGCCTTAGAAGAGTTAAAAGTTGTTCAGAAGAAGAATCAAAGATTAAAGCCTCAGATCGAGAAAAATGAACAAGAGTCAAAGGAAATGATTGAAGATCTACAAGCATACTTTGAAGAAGCCAAGAAGAATGAAGAAGATCTCACAACACAGTTGGAAATAGCAAGAAAAGATTGTGAAAGGTATGTTATTGAAATTGCCTCTTTAAAAGAAGATATTAAGAAAGCAGTCAGTGATAAAGTAGTCAGTGATTCAAAATTTGAAGATAGCACTAACATGCTGAATAAGATATTGGAAAGTCAAAAAGCATATTCAGATAAGATAGGGATTAGTTTTGAAAAGAAAAAGAGCTATGCTGAAGCTCTTACACAAGAGGAAACAAAAAGGGGAGAAGTGAAGAATACAAAGGACATTCCAAACAAAGAAGGTTGGAAGGAACAAAGCTACAAAAAGCAATCAGGTCAGAGATATATAGATAGGTCTTATTTTTATGGCTATTGTTTTTATTGTAATGGATATGGTCACAAGAAATTAGAATGTAGAAAAAGAGCTAACAATTTCAGAAATAAGGAGAAGAAAAGTCAAGTAGAGTCAAGCAGAAGCTACAACTCTTTTGCTCCTCTATCAAGCTTTGATGAAGAGACCATAGTATGCTACAAGTGCAACAACTTCAGACACAGCTCAGTATTGCAGAAGTGTGTTTGAGTTAGTCAAGAAGGATCAGAGGTTCAAAGCTCCATTCATCAAGAAGAAGGATCAAAGTTTCAAAGCTCCATTCATCAGGGAGAAGGTTCAAACATGTTCATGGTAAAAGAAACAAACTAAAGATTCTATGATGGTGCAGACAACTCTGCATGTGAGAGGTAAAGATTAGCCATGGTTAATTGATAGCGGATGTTTGAGGCATATGATAGGTGATGAAAATAAGTTCATTTCTCTAAAGAAGATAAGTGGTGGTATAGTGAGATTCAGAGATAAAACCACTGCCAGGATAGCCGAAAAGGGTACTTTGAGTTTGGATTATGGTAGAACTAAGACTAAGAATGTTTTTTATGTAAAAGGTCTTAAGCATAATCTGTTAAGTGTTAGTCAAATTTGTGATCAAGAATACACATTAAGGTTTCATGCTGAAGGTTGTGAGATTAGAAGAAAATATTCAAATGAGTTGATTGTAGATGCTCAACGGATAGGGAACAATGTATATGTTTTGTCAGATATCTTCTCAAAGGCACGATCAAAGGACACATTCAAAGATCAGCAAGAGGAGTTGGGAGTAATTTCTATTACTTCCTACCATTGATGTTTAGCATCAAGTGAGGGGGAGCTAAGTGTTAGCTCTAGGTAGGCCCTTTGCCATTGATGTCAAAGGGGGAGAATAACAAGTATAGGTATAGGTGCAAAAAATAGGTACAGGGAACATGTACAGGGTGCTACGGTAAGGGGAGTTACTGTATGTTTTCAGATGACAGTATGTGTAGGTGAAAAGATGTGGCAGTTTCAGGATTGAGGTTGCCATCAATGATAGGGGGAGATTTTTGGAAATATTGTCATTGATGTCAAAGGTTTAATATTATTGGTGATAAAGGCCCCATTGCATTTAATGTTGTTTGTAATAAATATATCTTGGCTAATATGAGTTAATATTTATTTAATATTAACAAATATATTTTTGGTTGCATATGAGACAAAAGAAGGGCCCATGGAGAAGTCGAAGAGCCACAGGGTAAAGACAAAAGAAGGATGGGATACATTTTCCCATGAAGAGTCATCTTGGGGAATACCAAGAGTCACCAAGTGAAGACAAAAGAGTATGGGCAAATTTTTCATGAAGGGACACTTTAAGGAATATGAAAAGTCACCAAAGATAAGGACAAAAGTGGGAAAGACATTTTTGGTCATGAAGGGTCACCACATGACTTTTCAAAGGCTTGAATATGAAGGGTCATCCAAGATTGGTGCCATTTCCCATAAGAATTGAAGGGTCACAAAGGGGGAAGGCCAAAGGTCATTTGGAAAGTTATAAATAAAGGCTTGAGAAGCCATTTGTAATATGGAGTGTGAGAGGTTGATTTGATATTGTAATATCTAGCTTAGAAGAGCAATTGTGAGAGATGAATATGATTTGTATTTGTTATATCTAGCTTAGAAGAGCAAAGGTGAGAGAGAGAGGAAGGAGATGTTGTATTGATTTATCATTTGTTGAGATAGCAACATTGAGAGATAGGTGTGTGGTATACACAAAGGGGTTGGTGCTCTTGTGGGTTGGTGCTCACGAATAGGTGCTGGGTTGGTTCTCAGAAAAGGGGTTTGAAGCTCTTGTGGGTTGGTGCTCATGAGTTTTAGCTGAGGTTTGTACTTGGCAAAGGGGTATGGTGCTCCTGTGGATCTATTCTCATGAATATATTTGAGATTGATTCTCTGTGGTTTTTCCCACATTGGGTTTCCACATTATATCTGGTGTCTCTCTCTATCTTGTGTGATGTTTATTGTTTGAGTTTTATTACATATCTTGAATGTTTTATTAAGTGGAATTTGATAAAGGGAAAAGTTTGATAAGATATATGATATACTGATTCACCCCCCCTCTCAGTATATTCTGTGCTTAACATATATAAGGCACTTAAATATGAGATAAAACATGAAAAGGTCTATTCATATTTTCAAATTGATGAAAATGCTCTTAGTGAGCTTCTACCTGAATCTGATGAAAATTTCTTTAAGTAGTATACTTTATCCATATGTAGTTTGATTATGATGTAAATGAAGTTGTATTTACAAGTCCAGCAATGTATATGAATGAAGAAAATATCATTAATTAAATGACATAAATGGTCTTCAAACCACCAAATTCCCAAAGAGAAATAAAATTAATCCATGCATCGGTAAATAACCCTAATATAGATCTTGAAACACTAATTGATTAGTTGAGGATGGGAGCATCTCATACCAATGAGTATGTTGCATTAGGCTTACTTGATATGACATTTCCAACATTATTTCTTGATGGAGGATATGATTGGTTAGAACCATAATTTAGATGAGTATTTTGTCTTTCAATTTAGATGAATTGGTATGTCACATTCTCTTTCAAATAATTTAGGTAAACATCACTCGTGGACAAGTTTCATTATCGTGAAAGGTTGACATTCCTCTAGTTTACAATTTGGGTTGGACTTGTTTGCACTTTCTTTTTCATGAAGAAAGTTCACTCGTATTTCATAGCATGACACAAGATCTATAACCTACAAGGAAGACTTTGAATCCTAAGCATCTAACTATTGATAAAGTTTTAAAACATATTTCATGGATGGAACTCTAAAAATACGTATATCATATGACCCTAAGAAAAAGACTTTGAGTCAAGCTGCGAAAAAGACTGACTCCTAAGCATTCGATCATAACAATTCCCTATAGCCACTTAACACTTCACATTAGAAAATACAAAAACAAATAAATTACATTGTATGAGTTATTATTTTCCTTGATGAGGGAGAAGAAGAAAGACTAACCAATCCTTTGTCATGTTCCAAATGAGGACACAACATTTTTATTTTCTTCAAAAAAAATTGATTACCCACCTAACTATTTTTTTTATTGTATCTCCATACAATGAGATATTTAAAAAAAAATTGTATTACCATGTTCAAAATGAAGATACATATGTTGTGCACATGAAGATGTAAACCACTGGGTGAACACGTATTGATGCAAATAAGCTATACATAAGAGCATGCATTTTGGGTCCTCCTGCACACATGCACTTTCCATGTCAACATAGTTTAACTAATTTCCCCATTAGGTGGCAGTAATTAATTTTCTTGTACTTAAAAAGAAATCATTTTTTTTTAAAACACTGTTAGATGGATGTGAGCCTGGGCTGGGCCAAGACAATAGTACCACCTGTAGGATTGGATTACAAAGTTAGTTAGTCAAACATTAGTCAATAAATCCATGAAAAATGCATAAAGAACTTAACAAACTAAGCCAACCTATTATAATGGGGTTTGCTGATGTTAATGAAGGACAAATGAAAGAAAGCAATACCAATTACCTTCCCAAGTGATTCCACCATCTAAGAGCAACTCCAAGCATGTTTTTCCCCTTGATTTAGTGTTCTTATCTTTGTCAATAATGGATGCCAAGCTCCTCCATTACCTCAAGATAAGAAATCTCTAATTTATCCTATCAAATTAAGCTTGCAAATAAAACACAATGATCAACACAAAAGGTTGTGGAGATAATTCTGCATTATAAAATTACAATAATTTAGCTTAAAAATGATGTCCTATGCCCTTCTATTTATAGATTTTGAAATGGGTTAGGATCAACCATGACCATCCATCTCAAGATTGAGATGTGTGGTCATGAATTAATCTAATATTTGTAATTAAATCTATAAATATCCTCATAATGATTTGGGAGGAAGAGGCATTAATTATCCATTCTGATCATAAATAATATCACAATGATGTCAGATGCCATTTTGATCATATCAATTGCCTATAGCCACTTAAAACTTCACATCAAAAAATACGTTATTATTTTCCTTGACGAGGGAGAATAAAGAAGACTAAGTGGTCCTTTGCCATTTTCAAAATGAAGATACAAACTTTTTCTTTGTACAGGTTGTTATTATCATATTTCTCTTCTTTCTTCTTTTTTGGGTTTAGGGTAGGGGTTAAATTTGAGGGAGAAAGTCCATACTAAGATAGTCTTTTCTTCAGACACCAATTATTATTTTCTTTGATGACAGAGAAGGAGAAAGACTAAGTAGTCCTTTACCATGTTCAACATGAATATATAAAATGACTAAGAATTTTATTATCTTAATGAATTTATTTTTTAAATTAAAATACAAAATGATTTTATTATCTTAATGAATCATGGTTTTTTAAATTAATATACAAAATAAATAGAAATTGAGAGAAATAGTTTTGGGAACCTTTTTTTTTTTTGTAATAATATATACATTGTCACCAAAACATATTTACTTGGGTGGAAAATTAATTCAATATCAATTTAGATTGAAAACAAAATAATTAATCTTTGTTTTTTTGTTACGATTTGAAAGCTCATGCCATGATTACAACTAGTAGTTGGCTCAAAGGTCTAAGTAATGATGAAAGGGTTTGTTTAGTAAAATAGTTTTAGTTTGACAAATTGGTGCCTAGTGCAAAAGACTAATGTTGAATTATATTTAAGGTTGAGGTTACAAATCATATACAACCATTAGAACTCAAACACTTCATAAAGGAAACAATTTTTGAGGTTATTTAGGCTCTCTTCTGCTCCTCCTCATAGGAGAAGTTTTAATCTCATCCTCCCTTTCCCCTCCACATCCATATAACAATTCCTTAAAGACCTGGTTGCCATGTAATCCTTAGGGTTGCTGCTCAAACCCTTTCCATTATCTCTGGGTGGCAACACAGAACTCAACACATCATTATCCACAATTAGATCCTATTTTTGCATAGCCAAGTGTATTTAACATTAAAATGGGGAATTAGATTAAATAAAAAAAGAAAACCTCACAACATGTATGTTGATGATTGTATTTTTATTTTTTTAATTATTACAACTATCCCATCATGAAGCTGTCGTCATCTCTATAGTTGGTACTCATCTATTTATGCTACTCTCTCACTCTAAGGTTTGTAGGCGACTTGATATGAAAGATCCCATTTGATCCATGACTAAGGGAAGGATACTAAATATAATGATATGGTCTCAAGATATGTACCAAATGGTTTTCTTGACTAGGCTTTAAATCTTTTGAATAAAATGTGTTGACCAGATGTAATATCTCAGAGTGTCAAGGTTATAGGATTATTGTCCTAGAATAAGATGCATGAAGGAACAATATTTCTCTTTTGTTTCTCTTCAAGATTTCATGCCCCAAGATCATAATATCCAAGGAAGCAGAAGCTATAGACCTTTCATGACTCTGGAAATTAACACGTAAGTTATAGACATGACCCACTATCTATAGAAACTGAGAGGGGGCTACCTTTTCCACCTATGGTAGAGGAAAGATTTATGAGGCCATGCTTTTACCATCTATGAGAGAGGAAATATTTGTTAAAGGCCCACCTTTTCTACCTATGGTAACAAATAGATTCATAAAGGTGATGCCTTTGCCACCAGTGGTGGAGGAAATATTTGGGAAGGTGTCTTATCTATGTAGACTTAATGGAAAGAATAAGGATGCTCTTACATTTCCTATTAAAGAGGAGGAAGTGATTTTGTTGTGACCTACTACCTCACATGGAAAAGAGGTTAATTTATTAGGAGAGGAAGTGGCATCATCTAATAAAGTAATGAGACCTATTCCACCAACAACATTTTACAAATACATAAAATTGAATTTCAATCAATGTACATGGGCCATGTCATCAAAAGAACTCCCAGAGTCACGTTTTCCACCATAGAATTCCATGCACAATGAATTATGAAGGCATCCAAGTTGGATGGGAAAGAACTTGATGCAGCATCATAGGCCCTTGGATGTCTCCATAGAGGTGAGCTCCAGAAACAATCAAATCAAGTCCTTAAGATGTTGCCACTTAGTAGCATTACAACTTGCTTATAGCCTTTTTCGTGCCTTGCCATATGATTTGACCTATCTATGATTTGACCATTAATAAAAATGCACATGGTGCCTCTACATCTGATTTGTCTTTAGGACTTAGACCATTATAGTTATTGGGAGTCTCTATAGATTTGAAGCCATCTAGGACACCTAGTGCCCACCATAAATTGTAATAAGTATTAGGGTATGCAACTCAATAGGTGTTGTACGAGTAGATCAACATATATTTATGGTGTGGCATTTGGGGATTAATATGTTTTTGTGAGGCCATTATAATTCTCAGTATAAAAATGTATGGTTCACCTTCCTTTTTTCTACAATCTTGATATTTTTTCTTAATTTCATTATATATATGTATATGTGTGTGTGTGTATACACACACACACATACACACACACACACACACACACACACACACACACACACACACACACACACACACACACACACACACACACACACACACACACACACACACACACACACATATACAAGAACTATTTCAAATAATCTAGACTTATACCCACTAAAGTGAAGTGGAGAAAATTTTATCCAAAAACAATTTTTTTATGTTCCAAATAAAATGGATTGTTTTAAACCATTTGGGCATAGATCATTTTGAATGAATTAAAATATTTTGAATAATTTGGACTTATACCCATTAAAGTGGAGTGGAGAAAATTTTCTCCAAAAAATATATTTCTTATATTCCAAATAAATTGGAATGTTTCAAACCATTTGGGCATAGATCATTTCGAATAAATTAGGTTATTTTAAATAATATGGACTTATACCTGCTAAAGTGGAGTGAATAGAATTTTGTCTAAAAATAAATTTGTTATATTCGAAATAAATTGGACTATTTCAAAGCATCTGGGCATAGATTATTTTGAATAAATAGGGCTATTTTGAATAATTTAGACTTATACCTATAAAATGGAGTGAAGAAGATTTTCTTCAAAAATAAATTTTATTTATTCCAAATAAATTAGATTATTTCAAACCATTTGAGCATAGATCATTTTGATTAAATTAGGATATTTTAAATAATTTGAAATTATACTCACTAAAGTGGAGTGGAGAATATTTTCTCCATAAATATGTTTTCTATATTCTAATTAAATCGAATTATTTCAAACCATTTGGGAGTAGATCATTTTGAATAGATTGGACTGTTTTGAACTCGTGGCACCCTTTTAGGCCTTCATACCAATCATTGATCCTTTGAAGTACCTTTTTTTTTAGGACACATAGCACCATTTGATTGGCCAAATTATGGATGAAAACATATTAAGCAATCTAATTTATCTACATAATAAAATATCTTGACAATTGTTTGTTGTTCATTGAGAAGATCTTCATGAGCAAGTGTCAATATATCAATGGATCAACTTGGGAAATTTCAAGATAAACCGATGGAGTATCCACTTGCAAGGGGATTATATTTGAAACTTGAGCTTGATTCAATACTTTTAAGGAATCTCCAACTTTAAATCAAATTGCACTTAACCAGATCAAAGTAATTCTAAATTAGAATCGATTAATTTGAAATTAATTGAACTATATTTGAAATAATTTAGAATTGATTTGTATGAAATTGATGATAATATTTATTACTAAAATTATATTTTATAATAATTAAATACACTTGAAATAATCATAATATGATGAAGTTACATCTTTCTAAACATTGGTTCACATCTCTTGGCATGGATTTTTTGTTTTCTCCTAAGAATGTGATGATAGACGTCATTTTGATTCTCCAATCCTTTTCATCTTTGTAACTTCCATTTATAGTATATTTTCTTGATGTAACATAACGCATTTTCAAAATTTGATTTGTAACACAATTATAAGAATTACAATCAATGAATAACATGTTGGAAATTGAAAAATCATCTCCAAAGGTCCCTTTAAAAATAACTTCATCCAATTTATTTATGTTTATATCAAAAAACTTAGAATATATTTTCCCCCAAACAAACATGAAATTTGAACTTGTGTAACCCATGGCTTGAATGAGTATCCTCAAATGATTGTCCTCTATCATTGACCAAATGCTAACATGAGAAAAAGACTGCAATGCCACCTTCAAATTTTCTTTGGAATGATCTCAAATGTAGTATGACATATTTTATATTTTATAATCTTCTTTTTTTCCTTATTTTACATTTGCATATCTTTTTTTTTGTTCACAACAAATAATAAGTCACCCAAACCCAAAATCAATAGTTTTTTAGAATTTGGTTTTAGCTCATCTTTTGAAATGTCTGCAATTTGTTAAAAAAGAAATGAATTATTTATTAAAAATATTAAATTATAAGAAATATAACATGGAAATTTTCTAAGAAAATATTTTACATATTACTAGATTGGTCGTTGATGCACTTTTGATTTGTATTTCTTATTGTAACATAAAAACATAATGCATTTCATTTGATTCATTTTTTTTTGCATTTCCTTAAATCTTATAAAGATTCATATAAAAATAAATACATGCTCAAGCACATTGTAACTATACTCATTATAAATGGATGTACCATTTTTATTTCTAGTTTTGTAACATACATATGCATATAAATGTTTATATTGAATCCTTATAACTTGACCATGACTTTATCATATTTTAAAACAATCCCATTTTACCATAACTATTTCTTATAGACGTTGATATAAATTTAACATTGATCAACCAACATTTATATTCTTATAGTAATGAAAGTATAAGCTATTCTTATGCATACCAATACATATTTATATATTTATAAAACCCATCACAACAAATAAAATAGGATTTACTCTTCTAATCTATAGTTCACTATCACTAAATTCAAATGAATATACACCTTAATAGTTGAACCCCCTTCATATACTTCCAATAAGACACATTAAATTAAAAACTATTTAAATTAATAGCAATATAATTGTTTCTAGCACAATATACTTTATTGTTTTTTAATTGAAGACATAGTATAACACATATTGTGTTAGTTTAAACTGGGTAAATTAAAAATGTAAACAACATTGTAATGGGTAAATTAAACATGTAAACATTTTAATGGCTAAATAAAACAACATTCAAGTCTACACAACAATAAAATGAACCCACACTTTCAAATCTCAAGCTGATGCAAGTCTATATTTTATTGTCTTCTAAAATCTCTTGTCCATGAAGAAAAATTCAATTGTAATGTGTTTAAATAAGTAAAGATAATTAATATATTTAATAATTTTATGAAATTATATAATTAAACATTTATTGAAAGGGGTTTTCACTTTTTTTTTGTCTTTTTGTAGTTTGTATAGATGTACTCTTTCATTGAAACTTTGGTTCTTTTTTCACTGCAAGGTATTATATAATGTAGTAACTAAAAATTTTCATCATCAATTGATTTGATATTTGTATTTTAAAAATGTGTTCTGTTGTAGAGTCTTACCTTGTGTTTTTTTCATGGAGGCACCAACCTACAGAGCTATGTCATGGGTTGTTGTGTTGGAGACAAATTTTTAGAGCTGCATTGTGAACTATTTTAATTAAGACATAAACAGATAAAGAAATATTCTATCAATATTATGAATCATTGATAAATAAAATATTATATAACTGAAAAAATATGCATGATCTTATCTTACCTTCTTTAACTTGTAATGTGTCATATTCATTGATATGATCTTCTGTTATTATTATTTTTCCACTTGCATGTAATGCCATTAGTTCTACACAACAAAAAATTGCTAAGCTATTAGATTTGAAAACTAAAACATACACTTTGAAATATCGTTAAGATGTTATATTTGGAAAATGAAGCATGATTATAAAATAAATTAAAAATGTTATGCACCCGATATTGATTGAAGTGATTGTTCTTGTATTGGTTTCTCTAAATTTATCAAATAATTTTGAAATTGAACATTAATAATTGTTTGTTCTTCAATTTATATAATGCAAGATAAATTTATTTGTAATTTTATATAAGCATGCACCAATCTAGCTCCTATATATACCCCTAACACGTCACATGCATCTGAATCATTGAAAGTAGAGATAAGTTTTTGATCCAAAACTCGAAAGCTTTGGTTGAAAGTTAATTCAAGAAACAAGAGCAAAACAATTCAAATAATGCTATCTCTGAGAAGAGATGTTTTATTGATCAAATTTGCAGATCCAAACATATGCTTATCTCTGAGAAGAGATGTCTGATTTCTATTTTGGGTTACATCTTAATTTACACATGTTTTGAAGGTGTGGGTAGGATGTGGAAGGCCACCAATATAGAGGGATATGAATTGGTTCAACTTCCATGATTTACAACAATATAGAATTCGAGGAATTACTATTTTTAGAAACTTATTATTTTTAGACTGCACTATACAAATTAAAATTTGGGACACTTTCATTGGGTTTTAGGGGGTCAAACTTCATTGAGCAGAGCTCAATGTCATCTCACAATGTTCCCCTCATTATTATATTTCCAACGGTTTAAATGATGAGTCAATTGGAGCTATGGTGTAAAAGTTATGGCTCCTGAAAGTTTTGCCATCAATTGAGGTGGACCCATCACCTGAATTGTCATATGAATTGTTACCCAAATCAGTTTCTCCCAAAATATGTTATCTAGTTAATTTTTGAATGGCCTTCCTATTTTTCGTGAACCAATCATTTGAAATATTGGTAATTCTTTGTAGAAGTCAGAAACATCCTCTAATTTACTTTGTTATGAATGGAGGTTAAAATCTTGCAGCTAAAAATGAGCGGGATCCTGATAAAAATTGATACCTATAATATGTGGCTAATAAAATCCATTACTCTCTAAACCCCATAGTATAACACCTGTATCTTGCATGGAATGGAAATCACCATCATGTAGATTATTAAGAGAGGTCTAAATGCCAAAAAAATGTTCTAGTTTGTGGATGATAAATACATTAAAGGCCCCAAAAATAACTTTATCAATCAATGCCTAAAGAAATAGGAGAAGATGTTCTTACTTAAAAACTTTAGTAATATTCAAAAGATCAATAATTATCAAATCAATGTTCAGACCAAGGATGTACATTTCATTAAAATATTCTAAAATAGATGGTCAAAGACATGGGGGCCATAATGGTAGATAAATATTTTGTATCTATCCTGGGAAGCTGAACTCCATCATTATATAGATAATTTTTCAATATGATTAATGAATCTTGAGATAATTCTTCCAAACCTTTTTTATTTTTTGAAATACCTTTATTCAGGACACAGATCATCAAACATTTTTTGTAAAAATTGTATAATGCTCCATTACCTCTTCAAGTGTGATTGTTTTGTCTGGTGGTAGTGTCATATCATGGTTGTTGAAATAATCTATAATTTTCATAATATGTTACTTTCCATCTTCAATTTTTTTCACCAAGTATCTATGTTGTTGTACCCAAGGGTTTTCAAGAAGGAAATATACCCTTTTCCCAATAAATCTTCTAGTTATATTTTTTATTTGTATGAAAGCCCTAGAATATTTCTAAGTACTATTGTACCAATTATATTTAAATCTTGTTTATCTAAAATAGATAAAGTACCACTTTCAAATAAATCAAATGTATTATCAAAATAATTCCAAACATGCTATTCCATGAAAAGAAGGCATTTTCTCTCCTACAGTTGTGCTGAACAGTTCATTTGTGTGAACAAGTGTCTATCTTGTTCATGTATTTCTTCCATATTTTTTTTTCCCTATTTCAAAATTATTCCAACCTCTCAGTTTGATAAGGTCATGTGCAGATTGAAGTCTTTCTACAAATAAAGCCTTATAAATTGTTTTGTTGGCTCTATTATTGGTTGCATATTTTGTGCACAATATGGAATAGAGTACAAGTTTTCAAAAATCCTTCCCTTCTAATAGAACATTTATTTCTCAATGATAGTGAATTGTATTCCTCCTCTGAAGAATACTTTGTTGTGATATAATTGTGTATTGGCCATCAATAATTTTGAATCTTACAATTTTTTTATCCATCATATCTTCTTGGACTTCATTTAATTCAATAATACATTTCGGATTGCTTGGATCAAAAGGAATTAACAAAGCATCATTCATTAAAATCTCATTATGTTTTAAAAATAAATGAATTATATCATTCACCCCTCTTTCATTTAGATTTGCTATTTGATATTAGTGTCCCCCAATTCACAGAGCTCTATAGGAAAGTTCAAGGCGTAATTGCTAGAGGAAATATACCATGTAGAGAATTCATTGTGTGTCTGATCAGAAGTTTGTGTCAACAAAAGTGTTCCAACCTTTTGTTTGATCTTATTTTTCTCCACTAGTGTGAGTACTTGTATGGCCTCTTTCAAATATACATATAAATATGTTTCCCTTTCTTGTGTTGTTTTATTCAATGTTTTTTATGTCATGACTGTAGGTTATCTTAAATACATGTTTGCATGGTGGCAAGTAGAAGAAGTTATTTCCCCTATTTCATGTTTTTATTTCAACATATTTTGTATTCTAATGGCCAAATTATCTTTGTCTATCAACCCAGACATTTGAGGTTATCATAGCTATTCAAATGAAACGCAAATGTTTCACAAGAAAGAAGAAATTTATTTTTTGTCAATTCCATTTTATTGGGTGTAAATTTATTTAAATTAGTTTTAGCTCGATGAATAATTCCCTTTTCTTTGTTTCATACTTCTAGTTGGAATTGAAGGGAATCTTCAAGTTCATCCTTATCATAGACAAGGATTATTCCAATCAGAGAAGATTAGTTTCCTGATGTAGTGCTAAACAAGTATATATTTGCATGCATGTTTGGCAGACTAAATAATTCAAAATACTATTCAACAAGAGGAATTTTATCGCCACCACAAAATAGAAGATGTTGATGTGGATTTAATTTTAGTTTTTGTAATTTAAATAGTTTTATATCCAAATTCTCTTGGAGTGAGGCCTTTTTCTACCTTTTATCCAAATTCTCTTCGAGTGAGGCCTTTTTTTTGCATTTTAATTGTGGGAAGTCATTTTTCGCCCGAAGACATTCTGTAAAGCAATTGAAATGATTTAAATATTTATCTTTTGTAAAATACAAGCTACATATTGCACCAGTTCATGATTTTTTTTGTGATTAAGTAGTGATTAAATGTATATCAACAAATGTTAATTTTAAACTATAATACAAAATAGATATTAAATATTTGTAATATATACATTAACTCGCACTTAAATTAATAAGGTATGACAAAGTAAATATAAATTATGTGTACTAGTCAATATAATCTGATAGGCAAAGGAATTGACAAACATTTATTTTAAAGGAGATAGATGAGGGGAAGTATGTTTCTAATATGTGTCAAAATGCTCATTGATAGGTACCACCAAGGTATCCCCTAGGAGATACCTTTAAATCATGCACAAGAATGTATTTTTATTACAAGACATCTCATAAGAGATACCTTCAAGTTAACCACGATGGTATTAAAAGTGTACTTCAAGGCCCTTGAAGGAATCTCCTAGTGGACACCTTAAAGGGTGATATCATACATTCAAAGGGACATTGAATGTATCTCCCAGTAGAAATTTCCTTCACCTTGAAAGCACTACTAGTTAATAACTTGATAACTTGAAGGGCCTTCTAATACTTGGGAGAGCACATATTTTAGGTTCTCATATATACATGTTCTTTCCACCTCAATTTAGTTTAACAATTTTCCTTGTTATGTTAATAGTTTTAGATCCAAATAATTACCTTGTTGTACCTCTAAAATTTTACTTTACCTTGATGGTTCTTTTAATATCTTCAAGGTATCTCTTAGGATATACCTTCAAGTTACCCATGAAGGTATTACAAGGCCCTTGAAGGAATATCTTATTAGATACCTCAAGATTGAACTTGCTCAGTGTTATTGAGGTTTGTAATATCTTCAAGGTATCTCCTAGGAGATACCTTCAAGTTATGCATGAAGGAATTTCCTAGTGGATACTATTGATGCCTAAAACTCTCACTCTCAATGAATAGTTTCCTATAAAAATATTTATAGATGTGAGACAAAATTATGATTTATGAAACAACCTATAGGATTCCCATGATACTTAGAAGAAGCACTGTGGTGATGCATTTATCCCTCTAAACTATCTCTAGAAATCTTATTAGAAATAGGGCACACTTCCCTTGGTGAATGATGTGCCTTTAACTTAAAGAATAACTCCCCTCTTTTTTGAGGAGCATCATGATGACAAGTGTCATTAGCAAAAGGGACCAAGACTTAGCCAAAAATTGAAGAAGGGGAACTCAAGAAAGAGGAGGCTGATACACTGCCCACCAAACTTCACCAAGCATGTATACGATGAAAATGATAACTACCCCAAAACTTCAAAACATGGATTACAATCCATATATACTTCGAGGTTGAACTTGCCCAATTTTATTGAGGTGTATAAGGGATTCAATGAGATACCTTTCAAATAGGCACAAGAGTGGATTTCTCCTTCAAGGTATCTTCTAGGAGTAACTTTTGTCTCAAATCTCTAAGTTTTCCTATATCAAACTTTCCTAGACTACTTGAATGTGTTTGTCTGTGTGTATGCAACACCTACTCATAATAAACATTGGTTCTAAAAACACTTATCCATGGATAATCCATCTTCAAAGGCAAATCTTGAGACCATAGGGACTTTCTTTTATACTCTACCCTTCCCCCTATTTTAGAAGCTTCCTAGAGTGAAACTTTTTGAAGGAGATAATTTCAAGTCACCCATTAAGGTATTACAAAGTGCTTGGAAGAGTCTTGTAGTATATAACTTGAGGTGGAACTTACTTATCATTATTGTGGTGTATAAAGGATTCAATGAGTAAAAAGGTGTTTCAATTAAAGAAGGTAGTTAACAATACAATGATTATTATGTATAAGGTGTTATCTAGATCTTATCAAGGGGTAAAGGTATCTTAATTCTAATATTCAATGTGAAACCCATCAAAATTTCAGACCTCATAAGATCATCAAGAGAGAGTTGAATAAGGAAAATCCATCATTGCATCATTTTGTATTGAACAAAAATTACATTCAAGAGATTTGACATACCTTTAAGAAAATACAAGGCCCTTGAAAGGAATCTCTTAGGAGATACTTCGAAGGGCATTATAGTACACTGAAGGGAACATTGAAAGTATCTACTAGGAGACACATTTAACATGCACATGAGTGGAATTTTCCTTGACCCTGAAGGCACTATTGTCATCAAATATTGCACCCTAGAAGAGAGTGTTCAAGTCTCTTCTAGATTTGGACAATGTTGGAACATTTCTAGGCATGTTGGTATACCTATAGAGGAAATGAATGTCTAGATTTAAAGGGCTAGCTCCTTGAATGTATCTCTATAAAATAAATACTATTTAAACCAATTTGATTGAAGGGAAAAGAGTTAGAAATTGTATAAAAGGAAACCTAGTCTAAGAGTGGGGATGAACCGAGATTATCTTCCATATGAATATCATATTCTAGTGCACAATACAACAAAACACATAGACCATCTTCAAGCTTTATGGATTCTAACACAAGTATTTTAGTATATAGGTGAGATGTATAAAATAACACAAGGCAAATGAATTGAAAGGAAAGTTACACATTCCAAGAACAATTATACACTTACAACAATTTAACACACTTGAATGACTCTATATGACCTGTTATACTAAGAACTTTTGATCATGTGTGAAGGATAACGGATAGAAGGATGGAAAATCATCACTTGCTATCACTATACATCACTTACATGCTTAGACAATTTTTCAGAACTTGAAATAAAAAAGACTTGTACTAATGCTTAAAGGCAAAATATGACATCAATCTAGCAGGGCTTCACCATACATTATGTGAAAATTATTTTTACAAGCTCAAGGGCTATATTTATAGTATAAAGGAAGCAAGAGGGGAGGGTTTTTGGTTTGAAAAAGAGGAATCAATCTATTAGAAGCCTCCAATTGTGGCTATAATTGTCTCTACAAATGAAGCTCATTCAGGCCATTTAATTGATCTATGTCACCTCAAGTGGTCACACAATTAGCTTGTTCTCTCAAAGATGCTTCCCTAATGGTTGTACCAACAAAATCAAAATATTTTGAGCTAAGTAATGGCATCAATGTGGTTATTTCAAAATATTCCACCTATTGTAGATTTGTCTTGATGCTAACAACTTCTCACCAGCTTAATAAGGTGTGTAATGGCGTAGGGGAGAGTCCCTTTCATTCTATTGGCCTTGAAAGTGAAACTTCTTGATGCCTACATGTATGCCTCCCTAGCATTATCAGGATGCTAGATCCACATGTATATCTACAAACATCCCATGAAAGCTTATTCTAGTTCACCCTTGGTTAGATGTTCCATTACCATGGAGTCCCTTAGCCTCTCACCTTTTGATTGGCTATCGATAATGACTCAGATCTTGATCAAAATGCTGAAAGTGATATGAGCCCTTTGATATGCTTTATCTTGCTCTATCTGATCTTTAATAGATGAAGAATGTGAGCCCTTAGATCTTTGAGCATTTGAATGAAGACCATCAATCTACATGTGACCCACTCTTTAAACACCAATGACTAGCCCATCAATATTTAAATGCCAATGGCTAGCCCATCACCTGAAAGTTGATGTCTATGTAACTATCACTCTACTAAAACCATTCCTTTAGGGTATTTTCCTCAAACCTTTGCTTCAGTATTTTCTTGAACAATTTTCCTATGGGCCCTTTTCTTTGAAATAATTAGCCTTTTAAGCCTCTTCTTATTTTTCCTTTTGAAAATACTGAACATGCCCTTTGGCCTTTTGAAATTTACCTTTAGAAATATTGAACATGCCCTTCAAAATTTTGAGATGTACCTTTAGAAAACTTGAAAAGGACACTTTTTTTTCTTAAGCAATTCCTTCAGACAAAAGTTTAAAGGGATTATGCCTTACTTTCTTTTGCTTTGGAAACACTCCCTTTGAAGGAAAAATACCTTTGGGAAAACTGCATAGGCACCTTACTTGAAAATTTCTTTGGACTTTTTGTTGAAGATTCCCCTTCAAAAAACTTGAAAAAGACACTTTCCCAAGAAATAGACCCTTTAGGAAAGTGTGTAGGGCACTTGCATGAGAAATAATTCCTTTGGAAATCTTGTAAAGGACCAATTCCTTTAGAAATATTGAAAGTGCCTTTCAAAAAAACAATTCCTTCAGAAAGATTGTTTTGGACAAAATGTCCAAAATAATTCTTTTGTCTTGAATAAAAAAAACCCAAAACAAAACCTTGCCAAAAGAAATAACACTTGTGCAAAAAGATTGAACAAAGGCTTTTGAAGGAAATAACACTTGACACGTTGCTTTGGGTATAGTGTGAAATGTTTCCTCTGATAGATAAATTCCAAATGCTGCACTTAGCCAAAATGAAAGATGAAAAACTTGGGATTGAAAATTAGCTAACATTCTTGGTGATTCCTAAGGGTGGCATGCTTTTTATGCCTAAGACTAGTTGCCTAAATCCTTCTGTTGGGCATGGAGTCACACATATAGGCACCCAAAATGACTTGAACAAAATTTTGGCTCAAAAAACTCAAGATGGTTGATTCACATGCACAAGGGCAAAGACACACACCAAACAAAAGGAAATAAAAACACCCATGCTAAAAAGCACTTAGGGAACACAACATCAAACCAAAGGAAACAAAAATAGACTAAAAACATATACCTATGCTACTATTTATAAATTAGACTTGTAAGGACTAATAACATAACTTTAAATATATCCCATTCATAGGGATAGGCAATTATTCTCCATTCATCTTAGCTGAAAGGAGTTGTTTTTCTTGCACTTGCTAATGATGTAAGGGCCACTCTAAAAAGCATCAAACTTTGTATGTCTACCCAGTTTTTATCTATCCTCATCCCATTTCAGAACTAAGTCACCTTCCTTGAACACTCTTTTACTTGTTCTTTTGTCAAAAGACTTCTTCATGAATACTTGGTGGTGTTCCATGGCCTTGTGTACATTATCTCTTGCTTCTTGTAGCTACATTAGTTTTATCAATCTATCTACCATTGAAGTATTTTCAAGTAGTTCTAGCTGATGTGAAAGCTCTAGAGTAGGGAGTTATTGAGATATGGACAACCTAGCCTCTCTCCCATAAATAAGCACAAAGGGAGAGTTACCAATTAATCTCTTAGGATTAATTCTATCAGCCCATAATGTTGTCTTCAATTTGGTGTGCCGTGCTATTTGATTCTTCTCTAATTTCCTCTTGATGATGTTGTTGAGATTATTGTTAGTAGTCTCAGCCAATCCATTACCTTGAGGGTAATAGTTAGATGAGGTACTCAAGTAAACTCCATTCCTGTTTACCTAATCAAAAGTCTTAGCACTTATAAAAACAAGTGCATTATCATAAATGATAACATGGGGAACTCCAAACCTTGTTATAATGTTCTCATATAACACCAAGATAGCATTTTCAATTGCCTTCTTTAATGTAATAGCCTCTACCACCCTTGTAAAGTAGTCAGTAGTAGTCAATATCCATTTGTGTCTATCACTTGATGGAGGGTTGATCACACCAATGAAATCAAGGCCCCATTCCAGGAAAGGCTGGTCTACTTAGATAGGATTCAATGGAAGGGCTACAAGTTTTTGTTTGCCTATAAAGAAAGAACATTGAGGACACATCTTAACCCAATGGTAATAGTCCTTAAAAATAATAGGCTAATAGTAACCATCCCTCATTATATTTGTAGGTGCATCTTAGGAGAAATGACCTCCATCTACACCATTGTGAAACTTTTCCAGCAACATACCAAACTGATCATTGTTAACACACCTCAATAGTACATGATTCACATATTTTATAAAGATAACACCATCTACAAGATAGTAAGGAATGGTATGCAATCTAAAATACCTCCTTTGAGACTTGTTCAAGCCATTAGGGCACCCACCATTTTGAAAAAAACTAATGATGTCCTGTGTCTAACTTTGAACTTATATATGATCAGTTGATTAGGGGAAAACTTAGTTGATCAAGACTTCCTATTTTGGATCTTTAAAATCTAAATCTAAATGCTCACATAAAATGTTTCCTCTCACCAATTTTGTCACTTTAATATCCACATCATACTCCATTACCTTGGTAATCCACCCAGCTCTCTTTTCATTAAGGTCTTTGCTTAGGAGAAACTCCTTGGTGCTAGGATGAGAAACCATGACATGTATCTTGTTATTTTAAACCATGTGTCTAATTTTTTTCAATATTATTATCATATCTAGAGCTTGTTTCTCAACAAATGTATACTTGACATCATAATCTTCTAATCCTTGGCTAAAGAATGCAATTGGTTGCTCTACCTCTTCGTCATGTTTTTGAATAAGCATAGCTGAGATTGTATCAAGGTTAGAAAAGGCATAGAGTATGAAGTATTTTGAAAATTTAGGGTTAAAGAGATTAGGATATTTTTCAATTGCTTTTTTGATCACCTCAAAGCTATTATTACCTTTCTTTGTCCAAGAAAAATCTTGGTTCTTCTTGAGCATGGTTGTGATAGGCTTTACCAAGGTTGAAAAGATTGGAATAAAAATTATTAAAAAGTTTATTTTCCCCAAGAATATTTGAATTCTGATGCCCATCCTAGCTCATCCAACTCACTCATATCCAAAATCCAATGTTAACCCACAGACATCTCTTATATACCTTGCTTATAAGTTCAAATGCTTATTTATGAAAATAAAATTTTGATTAAATCTAACCTCATAGAGACACTTCATACATCTTAACATACCTATACATACCCACTAATATCATTCATTCCTTGATTGAAAGCTCTATATTCTTCATTTACCTGTTGGCTTGTGCACCTTTCCTTATAACCCTTTTTATTTGTATTTTGGACATAACTTATCATAGATTATCTCAATCATGAATGTAAAAAAACTTTTGGATACCCATTATTACTTTATATAACATTCCTAAAAATCTCATGAGGTTACTTTGTACGGAATTATACTTCCTTCTTTAGCCCCTACTCCAATTATCCATCCTTTCATGCAAAGCTCCTTGTTTTGAGCAAAGTATAGAATTTATAACCAAAATAATCACCTTAAAAAATACCCATTATATAATTTTATGTGAAACACACATTTATTTCACCCCTTCTTTAGACAAAGACCACTTTTCTAGATAGGCCTACTCTTTCTTGGCTTGCATACACCTAGATCTCACTTTTGTTATCCTTTTTCCATACTTATCCATACTCCCTAGGTTTTAAACACTTAAAATAGTTTATTAAAATATAAAAGGGACATATAAAAAAGTTTCATGCAATTTTAATGGTTATAACTCATTTTAGGGGTCAAACCCTAGTTGTAGGGTTTTCCTAAGCCTGTACAGGGCTGCGAGCACAAAGAATTCAACTGGGAGTGATGTGAAGGGTTTAAAGGATCAAAAATAAATGTATGGGGTTTGTATAGGTTCTATTAAAATTTTCCAACCCATTACCAATCCATACAAGTCTTCTTCACATTCCAACCATTTGCCAATCTAACTTAACTTGACTATGTTTCTTGTGATAGTCAACAAGGGTGTAAGGTTTTTATCTAATACTTGATTATAATAGGTGTTATGAGTTAAATATATGTTATAATTCCTTCCATAACACAACCCCATGCATAATAGAGTTTAATCATTTCATTTTTTAATCAAAACATATAAATCTCTATGCCCTACCTGCACTTTATCACCTATAGGCCAGAGAGTACGGTTTTATGGATTTGAAAGGCATTTAGTGGGTTTTATGTATTCCTTTATCATAATAAAAACTCTTAATGAACTCATGGAACTTTCCATATGTTTATATAAACTTCATGCATTCATTTTCATGTTGATCTAACATTTTGACAGTGGACTATGTGCTTAGGTTTAGAGTGCCCTATCTTAATCCCTTTCTTGAATCCAACCACTCTAAACTTATTTTACAACAAGAAAAAAGTTTTAAATGGTTAATACACAATTTATATAGATTCATAATTCATATTATCATGCCAAAATATGATATTAGCAATTAATCTACTATACAAAACATGAAAATTTCTTATCACTACCTGTACCCTGCCATACCTTGTTTATGATCCTTTATTCTTTTCAAGAGTTCTAGACCTCTTTGTCTCAAGATAAAATATCCAATGGTTTATTATCAGATATTTAGAGATTATTCATATATTTTTATTGATAATAGATGTTATTGTGTCATTAAAATTTCAAGAAAATACACGCACAGGCCTGTATATTCTTATCACTATTCTAACCAGATCTCTTCACATGAAATCACTATTTGCATGGTATAATCATGAAAATAAAATATAATTATTTATTAATCAAACAAGGTTACTTAAAATATTTATTAATGTTTCATGATTCATGATCAATGGATTCCAAATCCTTATTAACACATTCATACTTCTTCTTTGTCCTCACTTTCAATCTTCACTTTCTCTTGCTTTCTTGCATCCTTCTGATCATTCTTTATTTCTCCTTGAATGAGAGAACCTATCATTATCTCTCTTTCATTTACATACCTCTATTTATTATTTTAATGAGCATAATTCGTATATTATTGTTTTGAAAGAGTCTCCTCCTCCTACGCTAACTTGGCTCCAAAGCCAACTAAGAAGATTTGTTTGCAACAATATGCTAATTTAGAAGATTCCCTAACAAACATATATGGTTGGAATATTTCAACCATTACCTTGATTTGATCCACAAGCTAAGATTGACTTCCAATGTAGAGATCTTCTCTAACTAATTTTCACCCTTTCACTCTTTTCCACTTCTTATATTTGACATCTACATTTACTCCTCCTTAAACAACATTTGGAGGGAAAATACAATAATTTGAATTCAAATTCAAGCATGACTAGAGCTTGCATGCATATTGAAGGATAGCATAAACTTAATCATGTATTTCATGAAGGTGAATGTAGATTCTCCTGCATCATACTCTCCCTCTAGAAAGAATTTGTACCTTAGTTCAAATAAGATGCCTCTTCCATGCTTTAGCCTTCACTTGTATGCCTGGATCCCATTGATTTGTTTGCATTGCTTGAATTTGTCTTCCTTTGAGATAGTATTTGCATTTCATCTTGATTTTATTCCTATTTTGATATGTTCCTCTCCTCATCTCTTTCTCAGCTACAATCTCCCATCTCCATGCTTTATCCTCGTATGTGTCTTCAAGATCTTCTTTGTCTTCTTGGTTCTAGAGCTTGTCCATTGGACTATGGACTTATTTCACCTCCATCTCTTCAAAACATGCATAAAAAAATCAAAATCCACCTTATAATTAAAAACTTGAGGCCATGAAGCCTCTTGATCATCTTCATATTGTTGTTGCTTATTCAACTCTACCTTTTCCACTTGGGTTTTCTCTTTTCTTGCTTCATTCTCTCCAATGGTGTCTTCATCATGGATTGTACCTCTACACAACTTTATTGAAGAACTAAAGGTTTTTCCAACATTCTCAACTCCTCTTTTAATGAGGTCTCATATATATCACCATTTTCTTCATCAAACTTGGGCTCATCCTTCTCATGGATGACTTGTCATTTACCCTTCATCTCATCCATTCTTGGCTTGTCTTCACATAAACCAACCTCTTAATTAGTACACTTATCAAATATAATTGAAACATTATTACCTTGTGTCTCTTTACTCTCTTCAACCTCTTCTTGAACCCATTTTGTTTTTCCTTTGCTCTTAATGAGGCTCTGATTTGTTATATGATGACCTCTTTCCTCATCATCCAACCATCTTGAACTCTCTCCTTACTGCATTTTAGTCCACATAGACACTTTCCATTCATAATTTTCCATAAATATATTTGTTTCTAATGCTAATTCGCTTTCTACATTCAAAAGAAGAATAAAGAAACTTAAGGAAATGGTCAAGGCTAGAAGTACCTGGATATAGTCTGCGCACCATAATCCAGACGCTTGTGAGCACTCCTCTTTGGCTGTGGAGGAATGACACCTGCAAAGAAAGAGACTTAGACAAAAAGGTGTTAGATGGATAGGTGGTGGGTTGCCAAGCGAAAGCTTGTTCCCAGAAGTATGAAAACTTCCTTAAGGGAGGTCAACCCACTGATAAAAGACAGATAAAGTACTGAGAAAATACAGAATGCCAGAATACTAAAATGATAACAAATTAGAAAAGAAAGAGAAGACAAATGTTTACCTGAAAGGAGCTGTCAGGCTGATCACAGTCACCGAGGTCGGGAATGTTGTCGGTGTCAGTCGTCTAGTCTGCCGACATCGGTTAGCCTACTGACGTCAGTTGGGGTAATGACTGGCGTCGGTCGGGGCAGTGGCCTGTAGTCAGGTCTGGTCAGGTTTCTTGGTCTGTGGACGGGTCTGAGATAGAGTTTGGTTCGTGGACGGGTCTGAGACAGAGTTTAGGCCTGGTTAAATGGTCTGAAAGAGTCTTGGGCTTGGTTGGATGCCCTGTGCAGGGTCTTTTGTTGGCAGGAGAGATGAGGAAGTTGTCTGGGACTACACTGAAAGGGTGACAGGGTGAGAGGGAGATTGGACAGAGGACAGGTTCTGAGAAGGCTTTTCAGCCTCTCAGGGGGAAGGATAGAGGAAGCAAAGGAGATAGTGGATATGCTAGATAACTGAAACTAAATGAAAGAATGAAATAAAACCATGAAATTGATTACCTTTTGGCTTGCTGACTGAGGAACGGAGATGCTGTTGTTGGAGCCACAGAGGACTTGTTGCAAGAGGAAATCTCTGATCAAGAGTCCCTGCACCTATTACTGCTATTGCACGAGGTCTAGAGGGAGGATAGTCGAATGCCAAAATGCTGAGAGGATTCTATTTGCGAGCTCAAGGGGTCGGGCTCTGCAATGGATGCAGAAAGTGGTCTTGAAGGCTGCCGACGTCGGTAGAATCACCGATGTCGGCCGTAGGATCACCGACATCGGCAGTGGCAGAATGGGGACAAAGACTAAAAAATAGCCTCTGTTTGTTCTTGCATGCCGCCAGGTCGAGGGATTGTGGGAAGAATGGTCATGAGGATGCTTAAATGGGTGCGGGAGGAAGATAATGAGGAGATTTGGCATAATAAAAGCTAGGAGGGAGGTGGGGGGATCCAAGGTGGCAAGGGTGAGGTGGAAAGGGGGCCACTCAATTAAAATATTTTAAGTTATTTTAATTTAATGAATGGAGGGGACTAGGACAATGGTTAGGATATGGGTTGAGACGGACAAGGGGAGAGAATGCAAGATGACCAAGGTGCAAACACATTTTTGGTGTCTACATTTGCCCCTTTTTGTCTTGTTGGTTGTTCTTGACGAACTGCAAGACAAAAACAGGAGTTGGTTGCCCTAGGAAAGGGATGAGGTGTTCCCCCCTCAAAGCGATAGTCGAGAGAAGGGAACTGGAGATCGAGTGTCGATTTGACAGAGAGATGGATAGAGAGAGGGCGAATGAAAATGCTGCAATAGTCATGATTGCACGTATACCATGTCACAGGATGGTCGGGTCAAATTGTCGCATGTCGAGGGTCGAGGAGTGCCAAGATTGAAATAACCGAGCCCCAACATTTAGTTGTCTGCTGATCAAGTCACACAATCTAAGCTGAAGCTCCAAATGGTCATCGTGTTCTAGGTATCTCGAGCTTAGGAAGTGCTCCCAGAAACATGAAAATGCCACAAGTAGTAGGGATCAACTGGCTCGTGATCCTATACTTGTGAAGGTCAAAAATAGTCTATGGACAATTCTGCTAACCAGCCTTGAGGTAGCATACATGCAAAAACAACCAAGGTAACATTGTCTTGGAAGTGGTCAAAGGTCGAAGGAGATAGGCATGATCTCCAATGGTCATTGGTCAAGGTGGATGGATGGATGAAAGGATGTGGCCGAGCTAACCTCAGAAGATGTCATGTGATCTGAGTGATGCCTACATAGCCCTTGTGTGAAGGGCCTCAGGCCAATGTAGTTCTCCCTAAAAGGGAGGAATGGTCAGAGAGATTGATTGGTCTTGGTCAAAGTGGTTGAAAGACTGGTTGGGGTCAAGGTCAAGGTCACAGAAGAGAAGGTTTGTCCATCAAAAAGATGAACAAATGAGGGTGGTCGAGCTAACCTCAGAGAATGTCATGTTATCTGAGTGCTGCCTACATAGCCATGGTCGTAGGGCCTCAGACCAATGTAGTTTGAGCGAATTGAGAAGATTGGTCGATGATTGGTTGTGGTTAAGTGTCAAAATGCTGAGGATAAGATGATGCTACAAATGGTGTATTCTGTAACATTGGTCGAGGGTCTGTCATCCCTAGCAAGTTTCCATAGTCATGATGGATGTATGCTAAAAATGAACTGAGGTCTATTTATGCTTCAGCAAGTATTGGTTTATGCTTAACATAAATTGGGTCTGGTCGATAGTTTCCATGTGTATTGGTGTCCATAGAAACTATGTGAAATGGACTAGGATGATGTCTGTTGATGTCATAATGTCATGATGAAAATGATGAAAATGTTGAGGTTGGTTTGGTTTGAGTCGACAATTGATGTGACCAAAGTGTGGAGAAAAGGTGAAAGGCAAATTGCTCTTTCATTGACAAGGACCAGAAGGGAAGCATAGATAGGGGTTATTAGAACCAAGAGCCCCATTCATGTGTTGCGTCGTTGACTAAATGTTGTGTTAGAGCAGTAATCAAATCACTTGGACATTAAAGTGAGCTCGAAGTCCCTTGAGCAGGTGATAGGAGGAGGATAGGGTAACCCGTTTAAGAGCAGGAATAACCTTGCCCCTTTTTATAGGAGACCCTGAGACAACTACAAGCCAAGTCCATGACTCTATTTTTTTTTTGGTGTAGACTGATCGATGCGGGAAGTCTACATAGAGATGTCATTTGATTTGTGGTCATGTTGCAAAGCTGATCAATGCGGGAAGCTTCTAAGAAAGGTTGCTGTTGGTAGCAAGATTTAGTCATAGCCATCCTTCGAGGGAGTGGTCTATATTTTTGCTTTATATAATGTTTGAATAACTGTCCTTCGAGGGATCAGTCTATTAGCTACAGAAATGATAATACAGCTGTCCTTCGAGGGAGCAGTCTGTCTTTTTGATTTGTTTTTGTGACCTTGGATATGTTGTGACATCTTGATTTTTATTTTTTTTTGACAGATTGTGGAGTCATGGACAAGACTGTAGAAGTTTAAGGGCTCCCTTTTATTAGGACAAAGCATCCATGCATCATAAAAGGGTTGTAGAGGACTTGTTAAGGGGAATATGGTTGAAAGGAATGAGGATTAAGAGGATGAGGATTGCTCAAGGGACGAGCTCAAGTTACATGTCAAATGGACGAGTACTTGACTAACAGAAGAATGGTCGCAGATGCAACGCATTAAGAGGCTTAGGTTCTGGCCGTCCATCAAGGGAGGACAGACGATAAGTCCATGACCCATACTTGTGCGTGATGATGAAAGGTCTGAGCCAATTGGGGGTGAATTTGTCTCATTTAATTTGCTCCATATTGGTCACATGCTGATTGATGCTAGACATAAAGTTGATTGACATGGTCGCTAATTAGTTGAGACTGGTCGAATGTTTTGATAAAAAAGTTGGTTGAATGATATTGGGGTTGAATGTCTGGTCGAGGTCATGATTGATGATTGGGCGATGGTCTTGTCGATGGTTTGGTCAATGGTCTAGTCAATGGTCTAGTTAATGTCTGGTCACGGTCAATGTCTGGGTGAATGTCTGGATTGATGATTGGTCAATGCCTGATTGATATTTGTCGATATTTGACTGGTTGATGTTTGGTTTGGTCAAGGTTATGATAGTCAGTATAAAGTCGAACTCCCCCCAGTCATTTGGTGGTAGAAAGAATGTCTAACCAGTAATGCGGATGATGGAGAGAAGATGAGAAGGAGAGTCCTGGGTACCCTACCTGGTTGATAGATTTAGGGGACCCAAGAGAATGACATTTAGGTAGTGAAAAAGTTAGGATGGATGGAAACCACCGAATCCTAGGTGAAAGAGGAGGGATGGGTGAGTTTGGAGGAGACTTGACAAAAGGGTAGGTCCAAGGAATGGCGGCTTTTTCATTCGCCTTGTCCTTTTGCGACCTAGTGGTTATATGGATAGCATTGATTTTGAAGATAGGAGGTGAAGAAGGGGTCATGGCCTGCTGGTGAGATGTTGATGTGGTTGAAGAAGTTGGATGGGAAGGAGTCAAGGTCTGGTCAAGAGTGTCCTCAAGGAGAAGAGTGTCTTTCTCCATATAGCGGCGGATGACGGCCTTGAGGGCACAGCAAGTCTCGGTATCGTGTCCTGGCACACGATGGTATAAGCAAATTTTCATGTCGTCGAACCAGGAGGGCTTAGACCCGAGAGGTTGGAAAGGTTTGATGGGTGGAAGGGTTATGTTGGAAGTCTACAGAAGTCGGCACAATATCAATGAGTATGAGCCCACTAAAGGGTCCGTGCTAGTTGATATGTGCGAGGCCGGTGACTTTTGCTTAGGCGAAGATGGAAGGGGTTTCCGTACCACCTTATGGGTTGATGGCATGGTGACAGACGGAGATGATACTTTTTTGGTGAGAGGTACCACCTTTTTGGGAGAGGGTCGGTTGGAGGTAGGTAAAGGAAGCAAAGGAGGCAACTGGTTTTGATTGGAGGCTAGAGTGGAAAGGATTCTGGTCAGGGTCGAAGGATGGGGGCCCAAAATGGATGGCAATGGTGACGAGGGAGGAGGCGTTCCTTTCTGTGGTCTGGCAGTCTTCTTTGACTTAGTTGGAAGACTACTACTGGTCAAGGTCTAGTCTAGGTCCACCTTCACTTATGGGTGAGCGAGGGTGGAGACAGGATGAACGCCAAGTGACTTGATAGGCTTAGATGGGATAGATGCGGGTCTCGGTTTTGATGGGATTGGTTGAGGTTTGGGAGTCTGGTCTTTGTTGGGAGTCTTGAGAGATTCTGTCTTGGGAGGATTAACAACATGTGATGAGAGGGCACGGGCATGTTAAAGGGCTTTAAGATGCTCCCACAACACCTGAGGCATCACTTTCCTTGAAGGGAGAAGTTTGATTTTCTCCACTAGTCAAGAAAATGGCTGAGAAGATGATGGATGAGATTTGGGTTCTTGAGAAGATGTTGACGGTTGTGGGGCCGAAGATGAGATGGGTGTAGCAGTCTTACACGCATGGTATGGTGAAGTCGTGACAGATTTGTCTTTGGTTAGAGACGAAGGGGAGATAGGTTCTTCCCTGGGTGGAGAAGAAACTGGTGAATGAGGCTCCTCAAGCGGGTAAAGGGCAGGGATGATGGTGCCCTCCACTTGCGGTCAAGGAGTAGGAAGGGTCGAGTCCTCCATAGGCAGCAGGAAGGAGGATGGCGAGATCGGTGGTGCCGGTAAGGCTGAGCCGTCCTCCAGGATGAGAGAGGTTGACAGAGAACTAGCCGGGGAAAGAGGTTCGTCCACACGTGATGGACTGATTGATGGACTAACCTCTTGAGGTTGATCGGGGATGAAGGGCGAGACCGTATTGACTGTTCGAATGTTGTGTTCATGATTGTCTTCAATTAAGGTTCGGACATTGTTTTGGGTTGGCAGATGATTGGGGAATGGTTGCCTGAAGATGTCAATGGCCTGATTAGGGGGGGGGGCATTGGGATTGTCTAGGATGAGGTCCCCCTTTTCAAGCATGTCTTGGATTATGTTTTTAAAAGTTTTAAAATTTTTTGTGTCATGTCCTTTAACACGGTGGAAGCTGCAGAAGTCATGTTCCCTATACCACGTAGGAATGGGGTGTGAGGGATCAAATTGTGGGGGAGGTCAGGCCTGAGGGAGATTGAGGACCCCCTGTTTAACAAGTTTTTCCAGCACAGACACGTATGATTCTCTGAGAGGAGTATACCGTCGTTGTACGTATCTCTGCTGGAATTGGAGGGTGACACTCTGAGATGTGGATGGCTCAGGCTGATTGGTTGAAGGTGAGGAGGATGAAGGTCTAACGACCACAGCATTAGCTGAAGCTTTAGACTTAGGATTGGATGATGATGGTTTAGAAGAAGAGGAGTCATTGGTCTTAGAGCTGGGATTCTTGCTTCACAACTTGACTTTATTCTCCTCGATGGCACATAACTCAAGTTTGCGGGCCATCGTGAAGGCTTCATCGAAGGTGCGGAAGGTTTGAACCCTCAGGGTGGAAGAAATATGTCTGGCACAGGCTTGGGAGAAGAGTTCAATAAGTTCAGGCTGGGGTAAGGAAAAGGAGAGTTGATTGATGAGGCCTCTCCATCGAGCAACGAAGTCGGCTATGGATTCGTCCTTGAATTGGTGGATAGAATAGAGGTCTGTGATGGAGACCTTCTTGGTGATGTTGATGGAGAAGTGATCAAGAAAGAGCTGGGCCAACTGTGTGAATGTGAAGAGGGAATGGCTGGGAAGGGAGCAGTACCAGTCAAGCACAGCACCTGAGAGAGACATAGGAAACATGCGTAAAAGCAACGCATCGTCATGGGAAATAAGGTAATAGGCATGTCTAAATGCCCGTAAGTGTTGTTGTGGGTCTTCCTTGCTTTGAAAGCGAGAAAACTTCGGAAGCTCCCACTGGCTAGGATATGGCCTGATTGGGACAGAAGGGTGAATGGGCTCATTGCAAATTTGCTCGTATGAGAGAGCATTGCGTGAGCTAGAAATGGAGGTCTCTAGGCTGGACATCTTGTCCATCAGCATTTTGATGATATCTGCCGACGGATTGACGGGTGGCGTGCCCCCTAAGTTGTAGGGCACTTGGAAAAGGCTAGGGGAGGTGTACGACGTAGTTGGTTGTCCCTGTAAGGGTGCAACGTAGGGATAACTAGTTGTAGGGACAGAAGAAGAGGCTAAGGGTGGTTGGGTAGAAGGCATAGTTAGGCCTGATGTTGCCACGAGAGGTTGGATTGTGGTAACAGGGGCCAAGGGATAAAAAGCCACCCTGGTGTTGATAAGGGCCAGGGTAGGCAGAATAGAGACGACAAGGTTCTGAAAAGGAGTGGATAGCGGTTGAGCGGGTTGAGGTTGATAGGGGGTTAAAACCCTGGTGGAAGTGGGCCTAAAGATGGAGGGAGAGGCCACACCTAGAGGGTTGGTCAAGGTCTGGTCATTGGTCGAAGTGATGGCTTGAGTGTCAAAAGGTTGAACTACGGATGCTGTCGATACAGCCGTAGTTGCGACAAGAGAGGTTGGCATTCTGTAGATTGGATTTCCCAAGGAGTCTCGCATTCGGCTATGCGCAAGATAGTGCTGCAAAGCCTTGACGTTGAGGTCCAAGAATCATGCGAAATCTTGGTCCCCCTCTTGGACAATAGGAGTCTGGGGCGGGGTTGGATGAGTAGGAATTCTTTCAATTTCTGAGTTGAACTCCATGATAGGACTGGTTAGAGACGGGGTAGACAGAAGTGGTTGATGGATAGCGTGATTGACAAGAGCCTTGGCTTGACTACGAGTCAGAACCATGCAAGGCAAAGAAAGTTTCAGGTTTTAGAAACTGTGTTTTTCAGTTTTAGAAAACTAGGATGGAGTTTTGACAGAGAAGGGATGGGTTTTAGGCTACTGTTTTTGAAAAAAAAAAGGACAGTGACAGAGACCGACGTCGGTTGAAAAACCGATGTCGGTAAGAAAGATGGCCGACGTCGGTCAGATAACCGATGCCGGTAAGAGGGGAAAACTGATGTCGGTGGTAGAACCGATGCCGGTGACTGTGTTTTCTAGAGAACCAAAAGATTTGAAGATTCTTGGAAAAACAATGAAGAAAGCGTCCTCACTCACTCAAACAAACAGATGAGAAGAGAAAAATAGAGAGAGATAGGCAGGCCCTAAGCGATAAATCCTAAGAATCAACTTTAGAATCTTATGGCTTATGCCTTAGATGAATGTTTGGGGAGATTGGCTGTTAGAAAGGTCCTAGAAGAGGCAGTCTAGAGCTAGTTTCAGGTCTTATTTTAGGCACTCAAAAGTCTGTGTTAGGTTTGGTACATGGCCTGGTGCTAAGGAGCAATCTCCCCTCACTTCACGATTCCAGTGGTTAGCTGGTCTCGCTTAGCCAAGATATACCTCGCCTAGAGTTTATCCTCTGCCAGAGAACTTAGTGGGCTTTCCCCTTGGTGATGAAATCCAAGTGGGATTGCCGGGACGGGGTAAGGTATCTGCTGGGGGATGAAATCCCAGTCGGGCCTTGTCTCAAGTAAGTTTTATGTTTGTTTTAGTGCATGTGGTTTGGTAGTGTAACATCAAGTGTCTACGATTTATTCAATATGTGTTTTACTAATTACTAGGTGAGGACTAATGCAAACACAAGCAAAAATGCAATGCAGTATGTTTTAAGCCCAAGTTGAAAATATGAAGTTTGAATGAAGACAAGTTTGAGAAAGGGTTCGAGAGTATGATGTTTGGACTAGTCTAGAAGTGCAAGAAAGAAAAGAAAGATTCATTTTAGTCCTGCTTATGATGTCATTTGGAATAGAAGAAAGAGACGAGAAGGGAGGAGCCTAATGCACCTAAATGAATGACAAGAAAAGGAACCCGAGGAAGAACCTAAGGTCCCACCAGGTGTGCCAGAATGTTTCTAATGCTAATTCACTTTCTACATTCAAAAGAAGAATAAAGAAACTTAAGGAAATGGTCAAGGCTAGAAGTACCTAGATATAGTCTGCGCACTGTAATCCAGACGCTTGTGAGCACTCCTCTTTGGCTGTGGAGGAATGACACCTACAAAGAAAGAGACTTGGACAAAAAGGTGTTAGATGGATAGGTGGTGGGTTGCCAAGTGAAAGCTTGTTCCCGAAAGTATGAAAACTTCCTTAAGGGAGGTCAACCCACTGATAAAAGACAGATAAAATACTGAGAAAATATAGAATGCCAGAATACTGAAATGATAACAAATTAGAAAAGAAAGAGAAGACAAATGTTTACCTGAAAGGAGCTGTCAGGCTGACCACAGTCACCGAGGTCGGGAATGTTGCCGGCATCGGTCGTCTGGTCTGTCGACGTCGGTTAGCCTGCCGACGTCGATTGGGGTAATGACCGGCGTTGGTCAGGGCAGTGGCCTGTAGTCAGGTCTGGTCGGGTTTCTTGGTTTGTGGACGGGTCTAAGACAGATTTTGGTTCGTGGATAGGTCTGAGACAGAGTTTAGGCCTGGTAAAATGGTCTAAAAGAGTCTTGGGCTTGGTTGGATGCCCTGTGCAGGGTCTTTTGTTGGTAGGAGAGATGAGGAAGTTATCTGGGACTAAACTGAAAGGGTGACAGGGTGAGAGGGAGATTGGACAGAGGACAGGTTCTGAGAAGGCTTTTTAGCCTCTCAGGGGGAAGGACAGAGGAAGCAAAGGAGACAGTGGATATGCTAGATAACTGAAACTAAATGAAAGAATGAAATAAAACCATGAAATTGATTACCTTTTGGCTTGCTGACTGAGGAATGGAGACGCTATTGTTGGAGCCACAGAGGACTTGTTGCAAGAGGAAATCTCTGATTAAGAGTCCTTGCACCTGTTACTGCTGTTGCACGAGGTCCAGAGGGAGGATAGTCGAATGCCAAAACGTTGAGAGGATTCTGTTTGCGAGCTCAAGGGGCCGGGCTCTGCAATGGATGCAGAAAGTGGTCTTGAAGGCTACCGATGTCGGTAGAATGCCGACGTCGGCCGCAGGATCACCGACGTCGGTAGTGGTAGAATGGGGACAGAGACTAAAAATAGCCTCTGTCCGTTCTTGCACGCCGCCGGGTCGAAGGATTATGGGAAGAACGGTCATGAGGATGCTTAAATGGGCGCGGGAGGAAGATAATGAGGAGATTTGGCATAATAAAAGCTAGGAGGGAGGTGGGGGGATCCAAGGGAGGATCCAAGGTGGCAAGGGTGAGGTGGAAAGGGGGCCACTCAATTAAAATATTTTAAGTTATTTTAATTTAATGAATGGAGGGGACTAGGACAATGGTTAGGATATGGGTTGAGACGGACAAGGGGAGAGAATGCAAGATGACCAAGGTGCAGACACATTTCCGATGTCTACAATATTATTACATGATTTAAAAACATTATTATAAACAATTTGTTTAATTTTCCATATACTTGTGTCATCCTCATGCCTTTGGTTTCTTGTGTCAACTTCCACCTTCCTCCATTGAATTCTTGTTGTTATTACCTCAACACTCACATCTTCACTCTTTGCCTTTTTAGGTATCCATACTTGATAATTCTTCTTATCATTTGGCTTCTTAAGCCATTTAGGCATCTTATAACCATGATCTTGTGCCAATACTTCCTATTGCTTTCAAATTTGCTTATTCCACCATTTAAGCATTACATATCCATGGTTGATTGAGAACTCCACCTTTCTCTTTGCTTCTCTAACCTGTATATCAACAAATTAATTCTTATGAGAATAAGAAAAATCAAATTTTGAATTCACCAATACCTACTTAATGGGCTACTCCATGGGTTCTTTGACTTGCATAGTTTATTGATTATTTGTACTTTCCTCTTCCTATATGATTGGCTGTTCTCTTGCCTCTTCTTGGATTTCAATGGCATCATGGAAGTAATCTTCATCTTTCATCTCTATTATTATTTGTATTTGGTCCTAAATACCTTTCTCATGCATTAACCAATGCATTCCTTCTTCCTTATTAGTAGCATCAAACTTACTTCTCTCTTTTGTACATTCACTTGTGCACTTGGTGTCTCCTCTTGTACCAATATCCTCACTCTTTAAGGCCCTTATCTTGACCTTCTTAAGGCTAATCATACATAAAATTACCCATTCAAAGAAAACATTAGATATAAAAATACGAGACCACAAGGTCCCTTTGAGTGTTCTCTTCACCAACACTCTCATCTTCTCAAGTGCTCTTCCTGGCACTTCATCTTCTCTTTCTTCTGTCTTCTTATTCTCTGCAATGAGAACCTTATTCACAATCTATTCCTCTTATTTTTTCTCACTTGGGAAAATTTTCATACTTTTCAAGCCTCTATGGGCTTCTCTCTTCTTGGAAATCTCCTTTTGCCTCTTTCTCCTCTTCATTAGGAGTTTTATTGGCCACTTCAACCTTTTCCTTATTGGCCATACCCATGCTTGCCTGTTCATCTGCATCCAAGAATCATATTTATATACAAACTTAGATAAATATCTATTTAAACTATCAATCTCTCTATAAATTTCATTAATAGTCATACCTTTCTTTTTTGGATGTTTGATCTCTTATTATTACCCTCATGTTTTATGCTACTCTATAATGTCCTCAATAATACTTCCATCTCTAAGATCTTCACCCAAGTATTTTACACCTTGGTCTCTTGATCCCTTCAGGTCCTCACCTAGGTATTTTTCACCCTAGTCTTTTGGTCCACTTGTCTCACCCAAGCCTTTCTCCTTGCCTGGTCTTTTTGACAATTTATTGGATCTCACCTAGGTCTATTGTACCTAGTCTCTTGATCTCTTATATGACCTATTGATCCCTTTTTAAAATCTTGTAACAACTCATAATCATCAAAAATTTATCAAATTCACAATATATTCATGATTTGATACCATAAACTGATGCCCATCCTAGCTCAACCAACTCACTCATATGCAAAATCTAGTGTTAACCCACAAACATCTCTTATAGACCTTACTTATGAGTTGAAATTCTTATTTATGAAAAAAAACTTATTGTTTAAATATGAACTCATATATACACTTAATAAACATTAACATACCTCTATAGAACCATTTAGATAATTCATTCTTTGATTGAAAGCTCTATATTCTTCATTTACTTGTTGGCTTGTGCACCTTTCCTTGTAGCATGTTTTATCTATATTTTGGACATAAATTCTCATAGATTATCTCAATCATTAATTAATTTTTTTTTGATACCCATTATTCCTTTATATAACATACCTAAAAATATCACGAGTTTACTTTCTATGAAATTGTACTTCCTTCTTTAGCCCCTGCTTTAATTAGTCCTCCTTTCATGTAAAGCTCCTTATCTTGAGTAAAGTAAGGAATTTATGACCAAAATAAGCACCTTTATAGATACCTATTAACACCTTATAGGTGAATAAAACATTTATTTCACCCCTTATTTGGACAAAAACCACTTTTCTAGATAAGCCTACTCTTTCTTGGCTTGCAGACACCTAGATCTCACTTTTGTTATCCTTTTTCCATACTTCTCCATACTCCCCAAGTTTTAAACCAATTCCAATATTTTATTAACATATTAAAGGTACATATAAAAAATTTTCATGCAATTTTAATGGTTATAACTCATTGTAGGGGTCAAACCCTAGTTTTAGGGTTTTTCTAAGCCTATACAGGGTTGAGAGTACAAAGAATTCAACTGGGAGTGATTTGAAGGGTTTAAAAGATAAAAAATAAATTTTTGAGGTATGTCTAGGTTCTATTCAAAATTTCCAACGAATTACCAATCCATACTAACCTTCTTCACATTCCAACCATTTGCCAATCTAACTTAACTTGACTGTGTTTCTTGTGACAGTTAACAGGGGTGTAAGGTTTTCATCTAATCCCCTATTATAATAGGTTTTATGAGTTAAAAATAGGTTATCCTTCCTTAAATAACATAAACACATGCATAATATATTTTAATTAATTCATTTTTTGTCAAAACATATAAATCTCTATGCCCTGCCTGCACTCTATCACCTACAGGCTTAAGAACAGGGTTTTATGGATTTTAAAGGCATTTAATGGGTTTTATGTCTTCCTTTATCATCATAAATACTATAAATTAACTAAAAAACCTTTCCATATGGTTTTTTAAACATCATTCATTCATTTTCATGTTGATCAAACATTTTGACAGTGGACTGTGTGCTTAGGTTTAGAGTGCCCTGTCTTAATCCCTTTTTTGAATCCAACCACTCTAAATATATTTTACAACAATAAAAAAGTTATAAATGGTTAATAAACAAGTTATATATATTCCTCACTCATATTATCATACCAAAATATGATCTTAGAAATCAATCTACTATACAAAACATGCAAATTTCTTATCACTGCTTGTACCCTATCATACCCTATTTATGATCCTTTATTCTTTTCAAGATTTATAGACCTCTTTGTCTCAAGATACAATATCCAATGGTTTCCTATCAGATATTTATAGGTTATTCATACATTTTTATTAATAATATAAGTTATTGTGTCATTAAACCTTCAAGAAAATACACACACAGGCCTGTATATTCTTATCACTGTTCCAACTAGATCTCTTCACATGAAATCACTATTTTCATGGTATAATCATGAGAATAAAATATAATTATTTCTTAATAAAGCAAGGTTACTTAAAATATTTCTTAATTTTTCATGATTCATGATCAATGGCTTCCAAATCCTTATTGACACATTCACACTTCTTTGTCCTCACTTTCAATCTTCACTTTCTCTTGCTTTCTTGCATCCTTCTGATCATTATTTCTTTCTCCTTGAATGAGAGATCCTATCATTCTCTCTCTTTCATCTACATACATCTCTTTGTTTTTTTAATGAGCATAATACATATATTATTCTTTTTAAAGAGTCTCTTCCTCTTATGCCAACTTGGCTCCAAAGCCAACTAAGAAGATTTATTTATAATAATATGACAATTTATAAGATTCCCTAACAAACATCTATGGTTGGAAGATTTCAACCATTCCCTTGATTTTATCCACAAGCCAAGATTGAATTCCAACATAGATATCTTCTCTAACTAATTTTCACCCTTTCACTCTTTTCCACTTTTTAAATTTGGCATTTACATTTACTCCTCCTTAAAAAACATTTGGAGGGAAAATAAAATAATTTGAATTCAAATTCAAGCATGACTAGAGATTGCATGCCTATTGAAGGCTAATATCAACTTAATCATGTGATACATGAAGGTGAATGTAGATGCTCCTACATTAAAGTCCTTTCTTGTGATGAGGAAAAGACAAGCCTAGAATAGCCTCGATCCTTTTGGCATTAATAGACAAGCCTTCTTTTTAAACAATATGACCCAATAACTTACCTTCATGGAAAAAAAATGCACTGTTTTGGATTAAGGGATATTACATACTCCCTACACTTCTCAAACACTTGCTTTGGATGCTCCATATGATCAATAACATACTTTGAAAAAATAGTTATATCATCAAGGTACACAAGCAAACACTTTTTGATCAAACCTTTAAAAGCCATGTCCATTTCCCTTTGAAATGAAGCTCCAACATTAGACAAACCAAATAACATCTTCCTATAGGTAAAGGTCCCCCATTTTTTAGTGAATTATATCTTGAACTGCTCCTCTCCTTTCACCAGTATTTGATTGTAACCTGAATAACCATCAAGAAGTGAAAAGCATTGAGAACCTTAAAGAAATTGAAAAATTTGTTCCATGGAAGGTAGTGGATAATTATCTTTGAGAGACACCCTATTAAGGTCTCAAAAATACATAAAATATGATCTCTCTATTCTTCTTTTAGATACGTATAATATTATCCACCCAAGTTGAGTGTTTGATAGGAAAGATGATCCTTGACGTAATCAACTTGGTCAGCTCTTTCTTCATAAGTTCCTCTATCTTGGGGTTGATAGGCCTTTATTTTTACCTAATTGGTTTAGCTCTAGGTTATAACGCAATGGTGTGATGAGCTATACTTGGATCAAACCATTTCAAATATTTATATTCCCAAGAAAAAATGTCATGAAACTCTTTGCATAATTCAATAAAGGCCTACCTCTCAGACATAGAATATGTCTTACCAATTTTCAGAAGCTTGTCCTTGTAAATCATGACTCTCTCATAGTTATATTCTTTCATGGACATGCTCATTATTTATTTCTTCTTTTGATCATCTTCATTAAAAAAACTCTCCAAAGTAATCAGTCCTTTAGGTATCTTGTTTGTCTTCAGCTGAATAACTTGTTCTTCATATTTATCATGCAGTCTCTTTTGGTTCCTTGAGGAGAATTTTGCCTCATTTTTTAAGAAGTGTGCAATATGTTAATCACTTTCAAACACTTGTCATGACACTTCATTATATATAATATAAGACCTCACAATGACCTTGATATGAGACCGATCTTTTTCCTTCCATATATCAACAACTACATCAAACTATGCTCCTATGGTAGCTAATCTATCAACATGTTTATTTGAATCCCTTGGTATAGGTTGTATGTTTAAGGCATCAAAGTATTAGAGTAGGTCCCATACCCTATGCTTTTAGGATTTAAGAAAGGGGTTCTTGGCTATAACTTGATTTCTCACTTGATGGATGATCAATTCACTATCCCCATAAACCTTCAAATTCTTGATCCCTCTCTTCTTTTCCCATTGGAGGTCATGAACTAGGCCTTCATATTCTACCACATCGTAGGTGTAGCTAAAATGTAATTTATATGAGGATTAGTATTGATTATTTTATGGAGAAACTAACATAATTCCAGCTCCTACATCTACTTTGCTTCTTGAGCCATCAATTTTTTTTCCATATCCCTTCAAGTTCATGATCTTCATTAGTGAGTGAAGGAATGGAAGCATATTTTTCATGCATATAATAAACTCTGAAATTAGTCTCTTATATGAATTTATATGGATCAATTTCATGCATTTCAGTGCTATACTTATCAAGGAAAAGATCAAAAATACCTTCACGGGGGGAGGATGCTTCACCATTCATGACACCTTCTTCTTCTTTACTAATTAGACAATTCTGATTTGAAATTGTGTCCATGTATGGCTCAATATGAAACCTTGCTAATGGTTATGTCCTTATAGTCACCTTGGTTCCATATCTTGTTTTAAAAGATATAAAATACCAATAAAAAAAATGTACCCTCCTATCTTAGCCATGAAGTCCCTCAACAAATAGATAGAAAAATGAGCTGGAAGGTCTACCACCATAATGTCTTGTATAATGGGGAAACTTGGGCAATCATGTAGAAAGACTTTCAAACCTCTGACCAATCCCACTATCTTGGTTGGAGTACCACCAAGATGAAACACACCTATAATATGTGGTTCATACTTCAATCCCAACTTATCAGCCACCACCTTAGGCATGACATTGGTACTAGCTCCACTATCTATAATACAATTGTGAACTAACTTGTCTCCCACAATGAGTGCGAGGTAGAAGGGTGGAGGCTTTTCAGATTTGGTGGAGGGATATAAGACATAATTTGGAATATTGGTAAGGGATAAATTATTGTGTTTTTAATTTTGAGGGGCTACATGAATTCTCATAAGCTATTCTCGTAAGAGCTCCTTTTGACCAGGCATATGCAAGACTTCCCAAAGTGATATGCTTGTCTTGGTATTATTCAAAGAATAAAAAATGTTTAAAGGGGAAGTATTCACATTTTTTTTAATTCTTAAAGGTAGTGAGGGATATTAAACTTTCTACATTGTAGGCTTGATAACCCTACTCGCATTCTGGATTTATTGAGGAACATGACTGGTAGTAGGTATTGCACTAGGATTCACACTTTGTGGCCTTGGAGAGGCATTTATTGGATTCTCATGTGATTCAAAAACATCTCCCAAAGCTCTCTTTTTAGCTCTTGTGTTGTCTACAATTGATGTGCTTTGATTCAACACAAATCATCCTTCACTTGAAAGTTCATCATACCTATACTTTGGCTGCTACCTTCTCCATAAATATAATTTTGCATGAGATTCACTTCTTCTAATGTCATGTAAGGAGTAGCTTCTTCTTGTGCCACCAAAGCTTGGATATCTTCTCCATCATCATACATACACTAACCTTGAGGTTGTCCCGATTGGTCCAAATGATCCTCTTCTTAGACCAGATTAACATGCACTAGAACAACAACTTTGTAGGAGTGGAATTAGAATTATAGGCATTGGGTTGCCTATTAAAAACTTTTTGACCTTGTCCTCTTCCTTGGTAGTTGTATTGGGGTGGATCTCTATAGCCTTGTTGAGGATAGTATTAAGGGTTAGGTGGGGCACTTGCCTGAACTTGAGCTTACTTGAGTTGAGCTCATAATGATTGGATCTCTTCATCTTTGTGGACAACATTATCCATCTTCTTGGGAGTGGTTGTCAGCTTGGTATTAGTATTAGGAACTTGTGCTACGCTTAGAGCCTCAACTAAACTATGAACCAATAAAGACAAAAACTCTTGGAGGTAGCTTTCCATCCTATATCAAGCTATTCTCAGCTTCAATATTTATCTCATATACATCTGGTAGAGTAAATCCTCCCATTAACTACAACATTACTACCACATTAGTACCAATAGCCTTGAGATAAGTGGGAAATATAAAGCTTAGAGGAGGCTTCATGATAGGTGGCAACCTCTGCCATGTACTTTGAAATCCTTCAATAAAATCTCTCATGGATTCATTAGGACCTCTATTTATCACATTCAACTGGTGGATTAGCGAAGTATGGTCACTCTTACTCTCAAATCTAGTTACCAATAATTCCCTGAAGCTATCCTAACTTGTAATGCAACCACCTTCCAAAGTCCTATACTAGTCAAGTGCCTTACCTTTTAGAGACATAACAAGCAATCTAATGGCTATGTTGGCTCAAGTGACATTATGGAAATTAAAAAAACTTGAAATGTACATAATATGCTTAGATGGGGTAATATGACCCTCTCCATTAAAACTAGGGAGATTCTTGGTAGCATTGGGAGGAATAGGGTCATATGTAGGAAGGTCAATTGAATTTTGGGTGTTGAAGGTTGGGAAAGGTTGATACCTATCCATTTTTCCTCTTTCCACTTTATCTCCTATCTCTTCAATCTCCTCAACTTCTTCTTTTTATTATTCAAAACCTCCTTGCCTAAGGTCTCTAAGCATTAGGAATGGTTCAGGGTGTTGTTCTTCAAGAAGAGTTTCAACTAGAGGGGGTTGCTTGAATATCTTATATGACCTAGTGAGGACCATGAAGTATAATGTGGAAAACTTGATTTACAACCAGATATTCTCACCTTTTGGAGTTGCCAAATTCTAGATTAAGAATATTTCTATAACCTTAGGCTTATCAAGACCAGTATTCACCTTGACATGTAAATAATTAGGACTAGCGGTCCCACCAGGCATGTTAGAACTGTTGTCACCAAATATTTCACCCTAGAAGAGAGTGTTCAAGTCTCTTATAGATTTGGGAAATGTTGGAACATTTCTAAGCATGTGGGTATAACTATAGAGGAAATGAACCTCTAGATTTAAAGGGCTAGCTCCTTGAATGTATCTCTATAAAACAACTTCTGTCTAAACTAGTTTGCTTGAAGGGAAAAGAGTTAGAAATTACATAAAAGGAAACCTACTCTAAGAGTGGTGATGCACGAAGATTATCTTCCATGTGAATATCATATTCTAGTACAAAATACAATAAAACACATAGACCATCTTCAAGCTCTAAGGATTCTAACACAAGTATTTCAGTATAGTGGCGAGATGTATAAAATAACACAAGACAAATGAACTAAAAGGTAAGTTGCACATTTCAAGAACAATTATACACTTAAAACAATTTAACACACTTGAATGCACTCTATATAACCTGTTAGACTAATAAATTTTTCTTAGGTGTGAAGGATAAAGGATGGAAGGATGGAAAATTATCACTTGTTGTCACTATATGTTACTTACACCCTCAGATAATTATTTAGAAATTGAAAGAAAAAAAGACTTGTACTAATGCTTAAAGGCAAAATATGACATCAACCTAGCAGGGATTTACCATACATTGTGTGGAACTTATTTTTACTAGCCTATGGGCTATATTTATAGCATAAAGGAAGCAAGAGGGGAGGTTTTTTGGCACTAACAAGAGGAATCAATCTATTAGAAGCCTCCAACCATGGTTTCAACTATCTCTACAAATGATGCTCATTTATGCCATTTGATTGATCCATGTCACCTCAAGAGGTTACACAATTAACTTGGTCTCTCAAAGATGCTTCCCCAATGGTTACACTAGTAGAATCAAGATATTCCAAGCTGAGTAATGGAATCAATATAGTTATTGTAAATAAGACCACATGTTGTTGATTTTTCTTGATGCTAACAGATTCTTATCAACTCACTGAGGTGTGTAATGGTGTAGGGGAGAGTCCCTTTCATTCTGTTGGCCTTAGAGGTGAAACCACCTGAAGCTTACTTGTATGCCTCCCTGGTATTGTTAGGATGCTGGCTCTACATGTATGTCTGTAAACATCCCATGGAAGCTTACTCTAGCTTGACCTTGGTCAAATGTTCCATTCCTATGAAGTCCCTCAACCTCTCACTTTTTGATTGGCCATTGATAATGACTCAGATCTTGATCAGAATGCTCAAAGTGATGTGAGCCCTCTAATCTACTTTATCTTGCTCTATCTAATCTTTAATAGATGAAGGATGTGAGCCCTTGGATCTGTGAACATTCAAGCAAAGACCATCAATATTCTTGGGACCCACTATTTAAATGCCAATAACTAGCTCATCACTATTTAAACACCAATGGCTAGCCCATCACCCTAAAGTTGACATCCGTGCAACTATCACTCTACTAGAACTATTCCTTTGAGGTATTTTCTTTGGACCTTTGCTTCGGCACTTTCCTAAACAATTTTCCCATGAACCCTTTTATCCAAAATAATTAACCTTTCATTCCCCTTCTTATTTCACCTTTCAAAAATCTTGAACATGCCCTTCAACCTTTCGAAATGTCCTTTCAAAAATCTTGAATATGCCCTTCATCCTTTTGAGATGTCCCTTGAGAAAACTTGAAAAAGACACTTTTATTTCTTAAGTAATTCCTTTGGACAAAAGTCTAAAGGGATTATGCCTTAGTTTCTTTTGATTTGGAAACACTCCCTTCAAATAAAAAATACCTTCGAGAAAAATACATAGGCACCTTACTTGAAAATTCCTTCAAAATTTTTGTTGAAGATGCCCCTTCAAAAATCTGGAAGATGTCTTTCAAAAAAAATAAACTGCACCCTTTGGAAAACTTGAAAAGGACACTTTCCCAAGAAAAAGACCCTTCGAGAAATTGTGTAGGGAACTTTCATGAGAAACAATTCCTTTTGAAATCTTGCAAAGGACCAATTCCTTCAAAAAGATTGAAAGTGCCTTTGGAAAAATAACTCCTTCAGAAAGATTGTTTCAGAAAAAATGTCTGAAATAATTCCTTTGGAAAGACTATTTCAGAAAAAATGTTTGAAATAATTATTTTATCTTGAACAAAAAAAACTTGAAATAAAACCTTGCCGAAAGAAATAACACTTGTGTAAAACAACCGAACAAAGGCTTTCGAAGGAAATTCCACTTGACACTTTGCTTTGGGCATAGTGTAAAATGTTTCCTTTGATAGACAAATTCTGAATGCTACACTTATGCAAAATGAAAGATGCAAAACTTGGGAGTGAAAATTGGCTAACAGGAACTACTGGGTGATAACTTAAAAGACCTTTTCAAGACTTAGTTTTATTAAAGGAAATGTATTCATGATTTAGTTTTTATACATTTTGATTGGGATTTATTATTATATTTTGGTCTTCAGGTTTTTTATTTGAACATTGTGTCTAATGGATTTTGGCCTTTGGAATTTTTATTCAAGACTTTTGGTCTTCAAAATTTTTTGTTTGGTATTTTCACATCAGACATTTTGTGCAAACAAATGTTCTGAATGACTTATTTTTTATCTACAATTTTAGTCTTCAAGTTTTTTGTATTAGCCTTTGTTTTCAAATTTTTTGTTCGGATATTTTATAGACTTAGTCACAACAAAAAACCTGACTCCTGATTCTCGACTATCGAAAGCCCATTATTCTTGGCCAATAAAGCAAAATACTTCCTGATACTTTCTAAGGATACCTACAAACTAAACTAACTATATATGAACTATGCATAAAGTATGAAAAATGTGAATGTTGGGCATTTATAGTGAACTATAATTGAATTCTAAAGGCTATATACAATACAAGAAACCATTGATGTCTTCATTACTCTCAAATGAATTCAAACTTGAATGCTATCCTGCATAAGAAAATCCCTAGTTACTTGTGAGACTATTGAAAGTAAACAAGGAACTAGTGGAAAGGAGATTTTTTGATAGATAACATAAACAAATTGTAAGCACTAAACATAATTACAATGGAATCTTCATCTAAGGCATTTAAGGGAACACTTCCACCATCACCATTTTCTATAAAGGACTCGAATGAATTCAATAATATAATTTATGATGCCACCATTTTTGATAACAGGTATGGGAACTACTTTAAATTATAGGATATTGTCAATTATGTTGACAAGTTTTCACTAGATCGAAATATATATCCCTCGGAGTGACTATTCATCATAGACTTGATAACAATTAAGAGATAGGGATTGCATTTTATTACGGCCAAGCCTGATGTGATACTATGCATCAACCTCCTCTGAGACTTATTATTCATAGGCAAGGTTACACATGATGATTTTTTACACCACATGCATAACCAAATGATTGTGGTGTGCATATCTCAAACAAATTTTTAGAGGTATTTGTCACTACCAACATCAGATGCTTATTTTTACAATCATAGGTTAGTTTCATGGAATCAGGTTTATACTATGGAAAAGGTGTTGAATTCATGGCTTTTCCCTAAGGAAATCATGACATACAAAGGCAATAATCCCATTCCAATCAATAAGTTTAGGATGGGAGTGTAGATTGGCATGATGTTTCTTAATAGGATATATGAAATGCCCATCATCTATTTCCTCAATTTAGACTAGGTACCATTGTTGCATATGATGTTGACTAGTGATACAATGTTTGCCTTGGATGAAATTATAAACTACAAATTTAGAGAACAAATCATTCACAAGGACAAGCATCCCACTCTGGGGGGGTAATTCTATATGATGCCATATATTTTGAATGTTGTAATGGGAATAATGTATAAAGTCCTCAATAAGCTAAAGAGCCTGACCATTGACTGTATCAAAAATTACATTTGTGATCATTTTCAATTTTTACATATCTATACTTATACCAAGAATATGTTGAGGATTACTAAGGATGTTTATCCTAAAGTCTGGTAAGTAATCCATAGGTCTCTAATGACTAGAGTTAGAGAAAGCATCATGAAGACACTATTTGGAAGAGGTGATTATTTTATGTATCCTATCTACACTATTATCATGATCATTGGGCACAAGGTTCATCCTTTGATCCTTCCAAAATATGTAACTAGTAAATTGGTTAAGCAAAAAATTACTTTCCAGCTTTGGTGGAGCATTGAGCAATACCTACTTAAAAATAATAAGAGCATGGTCTATGAGCATCATATGGTCATTATCAAGATGGTATACATAATGAGAAAGCACTTTGGATATGTGGGTGCAAAAATAAAGAGTTATCATTTGTCCATAGAACCACATAAGGATTGGGATCCTCATGGCTACATCTAAAAACACAATTAGGGCCTTACTATCCCCTACCAACATGTCCATTATGATTATGAATTTTTATTTATGAACACATAGAATGATGATGAGGTCTTAGAAAGGGCAAGGTTTATCAATTTGAAGGAAGATCACTGAAGGGTGATTCAAAAGGAACCTTCAATCACTATGAAGGAATTGTATAATAGAATGACACTATCAAGATGGACATCCTCAAACTTTTAGAAGGACCAACCCACAAAGCAGTCCAAGGAATAAGGAGATCTATCACATTAGCTTCCTTTCAAGTTTAAAGATATCAAGAAAGAACCAGGGGTGAGTGAACTTGATCCTAGGGGAGTTCTAGGAGAACCCATCAATATAGATTCATCTAATGAGGAAGAGAAAGGATAAGATCCCCCAGCTACCAATATAATTGAAATGCATGTGGATACCCCCCAAGAATAAGAGTCTACATCTTTAGGGGTAACCAAATAGGAAGTAACTACCTCAATTTATCAAGGCTCCTCTTGATAGCCTAGGACTACTATTTATTACAAAAGGAAGCCTAGGACTCCCCCATAGGTAGTCCTATAATAGATCAATCTAAAATCTTATCTGTAATACCCCAAAAAGTATTAGTGCAAGAGGAAGAAGAATATTATGATGAAGAAGAGGAGTTGGAGAAAACATCATCTATGGAAAACACAATAGGTAAAAAAGCTTTGTCTATAGAGACCACCTCCTTTCTCTCTTATTCTATTCCTATATTTACATCTATGCCAATTTCATTGATGTATAAAACTCCCAAGGTGGAAGTTATTACTTCCAATCTTGATGATATATTAACCACCTCCTCTTTATTGCATTTTCCTCTATTCACCCCAAGAATTATGAAGGATGTTACCATTATTGATCTACCTTCCACTACCTTTGATCCATCTACTATTCCTTCCACTTCCTTCATGTCCACTTTTAGTATTCCTTCTATTACTACCATAGTTAGATCATTTAAAAGGAAAATGGCATTTAAAAAGATTGATATAGCCATGGCCACTCCCCAACTCCATGTCTCATCCACCCAAATCACTCTCCCCATGCCATCCACCACTCCATCTTAGGAAACCATTATCACTAGATCAAGAAAGGGAAAGAAGGAAAAGATATAGGTTATCATAGTCTATCCACTCCCCCAATATGGAGGTTTAGATTGGTCTAAGATAATTTGGACTTTCTTTCCTAACACAATTGTCAAGGCAGGAAAGAAGTAACAACTATCTGAGGAAGTTAAAGAACTTATGGTCAAAACCACAAATGAGATAGACCTCAACCAATTGATAATTTCACTATGGGATAGTTATTTAAGGGCTAAGACCTCTCAAATGCCTAGCTTCAAAATAATAGAGGTCCTATCTATTACAACTTTATTTGACAAGTCATTTGGGAGTATTTAGAGGGTAAGGAAGAGGAAGTTAGAAGATGACGCTGGTAAGGAATTAATTTTTGAAGAGAAACAAAAGCTATTGTCTTTGACAAAAAGACCAAATATAAAATTAGGGAAATGCCCCTATAATGAAGACTTCAAATCTCTAGATAAAGCACATAAGGATGTAATTGTGGCAATTCATGAAGGCACATAGTTGGCTAGACAAGAACTAGAGGTAGAGTTGAAGAAAAAAAAAATAATAATAATACATATCCTAGCTAAAATTGAAGATGAGGTCCAAGAGGTAGAATCAAAGTGCTAAAATTCTTTGGAAGCATTAGATTTTATGAGGGTTGAATTATCCCCCCATGTTTCCAATACTCACAAATTATTTAATTCTTTGAAATCTGATGAGAATAAAGTGAAGATGTTAATTGTTCACATAATTAATAAGGATTATAGCCACCTAGATATAATGACACGATTAGAGTCATATAGTGCACTCAATATGGTAGTCACCAAGATAGAATAGGCTAGGGAATGGGTAATAATAGTTAGATCTTTAGTCCCCAAATATAAAGAGTAGGAGACCCTCATTATCTAAACTATGAATGATTTAAAATTTTCCAAAGTAAAGGATGCTATAGGGAAGTTGATCAATAAGATTAACATTGATCAAATTATTTAGGAGGCTTCAAAAATTTTAAAGCAAAGTCTAAAAGGACTATCATTGGAGGACATAGAAGCTGAGTTGAGATTTTCTATGAAGAAGGTGACTAAAGTTGAGATCTTCAAGATCAACTTCTAAATGACTAAATTAGAGCATGTAAAGCTACTATGGAAGGTTAGTAGGGTGCATAGACCACCTATTTTGAATTTGGAGATAATTTGGTAGTAGCATGATGTATCACATAAATGTTGGCTTGAGATAGAGTCAAAAAAGAAGCAAACTCAAGCTACCACTTCCAATTCTATGTCAACAACCACATTTATAATGCCAACTAAAGTCTATGCAGCCATCTAGATGTCAACATAGCCATGAAGGGCCAAGTTTTTGCATGTAAATTTATATAGTAGTGTATATTTATATATTAGTTAGAACCATATTTTAAAGTTGCCTATTCATTTTTGTAAACATGCACATGTTTCATGATTTTTGTAAAGGCTAACTTAAGTTATTAACCACTGTAAGATAACTCTATACGGTTTTGTCCATAATTAGAAATGAAGTTATAACTATGACATGTAATATATCTTTCATGTACTTGGAGGATGAGATGACCCCTTCACCAAGTCTATTTAAACACATGTAACCCATAGTTTTGAAGGGTCAGAGAATTCTCAATATATAGGAACAAGAGTAATTTTGGTTGTCAACTCATGTGTTTGTATATTTTCTTTCCAATGTTTATAGAATTAGGCTTATTTATTTGGTTGTATGATTCAATAACTCTTAGTGTGAAAAATATATGAATGAGTTCTTTCTTTTCTTGATTGATATGATAGTCTTAGATGTGCAACATACAACACACATTGATATGTACGACAATGCCCTTTCGTCTATCTAATACAAGATTATTTTAAGGGCCTTGTAATACCTTCATGGGTAACTTTAAGGAATTGAGAGGAACTTAATATAATCTCATAAGAGATAATTTGAAGGGAATTGTCATACATTAAATGGAATGTTGAAAACATCTTGTAATAGATACCTTCAAAATGAACAAGTGGAATTTTCCATTACATGAAAGGCACTACTAGGTGATATGTTGAAGGCCATTGAAGTGATATTTTGAAGGCCCTTGTAATAACTTCAAGGCATCTCCTAGGAGATACCTTTAAAACATTCACAAGAGTGGATTTCCCCTTCAAGGTATCTTCTAAGAGATACATTTCAAATAGAGATAAGAGTGGATTTCTCCTTCAAGGAACAAGTGTAATTTTCCTTTACATAAAAGGTACTACTAGGTGATATTTTGAAGGCCCTTGTAATGCCTTCAAGATATCTCCTAGGAGATACCTTTCAAACATTCACAAGAGTGAATTTACCCGTCAAGGTATCTCCTAGGAGATACCTTTCAAATAGGCACAAGAGTGGATTTTTCCTTTAAGGAACAAGTGGAATTTTATTTTACATGGAAGACATTATTAATAGTTGTAGAAAAAAGTGGTCAACAAGTGGAATATCCTATTTTGGCACTACTAGGTGATATTTTGAAGGCCCTTATAATACCTTCAAGGTATCTCCTAGGAGATACGTTTTAAACAACCAAAAGAGTGGATTTCCCCTTGAAGGTATCTCCGAAGAGATCGCTTTCAAACAGGCACAAGAGTGGATTTTTCCTTCAAAGAACAACTAGAATTTTACTTTACATGGAAGCCACTACTGTTTGATATTTTGAAGGACCTTGTAATACTTTCAATGTATCTCCTAGGAGATACCTTTCGAATGTGCACATGAGTGGATTTCCCCTTCAAGTTATCTCTTAAGAGATACATTTCAAATAGGGATAGGAGTAGATTTCTCCTTCAAGGAACAAGTGAAATTTTCATTTACATGGAAGGCAAAAGATTTATAGGTGTGGGACCGAATTGTGGTTTGTAAAACAACCTCCAAGATTTTAGAAGCTGACTCTTCATTTAAGTTTGGGGGGTGAAAAGGGAGAAGAAAGAAATGCAAATAATACTAAAATAAAACTAAGGTGATGCACCAAGAGAATTAAAGAATTAACATATAATTTCATAAAAGATATTGAATCCTTAAACACTATAGACCATAAAGAAGAATAAAGCATTAATTAAGATCTATAATGCAAGTAAAGATCAATACTATAGAATCCAAAGAAAAGAAATAACAAGAAGAGATGACTTTCTATTCAAGATAACACAAAACACCACATCCACTTCATTTTAGGTGGAGAATAGAATATATAAGGCCATAAGGGCACATACAAAACATCCAAACACACCTATGAGGGGCACCTATTAAGGTCACAAAATGGAAAATGCTAACTGCTACTATTACTATTCTATTACCAATGGTTGTTTACAAATATAACAAATACAAGTAAATGATAACCAACCCATTCTAAAAGGGATAAGATAAATATATATAGGCAAAGAAATATCTCAAGGGGGTGACACCTAGAAATCCTGGCACTCATGCTTATGATGATGCCATTATAGCTAAGTGAAGGACTTAGTCTCATGAGTGTAGTTAGCCTCTAGATCCCAGATATGGAACAAATTCTTCATTATTATCATGGTCACATTAATTAGGAGGAGCATAGTGGTGTCACATGTAAATATTTGGATATGATTCTATTATGCCATTAGAAATGACAATCATCTTTGCCTTTGACCAATGGTGCTGCTTGGAAGATTAACCCAAAAGGGATTGGCTCCGAGTAGTGTTGGGTCACCACGTGTCAAGATAGAGCTACATTGAGGTGAACCAAGAGCCTCCTTGAGCTAGATGAGCACTTGGATGCCCTATGGAGGAAGTAGAAGGAGGCTGATACCTAGGTAAAATTTTCAAAATGGGATTCAAAAAGGGAGAGGTCAAAAGTATAACTATTTGATACATTGAGCAGGTCTAAAGTCAAACACTAACTAATTTAAGATAAAACAAGGTGGATTTTGATCCATAATTATTGGTGACTCACAGGGTTGTCCACCTGTAAATAAGAGAACACAAATACTCTAGCATGTAGACCAATCAACACAAAATTTAGAAAAAAATGGAGAGGCTTGCAAACTTACAACTTTTGAAGGACCACCTTCAAAGGTTCCCACTCTTCTTCCTTGGGCTAGGCCTTCTTATTGAGAGCTTCAAAGGATCTATCTAGATCAATAATCTCCTTAAAGGAGATTCTCCCTAGGCCTTAAACTACCACCAACATTTGGAACTCTAGCTAGGTAAGTGGGTGCAATATCTTATCCACTTTAGAGGCATCAAGTGATTGACTGAGAGCCATAAACATGGTCTAGTCATTATATTTCTATTCTAGTAGTGATTTAATTTGGTCTTTAGGGAGGATGATGTTATATGCCAAGAATGGGGAGGGGAGTTCTAATTGGACTAGATGTTTAATGTGCACCCACCTATTTTGGACTACATTTTCCAAGGCATTAAGGAATGCCTTACACTTGGTGGTTTCTTTGTTACAACCTAAGAATTCATTGACCTTTACCACCACTTAACTTTGATCAAACACACTTGATGTATGTAACATCTTGTTTAAAGTGCTATAGATATTTTAGATGAGGAGATGTGAATTCAAGACCTTGGGGAACATGAAGGCAATGACCTAGTTGATGATTATTCTTACCTAAGAACTCAACTTATATGAATCCATGATGAAAGTGAGTACTGGATTTAAGTTTGTGTCCATGCTCTTGATCCTCTCCTAGTAAGACATATACAACTGTTGAACCATAGGGAGGATCTTTGTGGTATATGGGTGGGTGGAAAGGTCATTATTTAGCTTCTTAATTCCTTAGTCCTTAATAAAGGATTCATGTTGGGCCTACTACTAAAACTTGAGATATGCCTGATTAAAATCCATGAGATTCTAATTGGTCCATGTAAGTTCATCTTCTTTGCTTCAGAGTTGGGCTTCTATAGCCATTCACAAATTAGATTCTACCTAGAATATTTCATTAGAGATGTGGATCTGAAGGTCAGACCTCACTTTATTACGTATTGAGGTAGTTTATTGTGGCCTTCACCTTGGTCTTCTCTATCTATCAGGTCAATTTGATGTAGACTATAGTTATAGACTTATGTGTTTCCTCCATTAGCTCAATCCTATAATTAGGTCTGGCTTGGTTGATATTGAGGCTAACTTCTTGAATTACATAGTCCCCTAATTACAATTGATCTTGGGGCTTGACTACTCAAGGATGTAGATGCATAATCATGAGGGATTGTTATGTAGGGTCATAAAATGATGACATGTGAGTCACCACTGGGGCCTTAGCTTACTTTCCCCTCTTATTTTCTATCTAATCCTGTTAGGCCCTTCTTGCTATGTCTATTTGTTGATGGTACTACTCTAGTGAATAAATGCTTTCCCTTATAAAGGGGAGTGTCTATGGAAACATGAATGTAATGGTCATTTGCTATTGTGAACTAGTGGATGCTATTCCTCTAGAGGTGAGTGGATGAAAGGTGAGGTTGGAAGGATATAAAGGTAGAAGTCCATGAAGTAAGGTGAAGGGTGATTATGCCATGATGGGAGATAATGTGTATGAATAGGGTGGAGGAGTAAGGAAATGTGAAAGAGAGGAGATTGAGATCATGGAGGAAAGTTATATGAGATTGATGGTAGGCTGGGGAGTTGAAAAGGAGAGTGGGGATAAGGAAGTAGTTGGCTGGGTAGTGGAGACTGCTACAACCCAAGGTGAAATAGTGGAGGGAAATGTGGAGGTGATAAGAGAGGTAGAAGTGGAAAGAAGGGGTTGTGAGAAGTGTATTTTATTCTAGGGGGTTCTACTAGGGGGTTGGACATTGGTGCCTTGGGATGCTTGTACTAAGATGACCTAGCATAATCTTGGGGCTTGACTACTCAAGGATGTAGATGCATAATCATGAGGGATTGTTATGTAGGGTCATAGAATGATAAATGTGAGTCACCACTAGGGCCTTAGCCTACTTTCCCCTCTTATTTTCTATCTAATCCTATTAGGCCCTTCTTGCTATGTCTATTTGTTGATGGTGCTACTCTAGTGAATAAATGATTTCCCCTATAAAGGGGAGTACCTATGGAAACGTGAATGTAATGTTTATTTGCTATTGTGGAGTAGTGGATGCTATTCCTCTAGAGGTGAGTGGATGAAAGGTGAGATTGGAAGGATATAAAGGTAGAAGTCCATGAAGTAAGGTGAAGTGTGATTATGCCATGATGGGAGATAATGTGGATGAATAGGGTGGAGGAGTAAGGAAATGTGAAAGAGAGGAGATTGAGATCATGGAGGAAATTTCTATGAGATCAATGGTAGGCTGGGGAGTTGAAAAGGAGAGTGGGGATAAGGAAGTAGTTGGCTAGGTAGTGGAGACTGCTATAACCCAAGGTGAAATAGTGGAGGGAAATGTGGAGGTGATAAGAGAGGTAGAAGTGGACAGAAGGGGTTGTGAGAAGTGTATTTTATTCTAGGGGGTTCTACTGGGGGGTTAGACATTGGTGCCTTGGGATGCTTGTACTAGGATGACCTAGTTATGATGTGCCCTGAAGAGTCTTGTTGCTACTGTAGATATGTTTCCTTTGTCTAAGGAACATCCACTACCTCTTCTCCAAAGGTATCTTCTTCTTATTCTACTTCTTATCCTTCATCATCTTCTTATTCTCCTATTACTATGTTAGGAGAGAATCCTCCTTCTAGGCCCTCCTCTAGATGATGTTCATCCTAGAGATTTCTAATTTTTTTGTCTATTTCCTCCTCATCAAAATTAGAGTATAGCTTGTCAATCTCCTACCTATATTTTGTATAGGTGGCTATTTTCTATTTTATCTAATCTCTCTGGGTGATTTATTTCCTTAGACCCTTCATTAATTTCTTAGATAGGTCATATTTATGGACTATGATGTAGAAGGATTCCCATGGCTTGTAGGTGTCTAATGAGATCTAAGATAGATCCACATAATTTAAAAAGATGTCCTTCATGGGTGACCTACATTGCTCAAGGTACACTTGGGAATAATTATTGGGTAGGATAATAGTATTCAAGGATGTTATGTATCTTATTAGATCATAGCTCAAGCTATCATTGATCAGGTCTAGACCAAACTCCACAAGTTTGGTTATAAGGAGGGGCCCTTACTACCTCTTTATCACTATGATGCCTCCTTTTATGAAGGGGACATCATATAGACCTTTCTTCTTCCCTATTTCATATAAAAAGTCCACTACATCAAGCTAGTGAGCCAACTCTAGGGCTAGCATTCTATTTGTTAGCAAGCATGGAAGCTAGAAGGGCTCACTTTCAAACCCATGCACCTAAATGAATGTAAAGTGGGTCCCCTATAAATAGTTGATTGGGACCTTGATCACTGCCAGCCATGAACTCTATGTGTCTATCATCCTAAACATAATGTCCTCTTAGCTAAGGTTAATGAGGATTGGAGACAAGAATTACTCTGAGAACTTGTAGTAGTCTTGTGTGGTTGATAGGACATGGGTTCATATTGTGACTAGGTTCACCACATTGGGGAAAGTCCTCATCTTGGAAGAGGTGAGTCTAAGATATATGGAAAAGAACTGGGAGTGATATAATAGAATGAGATGTAGAAGAAAAGTTGTGTATAGAAAGGTACCCAGCATTGAAAATTTCACTAACTCATCCTTCATGGTGGTCATCAGGAGGAAGATCACCCCTAGTTGAAAAATCATCCTGAACACCTCCCCTTTATTCATCATCATTAGGAGGAAGACCACCCCTAGTTAAAAATTGGTGACATTAGCATCTAAATCCATCTAAAAAATGTAGGCTAACATGGACAGGGTATCCCTCAAGTAATTCATGGGGAAGCTTTCTAGGGCGATGGGTAGAGGAGGCACTTCCTTATATTCATTCGTAAGGATAAAGTTAAGGAAGTGTGATTTATCACATACTTAGGTATCTTAGACATGTTTTAGGCTCTCCATGTTGTATATTTCAGCCTTGGGGTCTCTTAGGAGTTGAAACATCTCCCTGATTGTAGTTGCATTGATCTTCACCCTCAAATTGGTGTTTCTGATAATTACACTAGTATCGACATCATACCTCACCATGTAGAGGGAAATAAAGTTTTGTCACAGATGAACATAGGGTACCATGAAATAGGTTAGCATGCATCCCCACATTCTATATCTAAATGAGTCATATTATCCTCTGTTGACCTTTAAAGCATTAAGGCATGGGTGCATCCCTCAAATTCTTGGGGTTTCTGGATAGATTAGGGTCAAATATGTCATTTACAAAATTAATAACCAATGCTTGGTCTCTATAGTGCCCTTTGGCCAATTTCTTGATGTTTAACACTTTATACTCTACCTAGGTAGGGGTAGAATCATATGACTTACTCACCATATATTAAGGGGGGAGGTCTCCCTGGTTGCCTGGCAAGTGGATGCTTTGTCTTCCAAGATGCTTATCACCTCTTGATGAATATTTAGAAGTCTCCATCAAGAATTCTTCCTCAAAACCACTCTCTATCTTAATGAAGGTACTATATTAATAATCCCTACTCATAAATTCTCATAATTTTTAGCTTGGATATCTAATATTTATGCTCTCTAAAATTTCTTAATGCTCTCAAAATCTCAATGTATCTAAGTGTTTGGCCAAATGAGGAGAGGGGTATTTATACTGTGATGCCCCTAGGTGAGGTCATCATGGAAAATTTGAAAATGGGCACCCCTATAAATTTTAAGGGTGGCATTCATGCTTGAGGAGCCACTCATGAGAGATTTGTGATGATATTTATGGGGAATCATGTAATGTAGAATGTCTAGCATTAATGGCAATAGAGGTGAGTAGATAACTATATTTTAGGGAATGCTTTTAAAACTTAGGAGGGATAGGGGAAGGCCATGTTGAAAAATTAAAGAAGATACCTTTCAAACATGCATAAGATTAGATTTCACATTCAAGGTATATCCTAGGAGTTACATTTCAAACAAGGACAAGAGTGGAGTTTTTCTTGAAGAAACAAGTGGAATTTTCCTTTACATGGAAGACACTACCGGTAGTTGTATAAATAAATAGTCAATAAGTGGAATATACTATTTTGGCACTACTGGGTGATATTTTGAAGGTATTTATAATACCTTCAATCTATCTCCTAGGAGATACCTCTCAAACATGCACAAGAGTGGATTTCCTAGGGTTGAGGAAGTTAGATTGGCAGAATCGCTTAGCCTCTAAGAAGAAAGAGAGAAAACAAGTGATGTGAAGCTCACTTGATAGTAAGTAGTTAAGCAATGGTTTGATAAGAAATCATCAAACCCAAGATTTTAGTTAGAAGACTTGGTCCTCAAATATGTCCAAAGGGCCATAAAACTAGGCTAACATGCAAAGTTTGATTCCCCATGGATGGGGACATTTCACATCATTAGAGATAGAGAAGGTAATTCATTTGAGTTAGAGGATGAAAAAGTAAATTCATTAGGTATTTTTGTAAATGGATTTGACTTGAAATACTTCAACTAATTTACCAACCTTCCCCTTGCATATAGTATGTGGTGAAAATGTCAAAGGGGCACATGCTCAAGCTTAAGCTAGTAGAGCTTAGCCTTGACCAAATCAATGACTAGTAGAACTATGATCTAGTTGGTCACATAACCTCCTTGAAAAATACCACTTTGTTCACTCATGATCCCTGACCATACCTTAAAGAGTGAAGGTCACCATTGGTTAAGGATGTTAAATATTATGTAGATCTATCCAAGATCCTAGGTACCTAGTGGCCTCCCCTATATCCACACTTGATCACCAAATAATAGTAGCTGGCCTCTTTAGAGCATTCTAAGGTAGAGCCATAACAATCTAGCTTTGAGGCACAACCTTCCAACCCTCCACCAGAGCCCCCGCAAAAGAAGGTGCACTTTTCTCAATCCTTTCTCTCCACTTCTACTGTAACCTCTACTCCATATTCACCCTCTATAGTTTCCCCTAGGCTGATTCTGCTCTCCACTACCCAACCAATCACCTCCCTTGTACCTTTTATCATTCCTCTACCCTCCACTACATCAACACCCATAATGGTGTAATTGCCTATCACTCCCCTTTGTAACCTCCCACCTTTCTTTCCTTCTACCCTAACCCTTGGTGAGTTTGGAAGATGGTATATTAGCCTCCTCTTTCCCAATTTCCCTTTGTTATTTTTGGTTGGTCTCAACTTTTATTGTTGTCATCATGTGCCATCCTAGTGCCCATTCTTTATGAAAAGATTCCTAGCTCACCCAATAATAGTGCCATCTTGACATGTGGGGACATAAAACTTAACCAAGGTAGGTTTCTTTTGTCAAATCTTCAAGTCATACCATTGGTCAAGGGGAGTGGACCCTCATATTATAAAAACATTCCATAGGTAGTTCTAAAGGTAGATGCATGTCAACATTGTGCTTCTCCTAAGGGACATGAGCATCATAAGGTGTTATAATTACACCATATCTAGGATTTTGAAGACAAAATGCACTCATGAGCTAGAGTTCCCTATTCAATTACAATGACCTCATCATGGGATGAAGTGCCTAGTTCCAAGTGTCTTTCTCTCAAAAGGACACTACACCTTATAAGTAGGGCTCTTTCCTTTTATAAAGGGTTATATCTTAGATAATTGTTTTGGAATAGAGAAACCATTGTAATAGTTAGTTCTAGAATATAAGTAGTAGTAGTTGTTTATTTCCATTTCAAGATCTTAACATGTCTTTTTTAAAGGAAGTTTGAATATTATATACTGTGTCATTTGGGTCTTTTGTATGGTATTTTTCCACCCATATTGAAGAATATATACTGTTCTATGTCAAATTGAGTGAGATGTATTGTTGTCTATTATTTCTTTACTCTATTTCTATAGTATTGGTTTTTGTTTGTTGTTTCAAGGAATAAGTGCAATTTTTGTTTACATGGAAGGCACTACTAGGTGATATTTTCAAGGCCCTTGTAATACCTTCAATGTATCTCCCATGAGATATCTTTCAAA